>OY282558.1:104045522-104493098 GCA_958295665.1 Tipula vernalis | reverse complement strand
CACATGTACACATATATATATGTCCATATGCTGTATGTACTATATATACCAGTATATATTGTGACGGTGACACCTAGTATGTAATAGAATAAATTAAAATTAATAGCTCAATGTTAAACTGTTCTAAATGGAATTTTCCATCATAAAATTGTTCTACACTATTCTGACAAGAAAAATTAGGAACTTTCTAGAAGTTTGGTTTGTGTATATAAAAAGGCGAACGAAGTTGAATTGGATTTATTAATATTTGGTAAGCGATAGTATAAAGATTAAAAAGGAAATAAAAAGTGATTTAAAAAGTGTTTTTGTGCGAAATAAAAAGTTAAAGTGATCAGTAAAATTTGAGAATAATTTATATAAAGTGATTTTGTGAATTTTGATTGATAAACTGTGTTGTAATAAATTTTGTGAAATAAATAAATTCGTTGGAGATAAATTAAATTGATTTTGTTTATTCACAATCCAGTGATACGACCTTGAGTGAAACGCAACAAAATATATATATATATATATATATATATATATATATATATATATATATATATATATATATATATATATATATATATATATATATATATATATATATATATATATATATATATATATATATATATATATATATATATATATATATATATATATATATATATATATATATATATATATATATATATATATATATATATATATATATATAAATATATATATATATATATATATATATATATATATATATATATATATATATATATATATATATATATATATATATATATATATATATATATATATATATATATATATATATATAGGCAAAGCAATAAGTTCAGCCACTTGTTTAATTTATTTATCTGTCGCGCCTCCCATCTTGCGGTGAATAGCGAAACAGGGTATCCGATATTTAAACCATTTCTTTTATTCGGTAATGACAACCGGACTTTCTGGAAAATCTTAATTTGTTTTTTTAAAATATTAACGGCAAATTAGTTGGTAAAATATTGCATAAATTTCGCTTATTTATAGTTTTTGTTTGTGATTCAACAAAAAGGCTGACCAAGACGTAGCACAGATCAAAACTACCTTTAACAAACGGTTTGGTTATTTAAAAAAAAAGATTAACAAATATTGAAAACTTTTTGTTGACGAACGAAAATGTGGGTTCAATTGAGCTGAAAACAGGGTTAGAATCATTGGAAAAAATATTCAAAGATTTTGAAACAATTACGAACGAAATTTTAGAAGTGCTTGAAGAAGAAGGCTTCAATGAAACTTATCAAGTTCACATCAAAGAATTTGATAATAGATGTCTAGAAATGAAATCAGACATTTTACATCGATGCGATAATGCATCAGTTGAATCAAAAACGGAAACATCTGCGGTGGCAAAAATCAAACCTTTAATAAATTGCCCGAACTGAATATTCCACAGTTCGATGGTGATCCATTAAGATGGGTAACATTTAAAGATGTTTTGCGCTTACTGATACTGTCAAGTTTACGTACTTGCAAAATAGTCTTAAGGGAGAGGCCAGACAATCGCTAGCCATATCGAACTTTCTGATGCAGGGTATCAACGTGCCTGATTAGAGTTAGTTCAGCGATTTGATAATCCGAGGTTAATTGTTGAGAGACATGTTGATGCACTGATTGATTTACAACCCATCCATAATTCAAGTGAGAATGAGATGAAACGCTTCACCAATGTGGTTGTATCCCATGTCACAGCATTGGAAGCATGTGACGTTAAATTCGATGAATGTTCCGAAATTGTTGTCATGCGCTTTGTTATACGAAAAATGGATAGGGTATCAATTAAAGATTGGGATAAACAGACTTTTTCTAAAGATATGCCTATATGGAAGGTATTTCGGGAATTTCTCGAGAAAAAATGTAGGGTTTTGGAGTCAATATCAAACGCAACCCAATGTCTCAATAAATCAACGCCTAATAAGACACAAAGGCAAAACAAGCCATTTAACATGTCAAAAAGTCATTCATTCGCGATTCCTAGTTCAAGCACAAATCAACAAATAGCAAATTGCCGTTTATGTAATAGAATTCGACATGCATTTTTAGCTGCCCTTTTTTTTAAGCTTTAGCCCAACAGAGCGCTTCAACAAAATTAAAGAAATAAAGGCTTGTATAAATTGTCTGAACCCATTTCATACAGTTTCCGATTGCAGGTCGGCTGGATGCAAATTGTGCAACAAAAATCATCACACGTTGCTACATGTTGAACAAAAGTATACTCCCAGAGAAAACATAAACCACTTTCCTAAAAGCCAGCTGGATAATTTACAACCGAAATCAACGGGCCACTCACAAGCAATCGTTTCCTCACCTACGGTTATTCATTCAGATGAGCAGCAAAATTACAGCATACAAAAGGGTTCAGGTGGTGGAAGCGTGATCTTGCCAATAGCCATTGTATTGTTGAGACGCCCTGGCGGAGGGTACATGGAATGTCGCGCACTGCTGGATTCTGGTAGTCAATCCAATTTTATAACAAGCGCCATGGCTCAAAAACTTCAGGCAAAAATCAACAACACAAATTCGATTGATGTCACTGGCATCAGTTCAACATCAACAAAAGTTGACGCGATGATGTCCAATTGACATTCTAATTAGCGCAGAACTGTTCCCAAATATTTTAATGCCAAAAAAGATTTCTGTAAGGCAAGATCTGCCTGTTATACAAGAAAGTTTGTTTGGGTGGATAATCTTTGGCAAAGAAAGTATGCATTTGAAGCACAATTGGTACTTCATTCATTCAACAAGAGGAAGACTCCATTTCTCTGTTGTTAACAAAGTTTTGGGAGGTAGAAAATCTCCCACACAAGAAATTCTTGTCAACCGAGGAGGAGAAGTGTGAGAAGCAAGTTCAAAGAACACATTACAGAGATACTAACGGAAGATACCATGTGTTTCTGCCGATGCAGACGGACATTACACTAGGTGATTCAAAACATATGGTTGCTAAACGGTTTTCGTACCTTGAAAACAAATTAAACTCTCTTACAACTATAACTAATATTCAATTACCGCGATGTATATTTACAAAAGGGTTAGTTGCAAAATAAATATAACTCCACGGATTTGCAGATGCAACCGAAAAGGCCTACGGAGCCTGCATTTACATAAGAACATTTAATGCATATGATAATGTGAGTGTAAATTTGGTATGCAGTAAGTCACGGGTAGCTCCTCTCAAAACGATCACGCGCTGCACATTTACTGTCCAAAGTAGTGAGCGCAACAATTAAAGCTTTGCAACTTAAATTTGACGTTGTGATGCTCTGGACAGATTCTACAATTACTTTGTACTGGATTTTAACGCCCCCTCATAAGTTATAAACTTTCGTTGCGAATAGAGTAAACGAAATTCAAGAGCACACAATCAATTTTAATTGGCGTCATATTGCATCTCAATTTAATTCAGCGGACATCATTTCACGAGGGGTATTACCTCATCAGTTGAATGATCTTCAGTTTCGGTAGAAGGGTCCACATATTCTACAAGTAAAGGGAATTATTATGGACACGCCAAAGATTAACATAAACCCCGATAATATTGATCTTGAACTAAAACCAATCATAATTGCAACCGTTACACAAATGAGTCATGAGGATGATAAAATTGGTTTATCGTCAATTTTCAATAGATTTAGTTCGTACTAAAAATTAGTTCGCTTAACAGTCTATTGCCTTCGATTTGTTAAGAAATGCAAAAAGATGGCAAGCGAAACCAATGATCCAACTGTTCAAGAATTAGAAACTGAATTGACATCATTGGTTAAAATCGTACAACTAAATTGATTGATTGATTGATTGATTGTGAGTGTACGGCCAAGCATTATAGTAAGTCTCCCGAACTCCCGGGCACACACCGTACACCCGTTTACACATAACCAAACCGAAGGATAGGATAGGATTGTTAGTTGGGACAGACTTGACCCGGTTACAGACACCAATGCGATCGGTAGTTAGTAAATAGACGGCACAAAAGACAACACAATCTAACTACATTTTTAGATGATCATTTCTCTGGAATCCAGGGCCGGATACTCAGGACTCCCTAAACCTAAATCAAAAATTATTAATGTTGTAATTTCCCCCTGTTCGCCTTTCATTAATTTACCTGATAAAATAATTAAGAAAATCTAAAATTACTAAGCTAAAATTATAATTATAATTACAGTAGAATTCGCTTATAGCGAACACTCAAGGGACACAATTTTGTTCACTATAGCCGGCTGTTCATTTTAATAAAATATTTGTTTACGTTTATAAACGTAGTTTTTTGTTTGTGTTCGTGCATATTCAAGGCTCACAACTATATGACAAAACCATATGATCATTATAAGCGTTTGTTCGTTATATACATGGTTTGGTATAAACGGATTCTACTGTATTATAAAAAACATCATTATAACAAAATAAAGATAAAATAAAATAAAATAAAGTTGAAATTAAACTTTCATGATTTATTATGAGTGAACGACCAAGCATCATAGCAGGATCTCCCGGACTCCCGGGCCCATGCCGTATACCCGTACACATATAACAAAACCGAAGGATTGGATAGGATTATTAGTTGGGACAGACTCGACCCGGTTACAGACACCATGGCGATCGATAGTTAGTAAATTATTAGTACAATATATAATAAATAGGTTAGCACAAGACAGCACAATCTAACTACATTATTATATGATTATTTCTCTGGAATCCAGGGCCGGATACTCAGGACTCCCTAAATCCTAAATCTAAAACAGGGCTTAAAAAATTATTAATTATTATTGTTGTAATTTCATCCTTGTCCGTCTTTCATTAATTTACCTGATGAAATAATTAATAAAACTTTAAAATAACAGCGCTTATTTCCTTATTAATGGTCCTTTTATATCCAATCAAAAATTATTACGTACTGCAACAAGAATTAACATAAACATTGAACCGTTTAGACATAAAATTTTACTTAAAACTAATCATCAATTTCATACCGATCCAGAAAAGAAAATATATAATTATGACTTCAATTATTTTATAAAATTTATATAAAATGATTTAAATGATAATAATACAGCACCACAATACCTAGATTTATTAAAAATTCAATAATTCAATTAGGTACTATAAGTATATTAAAAATCAACAAATAAAATTAACATACAAATTCCCCTGACAACTCTGAAAACTAAATTTAATTATTAAACATCGTAATAACAAATTTTATTACTTAAATGAATAATTATTATAACAGGATCTTCAATATTCCCGAGCACTCATCGTACACCCATTTATCCATCCCCAGCCGAAGGATAAGAGTAAATTGTTAGTAATTATATAGTAAAAATAGTTAGAACAGGACAACACAATTTCTAAACTACAGCTTATTCACTACTTGTTAATCCTGGAGGGTTGATTCAAACTAAAATTTAAATTTGAAATTCGGGATTAATTTTGATCCCTATAATAATGATTAATTCTAGAACTATGTTTATTCTGAAAATTGGATTATTTATTAGTAAATTAAAAAAGAAATCCCTTTAAGTATTTTAAAACTAAATTAATTAAAATATATTAATGGACAAAACAGAATATATTACACATTACAAAAAAATTAACATTTTGATTGATTGATTGATTATAGCAGGATCTCCCAGACTCCCGGGCACACACATTACACCCATATACATATAACAAAACCGAAGGATAGGATAGGATTATTAGTTAGACCAGACTCGACCCGATTACAGACACCAATGCGATCAATAGTTAGTAAATTATTAGTGCAATATGTAATAAATAGGCTAGCACAAGACATCACAATCTAACTACATTATTAGATAATCATATCTCTGGAATCCAAGGCCGGATACTCAAGACTCCCTAAATTTAAATCAGGACTTTCTCCTATCCGCCTTTCATTAATTTACCTGATAAAATATTTAAGAAAAATTTAAAATTTCTAAGCTTAGCTTACAAAAACAGCGCTTATTTCATTTTTCATGGTCCTTCTATATCTAATTAATTAATTATTACGTATTGCAACATGAATTAAAATAAACGTGTAAAACCATTTTAAACATAAAATTTTACTTAAAACTAATCAGAAATATCCTACCAATTAAGAAAAAGAGAATAAATAATTAAAAATTCTATTATTTTATAAAATTTCTAATAAATAATTTAAAAATGATAATGTTACAGCACCACAGCAGCCTAAAATCATCAATAACTCAGTTAGGTACTTACTATAAGTATATCAATAATCAACAAATAAAATCAATATATAATTTTCCAGGCAATTCTGAAAACTAATATTAATTAATAAATCACCATAATATCAAAGTCAAATCTAATTCTGAAATTCAGGATTAATTTAATCCCCATAGTAAAGATTGATTCTGGAACTATGTTATATTCTGAAAATTTAATTATTTATTAGCAAATTAAGGAAGAGAAACCTTTAAATATTTTTAAACTAAATTAATTAATACATATTAATGAGCAAAACACAATATTGAACACAACATATTACATACAAGTATTACAAAAATTAACATTTTATGAAATTGCCTATGTAAACTCTCCCACTTTTAAGCTAAAATTCTAAAAGAACGTTTAAAAATTGTAAATTACTAAGTTATAATTTAAATTCACAGCACTTGTTCCATTAGTTACCATTCTCCTGTAAATAGTTAATTAATTGTTTACCTACTGCAACTAGATTTAAAAATAAAAAGTTGAAAATATATATTTAACCATACTGTTAAATTTAAACTAATCGGCAATTTCCTACAGATCTAGAAAAAAGGAAATTAATAATGTAGAAATAAATTATTTATTTATAAAAGTATATAATATAATTTAAACATTGATCATAATACTACGCAAAAAAGTCTAGAATATCAATAATTTAGTTAAGTACTACATGTCTATATATGATATTTACTAATAAAACACAATTAGAGTTTCGTAGGTATCACTGAAAACTAAATTGCTTTAATACTTAATTAATAGAAATTTATTTATATAAATTAGTAGTGATAAATAAAATAAAATAGATATCACAAGAACAATACATTTTGTACGCTACCTAACTGCTGCTTGGAGTTTCTGTATGTTGAGCGAGAATTCACCAATATTTCTGTAGCTTGGAGACGATCTAACAATTATATATCATTAAATATACTTAATATCAACTAGACCATCAGACAAAAATACCCGAACAAACTATGACACTTTGATATAATTAAATTAAATTAAACTGACAAAAAGTGTTGAAATATTTTCATCAATACCTCAAATATTTTTGCAATACAATGTAGTTTACAATATCATATAAAACGGCATTTCCCTTATCCTAGATAACGTACGATGCTATTCATTTAGTTAGTATAATATTTCAATCTATATACATAAATATTTAACGAAATAGCAACATTAATATAAATTACAATTAAATACCAATAAAGTGATTAATTAATGCAAAAGATATTTTTAATATTTTAGAACAAAAATTTTAACTATATATTCAAAAATTTAATTTAGGAATTGAAAAATGAGCCTCTTCAAAGAAAAAGATGAAAGCGTTAAAAATTGATAATAAAAGCATTGCAACGACAAGAAACTTATCAAAATAAATCCCTACAATATGTAATATCAAACGGTAGCATCAGCTTCATAAAAAGAAATTTATTAAAACCAGATTAACACAAATAAGCAAGGTTGTAGACGCCCACGACTTTAACTAAGCCGACTGAGCGGTAATTTGCACGAGTAGCAAAATCATCTACCCCAAAATCAGCTCCAATGATTAATCCCGGACGTCATCCAAATATTTATGTCTGATAGTGTACATATTCAAATGATTTGCTTCAACTTAGTCATTTTCGCAACTCAAAAATAAAACTTATAAAATATTAGACTACCTAAATAAAAATCCAATTAGCATCATTCACCAATTGAAGAGATCACCGCCACCAAAAACCTTCACCTAATCAATAATTCAGAAATTTGATCTCTTTAGTAATAAATAAATATAAATATATTCAAAATTTTAACTCAGTTCACGGACCTCATTCCCTGCCAAATCAAGCATGCAAAATAAGTAAAACAATAAATAAATGCAATGAAAATGAACCCTTACTTTCTTAAAAATGTATCGATGTGTCATACGTAATTATGACGATTGTGTGTACGTCCCACCATCTAAATTTCAATAAATCCATTAAGACAACCATTAAACTCAAAACATTTAGCCTTCCAAAATGATTTAACATAATTCCACACCCTGTAAAAAAATTTATTAATCTTACCTAAATGAACCGTTCAAATGAAATTTTTAAGACAGCTCCCAATTCCAATTCGGCTCAAACCAATTCGATTATACAAAGTATAAAAATCCTATTTGAGTCGAATATACAAAATCTCATTGTATTCAAATAATGCATAATGTCAATAATATCATAGTTGTTTCGTGAATACACAAAAACACAAAGAGATTAACAACACCTGCATTCAAGTAAAAAATCTTATATACCAAAAACCAAAAACATACTAAAACCACCAACACACATTGACGGTAAATATTTTCTACCATCTTTCATGTGCGTATCAGTAGACCTTATAGTACATATAAACACACCTAAACTGTGTATCAATATAATACAGTAAAATATTGTGACAACTGTATCAACAGCAACGCAAAAAATTCTTGTTTTGTTGTTGTTTGTGCATTATAATACATAAACCAACAAAATACCATATATTACATATCCTTAACAGAATCCGTGTAAAGAGCGAACAAGCTGCTGTACAACCATATTGTTGATCCTGCCATATATAAATCAAGTTGTATGCATGTATTAATTAGTGCCCATTTTATATAATAGTAAAATACTTGTGACAGCTCTTCAAAACCAACCTAAATATTCTCTTTCTCGTTGTTGTTTGTACTTAATAATACAAAAACCAACAAAACCACGCACACTTCCTTCACAGAAACCGTGCTAAGAGAAAACGACACAGCTACACACTACACAGTACACAAAAATATTTATGGCCCTTTTATATACCAAATTATAAGTATGTATTAGTGTCGATTGTAAAATGTACACAAAATCACACATAAGAATCCAAATAAGTATTCGTAAAAATAAAATCTAATACCAAATTTATTGCGACTTATTTTATATAAATTAAAATTTATTTCAATACTATCCAAATACTAGACTTTAGTTATTAAAAATTTAAATTTCATTTTATTTACACTCCACAAAATATCAAATCATGCCCTTTTAATTTTTCTATCTACAAAAAAAAAATAAAAAATAAAAACATTGCCTGATAAATGCATCCCGGTGGATTGCATTTTCCAAAATTACACTTAAGTTTAATTTTTTTTTCACTACACTTGAATTATTAAAACACTAAAATTAATTTAATTAGAATTTAATTTAAAATTTAAAATTAATCTGTATATAGTTATGTACGAGTATATAAAGTATATACATAAGAAACAAAAATAAAAAAGAAAATAAAATAAAATTAAATTTTTGAAGAGGATAGAAAAAACACGTCTATCCTCTTCGACGAACTGTCGCCCACCATTGGTTAAAATCGTACAACTAAATGTATTTAAAACCGAGATACGGCTATTGTCATTAAATAAAGATATTCCAAATTACGGTAATTTAAAAATACTCACTCCATTTTTGGATAAAAAGAACGTGTTAAGAGTGGGAGGCCGCTTACAAAATGGGCATTTGAATTACAACTTAAATCATCAAATGCTATTACCATCAAACCATAAATTCGTGGAACTAATTTTCAAATTTGAGCATGAGAAGCAGTGTCATGCTAGTCCACAATTACTATTGGCCGTAGTTTGTCGAAAATTTTGGCCACTCAATGGAAAAACATGGCAAAAAAGGTTGTTAGAATTTGCGCTTGAATAACACAACCTACTATCGTCAAACAAATAAAGGGTAATTTACCACAAGAAAGAATTTCTCGAACGAAACCTTTTTACAACTCAGGAGTAGACTATTGTGGTCCTTTTTCATATAAAACAAATGTCAACGGAACTCAACACCATATAAAGTATATGTATCGTCCTTTGTATGGTTTGCCACAAAATCTGTGCACTTAGGGGTGGTAAGTGACCTCACTTCACAGCTTTCATAGTTTGTATGAAGCGGTTTATATCTCGCCGTGGCCGGATAGCTAACATTTAGTCAGACAATATATCGAATTTTGTAGGTGCATGTCATGAACTAAAAAAATTGTTCAAAAATTTCACTTCAACAACTGAACAATCAAAAATAATGTCATTTTGTAGCGAAGAGCAAATAAATTGGCATTTTATACCGCTTCGAGCTCTCAACTTTGGAGGATTATGGGAAGCATCTATCAAATCTTTCAAATTCCATTTAAAACGCATCACCAAAGGTGCTGTAATGACATTGGAAGAATTCGAAACATTAACAATCCAAATCGAAGGGATTCTTAATAGTCGACCGTTAACTCCCTTATCAGATGTCCCTCATGATCCATAACCACAAACACCGAGTCATTTTTTAACTGGTGCTCCTAATATGGGAATATACGAACCTTCCTTAAAATAAGTAAAATGATTGAGTCTTTCTGGAAAAGGTATTCAACTGAATATTTATATTAAAAAACGAGAAACTGAATATTTATATTATTTATTTAAAAAACGAGTCAAATGGAAACAAGAGTGTCCGAACTTAAAGATGAACGATGTAGTAACGCTTGTTGAAGAAACGCTCCCATCAATTGGCCACCTACAAGTTAGAAATATCTGAGTTGTTCTAGGTTCCGATAAGAAGGTCAGAGTAGTTCAAATTCAAACAAAGATCGGGATTTTGAAACGTTCTATATCAAAAATTTTCAAGCTTCCTGAATCGATCACCTGAACAAACAAAAGGTAGCTACTACTTATACTACCGACTCGGCGATGTGTTGCTTTATTTGTTGAAACGAATCTTTCTGTTCGTTTAACCATCGGCTCCAGTTAGAAATTTTTTTCATACCGGTTGTAAGTTGCTTGATGAATTTTTGGAAAATGGCTGGTGCACTGGTAACTCCGAATGGTAATCGCTGATACTGAAAAAAAATAAAAGTTGGCGTAATGACCAGCATCTCTTTGGCTTCAATGAATTTTAGAAAATTGTTTTGCTCCTTAAACACGTTGAAACAATTCTTCCACTCAGTATATCATATACTGTTCGATAAATAACTGGGGGTTTACCGAAACCTGAAAATCTCCTCAAATAAGAACAAAATTGTTGATCTTGTTTACTACAACAATGTAAGCGGCCCATTGTTGAGTTGAATAGGTCTAACGACATCTAAGCACTAAATTGTTGTTTAAGATAATTTATTGATTGTAAATATTGGATTTTCTCCATTTTAAAGCTCAGAAAAATATGTATGATATCCTTTATTGGTATGTATTTGCAACAAATTTACAACACTCGAAGCGCCTATCCGATACAGTTTCTCATTCCACATATCTGTTTCAAACAACAAGGGCAAACCTTGGACATTATTTAAATGCATAATCTTCACAAATGCTTTAATTACATATAAATTATGTATAAAGGAGCAAGAAACCAACCAAACGAAGTCAAAAAAAGTACATAACATATTTTTTTAGGGACATAAACATCAAATGGGAATTTTATATCCATTTTTAATAGGGATACATTTAATAACGATGACTTTTTTTTCTATCCTTTATTGTTTTCCATGGCGTTCAACAGTAACAAAAAAAAAAAAAAAATGAAATTGAAGTGGTTTATTCCCCTGAAGGGTAGATTCATGTATGGTGAGGATACGTAAATTCCTTCTTGCTCCTATGTCGATTTTCTTTGTTTTGTTTTATTATAATGTATTATTATATAGAGTTTTGTTTTTTGTTAATTCAGGATGCTGAATTTATATGACAACGTCGTTTCATTTTATTTCGTTTTTATACAGTTACAGAATTTCTTTATTTCCTTATAGCCTTTGGGAATGATTTTTTATTGCTAATCTTTCGTAAGGTTTTCGTTTCCAGTGTTTTTTTTTATTTGGTTCGTTTTAGATCACTTTATGTATCCTTAATTCCATTGACTTGCGTGTTTTTTTATTTTGTATATATTTTTGTAGCCATACATACGGTGGTTCGTCTGTTTGATCGACCATGTTAGATTTTTATCAATAAAAATCGTTTAATATCCACTAAAAAAAACCATATCACTTGTTAAAGTAATGTTATTGGTGATTTTTGTGTGTGTGTTTAAAATAATTGTAACAGTATAAATAGATGATGAAGAAGATATGAAATAAGATAAATTTATTGCTCTAAACATTAACACATTACACGGATCGGATGATAGGCAACCATCATAAAATGATTTATACAGTTACAGACCTACACACAATATATATAAGAGTTCTAATAAATATTGTATTTATTGTACTGCACATGCTATACCTATTGAAATAAATATTTCAATGTTGTGTCAATATTTGCCATTGTCATTTTATCGATCAGCTGATTCAACCACATCATTTATTTATTAATTGTACTGCTTTAAATTAATTACAGAAACGAGGACATTGTATTGAAGGCTCAGTCTACATCGATTGAATCAAATCATCAACAAACTCCTTATACCTAACTTATGTAAATATAGTAAAGCGCATAAGTATATATAAATAAATACATTATAATAAAAAATATTATTGCAGTAGTTTTATAGAACGATTTTATCAACGATTTTTTATCATCATACACTCAGACTTTCGTTGAAATGAAAAACTAATTTATTCCTATCATAATTTTTCTTCAATATTATTTTGCTGTCCTCTATTTATTTATAATTATTTTGTTTATTTGAAAAATAAATAATTTTTGTTAAATAAATTATTAAAAATACAACAACAACAAATAAAAATGCGGATTAAGATAAAAAACACGATATAAAATGAATTTGTTTGTGTCCCAATTGAGTTTAACACTTTGCTATTGCCAGACGAAAAATAGTTTGATTCGCTTTGTAATAAGTACACATCCGCTTTAATTCAAATACGTTACATGCTTCATTTAATGATTTTCCAATGTTTATTTGATTTCACAAAATTATCCGGATTTAGTTGTGTAATTTTAAATATACTGGCGGAAAATTTTACGACCAAAAATTAAATAAAAAATGCATGCAAACTTTTATTTTACCGATTTACCCTCATACTTCAAAATGTAAATAACACTATTTTGATTGATGGAAACATAAACAATATTTTTTTTTGTTTTTCTTTTTTGTAGAGGTACACGAGAGTAAACAGTATTTTTTTTTGTTTCGTTCACATAGCATTTCCATATATTTTATTAATTGGAAAATGAATTATTATTATTTAGTTCGGCACATTTTCCCCACACTGAACTTTTTATTTAATGTTTTTTTGTTTCTAGAATCGAACATTTTTTTTTTTGCAATATATTCGTGTTTTATGTAACCATTTTGTAACTAGTTATTACAAGGTGTGATTTTGAAATATAACAGATGCATTGATGACTATTTGAAATGAAATGAATACATTTCAATTCAAATCACTTTATGCAATCAAATTGTTGATTACTGATTACCTGTTTCAAACAAAAACAGGAAAAAAATATATTGAGCTATTTTCTGAAGTAATATCTAACTTTTCAATGCAAAATTGCTCAACAGTTAATACACCATTTGAATTTAAACAATTCTCACATAGGTATATAAATCCTTTTATAACGAACTAGAAATATAGTTGGCGAGTCGATTCGGTAATGTTTAAATTAAAGACGAAATATTTTCCAAACGAAAAAAAGACGTTGTATGGAAAAAATATCGTTCAACCATATTGTAAAAAATAATTAAAATAATTTCTACATTTATGCATATATCAACTATGTTAGGGAAATAATAAAAAAAAAATTAAGAGTGTGTAGATATTACCATATACATTTATTAAGATTGAAGTTCTCGAAGGAACGTTTAAAATAATTGTATAACATAGAATGTATTATCAGCAAGCATGCTGGTGCTTAATACAAATAACAGACACTTACAATTAAAAATTAAGGTGTAAGTCCATTCGATTGTCAACATCCGTCGAGTACAGACGTTTACAGTGAAAAAATATATAAAATAAAACAAATAAATAATAAAAAGTAAATCAGTGCAAACAAAAGGCAACTAGCGCAATTTTGCGCATTACACAATATATATATATATATATATATATATATATATATATATATATATATATATATATATATATATATATATATATATATATATATATATATATATATATATATATATATATATATATATATATATATATATATATATATATATATACCTGTTAAAACAAGGTTGTGGAATAAAAATATGGAAAGTTTAGGGCAAAATACGGCGAGGGTACAGTTCCAGAAGACGGATCCAAAGCCTACTGAGCTGGAAATGATGCAATTTGTGGTGAACGTGGGATTAACCAGCAAAGAGATACACACACTGTGTCAAGATTTGTACGATCGGTGTATATATATCAAGTTTAATAACGAACAAAATTACCAAAAATTTATATTGGAAAAAAACTCACTGATCTTTACATATACAAATGGAACAACAACAGAAGTTACTGTTAAGGGTACAAGTGGTGTAATGCGTTATGTGCGGGTATTCAATCTACCACCAGAGATTTCCGAAAAAACTTTGTGTGAGGCCATGCAACGGTTTGGCAATATATTGTCCACTAGACGAGAAAAATTTGCTGCCAACTCGCTGTTACCGGTATTTTCGGGTGTAAGAGGTATCTACATGGAAATCGAACGCGAAATTCCGCAATTTATATACGTCCAAAATATAAAAGCAAGAATTTTTTACGATGGAATGAGAGAGAGGTGTTTTAAATGCAGCGAAGATAGTCATAAAAAACAAGATTGTCCGTTATTGTGCAATACAATGAACGAGTTGCCACTACAACAACAAGCACAACAACAAACAATAACATCACAAAAACCAGATGAACAACATTTACAAACGCAAGGACAATCACAACACACACAACAAACAAGCCAGTGCGACAAAAATACGTTACCATCGACTAACAATAAAGAACCAATAAAATATAGCGATGTAGCAAAAATCAACATGCTACACACAGAGGACGAACAAAATTGAATCTACAAAAAAAATGGTTAACATTAGAGATCATTTGCACACAAGAAAACAGCAAACCGACTCATCGTGTATGGATACGGAAAGCGAGGATGTAGATGAAAATATTGGCAAGCGCGGTCGACCCGCCAAAAAAACAAGATATACAAATACATAAAATAGAATTGCGTTCACAGAACAGTATAATATGGCAATGACGAGTGCAAATGCAAAAAATAATAATTTTATTGCACCAACACCACCTTCAAAAAATAAAACGGAGGGAACCGGATAGTATGGTCACGTTTTACGATGTAATCGTAAACACAATATAAAAAAATAAAAAAAAAAAAAAAAAAATCAATATTCATCACACGTAATTGGACAACGCGCAGCATACATTTTTGTTGCAACAAAATGCAACAATTATTATACATTGAAGGATGCAACAACAACATTTTTTATGCAACAAAATTTATTTATTTTTAAATTTATTTTTGTTAAACTAATGAATGGATTCTCCCTGCACATATTTAATTGGTATGTACAAATTGTTATTTGTGTGAATGTGAAACATGAGTGAAAGAATTATTGTTGGCCAGATAAACATACAAAGTTTTTACGCGAAAAAATGTATGTTGGAAAATTATCTGGCCAATAATAAAGTGAATGTGATGCTTATAAGCGAAACGTGGGAAAGAATGAAAAAGACGTTGAATGTGAGAGGGTACAGATTTCTTTCCAAACCAAGAAGCGATGGTTACGGTGGAGTGGCAATAATGTACGACAGAAATCTGAAGCTTCAAGAGATACAGTTACCCGCTTTTGAGGTGATTGAAGCAATTGCCGCCTCAACGACGAATTTGGAAAGAAATCTGTTACTAGTGAGCGTGTATGTAACCCAGGTGCGTGATGAAGCTGACAGGAAAAAAGCCTTGAGTGATTTTAAAAAATTGTTTGAGTGGGTGAGAGATAAAAGTGACCTGATTGTATGTGGAGATATGAATGCGCATGCGAGAATGTAGGGTTGTTTAGACAATTGCGCAAGAGGAAAACAGTTGGCCAACCTGATTCAAGACTCCGATATGGTGCTCTTGAATGATGGGAGGCCAACTAGAATGGCGAATGTGGGCGGCACGGCCAGCGCAATAGATTTGTCTATGACAACTATTGAACTGGCCTGCCGGGTCACTTGGAATGTTGAAGAAGAGAATTTGGGTGGTAATCATTTCATGATCAAAATGATCATGAATGATAATCGACTGTTTAGGAAAAAACGTGAATTAATGAATAATAGGAAATGGGTGAATCAAATGAATGAGATTCTCGGAGAAAATGAAATAAATCAAAGCCAGTTAGATAGTGAAATTGAACGGGTAAATAAATTGTGTACAAAAATTGTGGATATGAAAGATATTAATGTGAATGGTTGGTGGAACAATGAAGTTCAATACTGGTATGAAAGGAAGCGAATAGCCTTGTGTGAATTTAATAGGAATAAGAGTAGTGAGAATAAGATTATGTATGGTAAAATGAATGGAAAATTGAAAAAGGCTATTCGCAGAGCAAAAAGGAAAAGTTGGCGGGAATATGTGTCCCAAATGACACATAGAACCACAACTAAGGATGTATGGAGTTTGTTTAATAGGGTGAATGGTAAACATTTTAAGGTGAGCAATGTGGTATGTGAGAACCGAGAAAAAGGTGAAGAATTTGTAAGAATGGTATTGAATGTAAGCAATGATTTGAATGTAATAAATGAAGTTGATAGAATGAGTAGAAATGAAAGAATGGATTGTAAGTATGAATGGGGAGAGTTCCTGAGGGTGTTAGATAGATCAAAATCTACCACTCCAGGGACGAACCGAGTAAGTTACAAAATGATTCGGTTGTTGAGTGACTCAGCAAAACATAATTTGCTTGAGATACTCAACAAAGTGTGGATGGGATCAAAAATACCGGACAAATGGAAAGAGAGCAGGGTGGTTCCCATCCCTAAACGGGATAGAGATCCAAATGTGGCAACAAATTATCGAGGCATATGTATGTTGAATGTTTTTATAAAAATCTTAAATGGAATGATGCAAGAGCGCATGGAAGATTTTGTGAATGAGAATAATTTGTTGCCATCGACAACATTTGGATTTCGAAAGAACCACTCTGCAATTGAGTGTGTGGAAAAGTTTGTTTGGGAAGTAAGAAAGGATAATTTGAAAGCTGTTGCGGTATTTTTGGACATCGAAAGAGCTTATGATTATGTGGTTCCGTGGAAATTACAACAAATTCTCTTCTCGAATTTAGGATTTTCACGGAAAGTATGTATGTGGATAAAAGATTTCATGACTGATAGAAAAATGGTTCTAAATGGAAGTGGTTTTAGGTTGGAGGGAGTTGCAAATATTGGACTTCCGCAAGGAAGTAGAATATCTCCAGCTCTGTTCAACCTATATACCAGCGAGATACACCACATCAATACAGACAATCAAATCGTTCTGCAATTTGCAGACGATTTTGTAGTAATTGGAAAAGGGAGAAGTATTGATGTGGCGGCTCAAAGAGCGCAAAAAGGGGTAGATGATTTAATTCAAAACTTAAAATGTTGAATCTGAGAGTGAATCCTAATAAGTGTGCTTATATGAGTTTCAGAACAAACGTTGCAAATGTTAATATAAGTGTTGATAGTCAAAGTATTGAACAAGTAAATGCGTACAGGTATTTGGGTATTTGGATTGATAGACGTATGAATTTTGGGAAGCACATGAAGCTTTTGGCAGATAACTGCAAGGAACGTTTAAATGTGGTTAAATGGGTGAGCAAACCTAAATGGGGCGCTCATCCGAGTGTGACTGACATGTTAAGGAAGGCCCTTATATCCTCCAAAATTAGATATGGTATTAGTGTGTATGGGAATGGTTCGAAAGGGGCTTTTAGCCAATTAATGAAAGTAGAAAATACATGTGCAAGAGTGGTATTGGGGGCGATTAACTCAACCCCAATACACACTCTGTGGTCTGAAATGGGTGATTCACCTCTTGATTACAAGAGAGAGTGGATCACAGTGAGAGAGACAGTGCGAATGATAACTAAGAAAAATGAGTTTTGGAACGAGATGATAGTAAGATTACAAAATAGGGCGGTGTACAAACCGACATATAGAACTATTATTGCACTTGAAAACTTGAACATGTTTCTGAGTATAGGCAATGCTGGTCCGCAACCCGTTCCTAATAATCTTACTGTATGTTTGAATATAGAGGAATTTAATAAGGGAATGAATGAAGTTATCGCTAAAATTATGTTTGGGAAAATCAGTCAGCGGTACGTGCAAGATGATATAGTTTATACAGATGCTAGTGTGAATGAGAATGGAGTGGGTGTTGGTGTATTTATGCCTGGTAAGAATGTGGAAAAGTATTTTAAAGTGGACAAAAGCATCTGTATAATGAACGCTGAAATGATTGGAATGTTGGAAGGAATTAAACTGGCTGTGAATGAAGGGGAAAGGAAAATAGTAATATTTTCCGATTCCCAGAGTGGTTTATGTTTGCTAAAATGTGGAGGTGGAAGGGAAGGCAATGTGTATGTTGATTTAATTTTTGAATGTGTTCGAGACTGTCAACGTGATGTGACCATACAATGGATCCCATCACATAGACAGATCGAAGGGAATGAAAGAGCCGATATATTAGCAAAAAAGGGTGCATTGAATGACATGGTTCAGGAGTACGAAAGGAAGGATGCAAGAGACGTACTTCGAATGCTTCAGATGAATCTGTGGAGAAAATGGGAGAGTGAATTTAACGAGAAAAGTCTTACGAAAGGAATGAAGTACAGCGTGCTCCGTGGTACTCCTTTGAGAATTCCGTTCTTTAAGGAGCTCAAAGGAGATACGCGAATGTTGCGAACGATTGAGAGAATCAGGCTGAATCATGGAAACTGGAAGGAATGCTTGTGGAAACGTCATTTGAGTGAGGACAAAGATTGTGAGTTGTGTGGAAGTGTGGAGGATGTTGAACATCTCATATTGGCTTGTCCCAGATATAGCCAATATAGATCTAAGTTCAACATCCTTCGGAATGCAAGAAATCTAAGTGATTTAATGAATGAGGGTGATTTTTTGGCTTACAAGGAAATGTATGAATTTATTAGGATGAGTGGAATAGCAATATGATACAAATAAGCAGTAGCCGACAGAATATGTGTAGGGAGTAATCCGGATCCATTTTAAAGATTAAACATTTTTTGGTTAAAATATGGAATATGAATTAAAACAATGTAAATAAATTGTAATACAAATTTGAATTTATGGCAATATGGCTCTAATTTTGTAGGAGCCAAGGCCTAATAAAAAAAAAAAAAAAAAAAAAATATTTTGACAACAACAAAATATCACACTGGTTTCAAGGAAAATTTGATGAAAAATGGCGATTTATTAAAAATGCTATAATATGATATCGAATTAACTACTGAAAGTATTACTATATAAAACTAAGTCGCTGTTTTGTTAAACTTTCTCTAAACTTAAAAGCTCATAAAGCTTTGTTAATTGTTCTACAACTAAAATATTCCTTATTTAGCACCAGATTATGACGTAAAAATGAATCGAATTCTCCTAAATCGCAGGAAATTTACAATTTTTGTAGATTTTTATATTTTGACAACAACAAAATATCACACCGGTTTTTTTTTTTTTTTTTTTTTTAATAGGCTTGGCTCCGAAAATAACGAGCCATGTTGCCAAACATTCAATTTTACAATTTTAATTTTTTTTACAATTTTATGATTTAGATACATTTATTTATTTATTTTTTTCTAATTATTTTGTTCCTGCAGGAATTGGATAATCCTCTTACATCTCTTCCTAGTAATTCCTTGTATGTTTTTTTTATTATTAAATTGTAATTCCACTCATTCTAATATATTCTACAATACATTTCCTTATAAACCAAACCTCCCTCATTCATTACTGTTGTTAAATTTCTCGCATTCCGAAGGATGTTGAACTTGGATCTTGGATTAACTGAATTTTGGACAGGCCAAAATCAGATGCTCAACATCCTCCACACATCTACACAAAGCACAATTTTCATCCTCACTCAATCGACGTTTCCATAAGCATTCTTTCCAATTACTTTGGTTCAGCCTGATTCTCTCTATCGTTCTCAACATTCGCTGTTTTGCTGAACTTTCTTTAAACTTTAAGCGCATAAACCTTTGAACGAAACGCGTGTCAAGGCACACTGTTGCTTATTGAATAACTTGAAACTCGGTTTACCAAGTTATTTCACAAGGAGATTCAGAGTCGCAGAAGTATACCACCTTGATCAAAAAGTTCCTGGAATAACCACCGTGTGACGCTCCAATTGTTCCGATTTCAGTTCTGTTTTTTTGTTAAGTTGGTATATTTGTTGTTGTTATTCCCTGTAAATCTTAGCGTCATAGCTTGACATTTGCAAAAGTTACGTATTTAATAGTACATCTATCTCTGTGTGCAATGGCGATTATTTACAATTTTAGAAATGGATTAAAATTTGCAACAACGAAGTTGTATTAAATTTTGCGTAAAAACGGATTTAATGGTGCGCGAACGTTGGTAATGTTGGAAAAGTGTTTCGGCAATGATTCTCTAAAGAAAACGGTCGTTTACCAGTGGCACGAGCGGTTTAAAAGTGGTCGTGAGTCAATCGAAGATGATAAACGCAGTGGCAGACCATCGACATCAAAAACCGACGAAAACATTGATAAAGTAAAAGAAATGTTGGTCAATAACCGCAAATTAACCATCAGAGAGATAGCGGAGGACTTGAACATTCCCTATGGATCTGTCCAAGACATTTTGGTTAATGATTTGGGTTTCCGTCGTGTAGCAACAAAGTTGGTGCCGAAAGACCTCAATTTCATGCAAAAAAGAGACCGTGTTGACGTCGCAGAAGATTGCGAGGCTGAATCCGATCCCACATTTATCAAAAGGATCATTACTGGAGACGAGATGTGGGTTTATGTGTACGACACGCAATCCAAACATCAGGCAAGCGAATATCGTTCACCAAATGAGCCGAGACCAAAAAAACCACATCGTTTTCAGTCAAAAAAGAAGGCAATGCTCACGGTTTTCATGGATTACAACGGTGTAGTGCATCATGAATTTTGGCCAGAAGGCAAGACCGTAAACAAAGAGTATTATTTGGGCGTTATGAGACGTTTGCGTGAAGCAATTCGCCGAAAAAGACCAGAATTGTGGGAAGAAAATTCGTGGATTTTGCACCACGATAACGCACCGTCGCACAGTGCCATCATTATTCGTAATTGTTTGACGAAAAATGCAACAAATACCATCCAACAGCCACCGATTTCACCTGATTTGGCTCCCTGTGACTTCTTTCTGTTCAATCGAGTTAAAAAACCATTACGGGGAACGCGTTTCAGCACCCGAGAGAAAATAATGGAAAAATCGCAGGAAGCACTGATGGACATACCGAAAACCGAATACAACAAATGTTTCGAGGATTGGATCAAGCGCTGTCATAAGTGTGTTGTAGCCGTTAAGGATTACTTTGAAGGGGACAATATAGATTTAGATTTACGAAACAGTGTTTCGAAGGTTATCAGATCATGGACTGATAGTTAATCTTACCAAATGAGTTTTCGCTAAAACAGAAATTGGGTTATACTTATTGAATTATTCTCAGGGGGCCCTTGGGTCAAAGTGCCGGAAGACTCCATTACATTTTCTTTACTACAATCAAGTACAATATGAAAACAATTTTTTTTAAAACTTAGTGTTGATTTCCTGTCATCCTTGCACAAAAAGACTAATGCTAAGTGTCTTTTGGGGGAGATCTCTAGAATAATAATAATAATAATAATATTTATAGGAGCTTGTGAGAGGAAGCGTGTTTGTCAAATGGATCGTAATCCGAAAAAAACAAAAATTAAAAATGTGATTACAGGAAACAAAAATAAAATGTTACTCAAATTGAGTTGCAGTTCAAGATAAAATATTGTTACGGAAACTATAGATTTGGCAATTTTGGAAATCTTTGCGTCGTTAGTTTAGATCGGTTTTAACTTGACGGCGTGTTTAAGCTGTTTTGATTAGAAAACGGTTGAAATGTTAAAATAACAGAAAATTCTATAAATTATTTTCTGATTGTTACTCAAATAATATGATTTCTTATTAATATGTTTCAACATCTTACGATTTGATTGAAAATGAAATGAGAGTTGTGCTAAAGTGTTAAAAATCGAACAACAACAACAAAAAAGATTTACATTGTTTTTTCACTGGGAATGAATAAGATGTTTTCATTTTCTTTATATACATTATATATCTAATCCAATGTCTATCATGTCAATGATAAATTTATTTTTTTATTCCTTGGATTTGAGTTCAATTTTCATCTTAAGATGAAATAAAATTATTAACTGAGATGTCTTGTATATAAAAAAAACATAAACCCAACTTTTTGTTTTTTTAAATGATGAATTTCCAGTGATTTTACAAAATTCTATTTATACGACAGGTCTATCCAATACAGTAGTATTATAGATATTTGTTTAGTAACATTTCCCTCCTTAAAGTATAAAACAACTTTTTCTTTGTGAGTGTTGCCGATCTAAAATCATATTTCAACAAAACTAAATTTAAAATACAATTTTCTTAATCAAATTGAACTTTATTAATATGATTTTGGTTTTTCGTGTTGGGATTTCGGAAAAAAAACATATTTAGGGTAGATGACACAACCCATTTTCATTTTTTATGTTGTTTCGAATCCGATTATGTTTTTTTACGCTTAGTTTTGAGTGAATTGCAATTTTATTTTGTCTAGTCAAACCTTGCCACAACGTTTTAATTATATGCGTAACTTATATTAAATCTATTTATTATGCGGTTCAATTTTGCGTGTCGTTAAATTTAGAATTGATAAAATATTTAAGCGCCACTTAATTTTTTAATGACTTGCAGAAACTGTCGAAAAGAGGTTTTACATTTTTGTAAGTATAAATATGATCCGATACCCTGTCGTTATAATCTGCTTAGTAAATGAATATAAGGAAAAAAAGTAATCTAGATTAAATATTAATTTAATAGTTCTGTATATACCCATAATGTTTATATTTTTCAATAAAGCAGTAGTTATAGTACCACCCACAACTACATTGTAACAAGCCGTTTGAATGTATACCTAGAGGTAAAACGGTCCTCCTACACACAATCATATAAATTTAATTACGAGAAAAATAATAGAATCTTGTGTAGCAGGAAAATAATAAAAAAAAACTCGACTTCTGCTGTAGTTGTTGTTGTTATTGTTATCAAGTTAATATTTCATGTAGTTGTCTTCACTCTCCTACTAAACTACTACTAATGTTTTATTCGTATGATACTAGGTCATAGTAAATCATAATAAATTATCTTAAATGGCTATAAAAATTATATTCCTGTGTATCTCTAGCCTGCTTCCTTTATTGAATTAGATTTGAACTTTCTTTTACATGACTGGATAATAGAAAAAAAATACAAATAAATAAAACTATGGCAATAAAATAAATTTATAAATGATTTCTATTACATATAAAATACATACCTACAACCAAAATTTCCTATATATTTAATGGGATTTTTATATTATGTGTAGCATCCTTCAATGAAGGTAAGTTCGTGCTTTACAAAAATTGATAACATTTTTTTGTGTATATGTTGGGTAAGGTGTGGCGATTTAAGCGGTGAATTTATTATTGTCACATCTAATAAATTATTCATATACAAAATGTAATACGTAAAACAATAAAAAAAATAAACTTCTAGAATATGTTTATTATAGAACACACCATTAGAATTTTTACCGTTTCAATACAACAAAATATTTAAAAAAAACTAAATTAGTGTTCAGTAGTACGCTAAACTAGTCAGAAATCCAAACTGAAGTTAAAATAAGTGAAAGTAATAAAAAAGTTATTTCATAATAGGACACCCTCAGATTCAGTAACAAACAAACTAACTGACCAAAAATTGGGTAAAATACGGCTCTGGAAAAATGTGACACCCAAACTTCCATGGTCGGCAGTTTCAACTCATTCAACTTGTTAAGAAAAAACACTTTGACAAATATGGTATTCAAAACCACAATCTGCTAACATAAAATGGATCCTGATCGAATTTCACTAAAACACAACTTTGCTGAGAAAAAATAAACTTTACAATTTTGGTTAAATCATCCTTGCATAGTGAAAGATATAAACTACAGGGTGAAATATGCGGACATGCCCATGTTGTTCAGAAACAACCGGAAATATTTCACAAAACTGGGCAGTTTGATAAATCTGATTTAATAAATGAAGGTGTGGCCAACACTCGACTTTCTTGTACAAACTTCAAAACAGATAAATCGCCAAAAATCTCATCATTTTATTTACGTAAAATAAAGTTTAAATTAGGCCTACCTGACTCGTCGAGAACCAACCATTTCATAAATTTTGGGACCCCTTCGGAAAAACTATTTTCCTCCAAATTTTAAACAATCAGATGCTGGATTGTCACATTTATCGTAAACATAAAAAAAATCCTCCGTGGAGTTGTTACGCAAATATATTTAATAGTTCTTTCTTCTGCTACATTCCTTATTTTAAAATAGAATGAACTCAGAAAATAAATCAAAATAGTTAGCATTTTAAGCAAAGTTTTTTTTTTTTTAATTAATTCCATAGAAAGAACTGAAGGAATCTAATTGTCATCAAGTGATTTTATCATTGAACTAAAACTGAATTAATTCAGTTTTAATTATAAATTAAATCTGCCGATTTTGAAATCCAATAAGTTTTAGAATATGTGCTTCTTTACGGTCGCTGTAAATGCAACGAGAATGTGAAATTAGAAAATAAGCTTTCATATTATAAAATACGCAATAGAATATACGGAACGACGATTGATCTAGAAGACGAAGTAACAATTTACAAATTCCACAGTCAACAATTTAAGCACGCGTTACACAACAATAATCAACCCAAACAATAACAACAACTAATAACTAACACAGAAACGGAATCCACACAAGGACTCAATAGTGGCACCAAAGCAGTAGCATGCGTGAAAGTCGCAACAACCAAAACGGGAACACAACAAATCTAAAATAAGTCATAAAGCTTAGCACAGTGCAAGCTATCCAATGCCCAGAAAAAAAACATCAAAAACCCCTGCAAAAAGAATTAAGAGATGAAAATACAACCAACATTGGAAATGACCTCGTGATTTTCTTGGAAACAGCCAATATCCTCTACGAAATCCTAGTTTAAAATATCGAAACTACGACGACTTTAAGAAAATTCCAAGCAGTATGAACTTGCCGAAATATTCAGTTAATCAACTAGACAGGAAATATTATGCATACGTGATATACATTCGGCGAATCAATAATATATCTCATGATATAATATTTGGAAACCAACTTAGCCCAAACGCTCAAAAGATGGCTAAATAAAATTACATTAAGACTGAAGTTCGCCACAAGCAAAGCAGTAAATATTGCGCCATGTACTTTCAAACAAACAACCATATTTAAACTAACAACTAAGCTGGTAATATGTACTCTGAAAACCCATTTGAAAAAGTTCTATAACGCCAAGATCACCAACATCCACAACTAGAAGTGTTGCGATAGCAAATGAAGAACTCCGTAGAAAATGAGAAACTGAAAAATTCTTTACATGCAAAGAAACCTGAGCAACAGGATGCTTCAGAGTTCCGTAAAAAAAATGCTTTACAGAATTGCACACTGACAAAGAAGAATTAAGAGAAGAAACTGAGTGGATCCTAAAAAATACCAGGAAGAAAAGACCTGCAAAAAAAGGAAGGCAGAATTTTCTCCAGTAATTGTAGCCACGAACCAAACTTCAAAAACAGGATTAAATGAAAATTAGCAAAGTAGACCCGAACAGCAAATCCACCTTCCAAAATTAAGGAAAAAGCAAAACCATCAATCAAAATTATTGACGTAACTGAATATGGTACTTGTTGGAGCCACTGCTGGCAAGAAAACTGAAAATAAAACACCAATTAGAATTAATCTTAAAATTTATTTTATTACTTATCTTTAAACATTTGAATTTAATCCATTATATCCATATTGTTGTTGTATAATATCTTAACCTTAAATCTTATAAGAAAAATGTTTACGTAAAATTTATTTCCAACTAGAATCAAACTTAATACATATTTAAACTTAATTACTAACATTGATTTGATATTACAAACTATTGCTGCATATGTGTGTCCTGAATTAATTATAAACAAACTAGAATTAATTTACATTTTAATTTAATAACACTTTATCTAACCTTTTTTTTTGCATTGTTTACTAAAATTAAATTCTAATTTGACAACTTATTTAAACCTTACAAATGTTAAAACATATTTTATAATTCAATTGAAATAAGCGGGTGCGTTCAGTAACTTTATAGCTTAACTATATTATTGGCCACCTATCATAAATTAAACCAACTAGAAATATTGTAAAAAATTCCATTTTTATTATAATCAAAACTTTCTTTTTTTAAACCAATAACCGAAGTGTTCACATCATAATTAAAAATAATAAATTTACCTACCACCATTTTGTATAACCATTATACAACAAAGTTTTATTTATTTATTTTGCTTTGAGAACAAAACATACCAAAGGTTTATCGCACCTTCAAATTTGTACCGGGTTTATTTTATTGTGGAATCCAAAACCTTGGTACAAACCGTACTATCCAATCATTAATGAAATCGGCGGCTACAAAATAATATTGAGTTGTAGAACTGAAAATGTTATAGAAAATCAACACAACAAATATTGGCTTTAATGCTGACATAGGAAGGCATGGAATAGTACACATATGTGGACAAAAAGGATCGCCCGAACAAAGTGATGGCCAGAGGTCTTCACCCAACCTGTACAAAGCAGGGTATAATCGAAGACCTTAAACTCCGGAGCCTTAAAATAGAGGATGTGGCATATATCCTAAACAAGAAATAACTGTAACTAATACTAATAAAAGGGGACTAACATTGTTTTTGCTTACTTTTAATACCAAAGAAAAAGAGGGAAAAATATCAATATTACGGCAGTTAGAATGAAAGCACTAGGAAAATCCACTGGCTTGATACCTCAGTGTGAAAAAAAGCCAATGATATAATCAAACGCAGAAAATATTGCAAACGAGAGCCCAGATGTGTAAAATGTTCAGGGAAATATCTCGCCCTAGCTGGTAATTTGGGCTCCTCTAAAAAAACGTAAAACTGTAATGGAGAGCATCCCGCTAACTATAGATGATGTAGAGTAGCCAGGAAAACTGAGAAACAAAAAAATGGCAGAACCCCGCTAAACCGTAGTGATGTCCAGTAATAGAATGTACAGAAAACACAGTGGTAGAACTAGCGCAAACAAGTGTAATATTAGGCTGAACAACATACTCACATATTGTATAACAGCGGAGATCAGTAACTCACAAGGAAGATGGCCAAAACCTAGTTCTTGAAAAAATTCTAAAGAATAAGGAAGCTTTAAACTTAAGGCTTCTAAAACAAGAAAGAAGCCTGAACGCTACAAATAAGTGGTTCAATAAGCAATAAACAGCGAACCAAATCACTTTCATGATGTACTAATCTATGAAGATGAATAACACATTTAGAATCGCTAATTGGAATGCAAATGGGCTGTTTCAACAAATTCAAGAGCTACATGCCTACTTTCAGAATCTTGTCTGACAAAAGACGCATTCATTAGAGTTCGATGATACCAGTGCTACGACGCCATAGAAGGAAGCTATTTGCAGCTACACGGGCTTTAAACTGCGAGTTTCTGTCTGAAGGTAAACCAATATATTGGGCTAGCGGTTACAAATAAGATACAAGATTTGATAGAATTGTGAAGTAATTTTGTCTGATCACACGCCTGTTATTATGACACTCAGTGATACCATTGTCAAAAAAGAAAATTTGCCTAGGTTAACTGGTTGTAGCGATAACTATTTATGGTAGTGGACTGTATTTAATTGTTTTCTTGGTCCAAGTAATTAAATAAAACTCTTCGATTCACTTTTAAATGTTTAACAAATTTTTATTTGGTATAAATAAGTTTTATTTTATTATGTTTTTTAACCTTACTGTTCGGCGATCAATTTCGATATACACCCTTTGACGGTCGATGCAAAAGAGAGTGAATATAATTGTATGGTTTTACAAGATAATTTTATAAGCTATTTCATATACTTAAATCTAGGTGGCTATTATGTTCTACTATGATATTATCGAACTGTAATACAGAATTTATAACACTTGGTGTACGTCAAAATTTAAGTAAATATATAAATTATTGTTTTTGTTTACTTTTACAATAAAAATAATTTGTTATTAAATAGGAATATAATAATACATAAATTATGGCCACTTCAATATCTTAAAGATAAGTATTTTTCTGATATAATATTACATGATTTATAATTATAAATTTAATACATTAATTAATTTATTTTTAGGTTAGGTTCACTATTGGAACATATCAACAAGTTGCAGATAAGTATACATATATGAGAATTATAATGAATCATTTTCTAACTTTCCTTAATTTATTTTCTTTTGGGTATTATATGATGCATCATTTCGTTAAGTCTATGACACAACTAGATAATTAATGTACAATTATGTAAAATTAAGTTTTGAAATAAGTTACTAAATTGAAGTGTTGTTTATTTTGTAGTCTTTACATACTTGCATTTTACTCTTCCCATTTTCCATTGATTCATTAAAGGATGCTCGTCTTAAACAAGAAATACATAATCAATTAGAATATCTTCCTTGGTGTTATGCCATTTAGTACGAGCTTGTAGTGACGTAAGATATTCCTGATGCCAACTCTTCCAGAACAATTGACTCATTCTGATTATGGTATTGTAGTGTGACAATCTATTGTAAGTCACCTGAGTGAGGTGAGGCTGTGGTATTGTAGTGATGGGATGCCCAATCAGGAAATGCGCTAATGTTAATAGGTCCATTTCATCCTCGGATAAAACGCACAACGGCCTCGAATTCATCACTCATTCGATTTGAACTAGTAGGGTATGTAACTGTTCTTGGGTCAGTATTTTATCGCTAATTACTGAAATCATCTGGGTTTTAGCAGATTTTACGCCTGCCTCCCAAATTCCTATGAAATGAGGAGCATATGGTGGTATAAAATGTTAAGTAACCTGATATCTTTGAAATATAGAATTGGAAATTAGTTGTACATTATTTTTAAGTAAAATATTTATTTCCTTTAACTTTCTAGATGCATTCTGACAATTGGTACCGTTGTCTAAAAATACATCAGTACCAACACCCCTGCGCGCAAAAAATCGATGTAATGCGCCTAAAAATGCATCGGTTATATCGGGCTATATGAACCGCCTTCGTACTTAGACAAATGATTAGGCATATGCAGGCCTTTTCTGCTCGTTGACCTCGCCCGCGATCAAAATAGGTTTTTATAGGACCTGCAAAATCCAAGTCTATTTTTAAAAATGGTCGAATCAATTCTACTCTCTCCTTAGGAAGATCACCCATTTGCTGGCTCTCGGTTTGGGGCGTTGTTTAATGCAACAGACACACTTACGCACTATTGATTTGTTCAAATTTAGGCCTTTGATTATCCAACCTTTTCTTCTAATTAGACTTAACAGCATCGATGCCCCGCTATGTAAATACATTTTGTGATATTTCTCAATGATCAATTTAGTGACATCGGAATTGGCAGACAGAATTATCGGATGACGTGTATCGTAAGGTGCAATCGATTTGTCAATTCGATTACCCACTCGCAAAATTTCCCTTTTGTCAACAAATGGATTTAATGATTTGATTGCGCTCTTACTCGAAACTGCGTTGCCTTTATTAACATCTCTGATTTCTTCCTTATAATTTTGTAGTTGTAAATACCTTAAAATTTCGGTTTCTGCGGCTTGCCAATCATATTGAGTTTGGTTGGTTGGTTCAGTTTTTTCCTTGCAACATAAATAATAAAATTTTCAGATGTTCATCAATGTACGTATGACCTTATCATAACTAGAATACGCGCTGCATAGGTCTTGAATTAGCGGCTTCGATTCATTTAAACAGGTGGTGGTCATAACTTGTATTATATCTCTTCGTTCTGGCTGATTTGAAGCTTCTATTTTTCGAATATTCGACCAGTTCTCAGCGTCTTGGCTTAAAAATTCTAGTCCATTCCACAATAATTCCTTTGGACTCAAACCTCTTGTAGCGCAATCCACTGTATTGCACGCTTTGTGGTTGGCGTGCCCCCTTTTAGAGTGACGTGGTAAGTGAATTTATCTGCTGTTAGCTGCCACTGCAACCCAAACACCTTGATTTCATTGACATCTTCAGATATTATCTTTGGTTGTGGTGGAAAAGATTCAGCTACATTCATCTTGGCTAACATTTCGCACGAATTCAATGACCATTTCCGGAGATTAAATCCAGATTGCCTCATTATATGTGAAAGTTGTTCTGTTAATTGGGTTGCTTCAGGTATTGAATGTATTCCAGTTAATAAATCGTCAATATTATGTGTCTCTCTGTAAAATCTGTGATGCTTCCGGATATTGGTTACGAAATATGGGGCTGAAGACATGCCATATGTTAACGTTTTTAATTCAAAATGCCTTATTGGTGCGGTCGGTGTTTGGCGCCTTACTATTCGTTGAAATCGGCGATCGGTTTGATGTATCCATATCTGCCGATACATTTTTCTAGCATCTGCGGTAAACACAATTTTGTACACACGAAAACGTAGCAGGATACCTACTAATAAATTTTGAAGTATTGGCCCTGTGAGTAGATTACCGTTAAGTGAATAAAACGAGATGGTTTTCGCCTACGCATCAAACACAACACGCAATTTTGTCGTTGTACAAGTTTCTTTCCAAACTCCGTGATGTGGTAGGTACAGATAATCCAATGGATGTTTTGGTGAATCCACTTCTTCCATATGTACCAGTCGCCTATACTCCTCCATGAAATCAATGTATTGCTCCTGCAAATTAGGATTTTTTATAAATTTCCGCTCCATACCGTATAATCATTTAATAGCGATACTCAATGATTCATTTAATGGACTGGAGTCTGGTCTAAAAGGCAACTTCACCATTTAGTACCTGGTCTTCTAATTTCGTGGTAATCGTTTTAAAGAGCTCTTCGCAGATCTGATGTTCAGGTAATAATGGAATCGACTTAAAAACCTCTTCGGATTCCCAGAAACTACTCAAGGTGGTTTCTAACATATTATTATCAACGATTATGGTATTGCATTGATTCGAGTGTTGTGCTTGTGATATATTCCCCGTCAATATCCATCCGAGATGTGTATTATGAGCAAAAATTTAATTGTTGTGATTTTCCGCTGCTCTGGTTTTAGGATGTTAAAAAAATTATCAGCTCCGATAAGTAAGTCGATTTTGGATTTTAACTGCAGACTTACATCAGCTAATGTTACAGACGAAACACTACGCTAACCGATCACTTTTTCGCACAGGGTACAGTTTGGTGATAGATGGTACTCCATATACAGAGATCTGAGCTGTGAAGTTGGATTCGAAATGTGGCGATACTACGACCCTTACTATTCCTCGGGTAGTAACCAGCTTTTGATTAGCAATGCTCGTTACAGACCTAGTTTCTGTATCAGTGCTTCCGTTATGAAGGAGCTCTGCGATCCTGAATCGAATAAAACCCAACATAGTTACCTCGCACTCTCACGGTCTTTGTTGGTAAAACAGCTGGATTTATTATATTGCTGGAGTGAAAACATGATGATATTTGCGATTGAGTGTCTGCTAACGAAAGTGTGTTAGTTACAATTAGGCTCTTGGCTGGTAGCGACTGCTTACTGGTGGAACCTATGGCATCAGTGATTTGGTGTAGCAGCGAATTGTGTCTTCTTCGGCAATAATGACATCTCCCTCTAGATTTGCACTGGAATACAGTATGATTGTACTGCAGTATGATTAAAGCAACGATTTTCGGCCTTTACTAACTCCTTCGTTTCTCAAAAGTCCATTCCTTGAATTATGGGCACATGAATAGAGGATTTCAATCTTTCTGGCACAGAGAACACGACATCACGGCATTAGTTAACGCTTTTAAAGTTGATTTCGTTTGGACCACTGTTTTTTCGTGAGTATAACTTGACTGAATCGAAAACATCAGCTCTTTTCATCAAAAAATCGATTAGTGATTGACAAGTTGGAAACTCAATGTCCAATGTCTCAGTAGTCCATTTGTCTTTCGTATCTTCATCTAGTTTTTGGATCAATATGAAAAGTAGCCACGGGTCTCTAGATTCTGCTTCAGGTCCTATAGCCTATATTCCACGGATAACTTCGCCTGCTGTGTCCATTAACTTCCGAATATGCTGTAATGATGAGTTGATCGATGGTAAATCTATAAAACTTTTAATGAATGTACAATCATTCTATGTACAATCATGTGTACAATCATTCTGCTGTATCTTTTTCTATCGTATCGGTTCTTCAGCTTGTTTAACGCCCCAATGTAATTTCAAGACATTTTTACAAATACTCATTTTTGCGATGTCGATTCAATTGGACAAACTACTGACCGGTTCGCCAAAATACGACCCTTCATAATACATTTTAATAACTTATTTTTATAGTATGCTCCGATGGAGATGAATATTGCAGTCGATGAATCAATGATTCCGTATTACGGAAGGCATCCATGCAAACAATTTATCCTAAACAAGCCGGTCCTTTTCGGTTATAAGGCATCGGGGGCCGCTGGTAGATTGCAGTACTGTTACCAGTACGATTTATATCAAGGCCGTAATCAACAACGTCCTAATAATTTCGGTCTCGGAGAATCCGTAGTGCTAAGTTTTGCATATAAACTACAAAACAATTTTCCAGGTATTCCTTTTGCTTTTTATTTTGATAATTTCTTTATAGGACAAAACCTCTTATGTGTACTCCTCCTACTCATAGCCAAACGGAAAATCACATCAACTATCCAGTAGAAGTGAGAGATCTGGTTAGACAAAACCGGAAGTAAAGCACGAGCATATTATTTATATAACAAGGATGCTAATTTTTCACTTTAGAAAGCAACTAAAGGTCTTAAAAGCCCTAAAATACAAATATATTCTATCAAGAATTACGATGCAACTTGGGTTAGAAGTGCCAAAGAAAAGGCTATATTGTTTATAGCCTACTAATATAGTCCCAGTAAATTAAGAAGATAAACAAAACATAAAACCTACGTAACGCTACAAGAGCTAAAAGATGAAATTAACAACAACTTAAGCTCCAAAAAAATCCCCTGGATATGACTTAATCATTGGACTTATAAAATTATAGCAAGTAATCAATGCAGCGTTCAGACTAAAATACGTTTCATACCAGTGGAAGGTGGTGATTATGATTATGCTGGTAATGGTGATAATGATTCTAAAATCTAAGAAGCCGCCAAACAAGAAAACATCGTAAGGACCGATTTCCCTACTTCCTACAATTTCAAAATAATTTGAAAAGTTTCTACTTAATAGGTTAAAAATAGTAATAGAAATAAAAAACTCATTCCTTCTCACCAATTATAATTTATAGAAAGACATTCTACCATAGATCAAGTGCCAACAATAAGCTCAACTGTCTTCTTGGACGTTTCTCAAGCTTTCGACAAAACACGTACAAAACAAACCACCCTACATGCTCAACCAGCCTACCAGAGGCCATACTATCTCACTTAACCAAAAATAAGTATCGCGCAAGATAAAAACAACGGAGCACTGGGACAAACACTTCTAACAAATACATATCACAAAAACACAATTATTTTACAGCCTACATAGGCAGCCTGAAAACTCTCAAAACAGATCGCGAAAGTATTGCTCCTATTCGAAAGTTAGAATGTAGAAGCAGACTTTATCAAAATTGCAGTTTTTACAAACATTGCAGCATAACTTCGATTCTTAATTTAGAGACCAGACACTCGTCCATTAACTCATCGAGCTTTACAAACAAGGGCCCCGACATAGAGCAATAGTGCAAATGCCAACCGAAAACAAATCAATCCTCAATGAACAAATTGACAGTACACACAAATCAAACACTCAAGTTTTATGCCGCCGATGCACGTTAGGAACTAATAGGAACGCCCGAATCAAGTTAAAGAACAAACCAGCCCAAATCGTAATAAAACTTGTTTCACAAAGAAACAGAAGACATTCGTAAACTATCCAATAAAATTCGTAAACTAACGGATCAACTAACAAGAAAATTTATTGGAACCTCTCAATTTTAAAACACATAAATATGTAATTTCAGTACGATTGGTTAAACCATCTGGGGCTGTAGAGCGGACACAGATTGAACGACATACTGACAGACAGGCAGAAAGACACTATTTAGAAATCAATTTTTTCTAATCATTTCACCCCAAACCAGATGTCTAGGCCATCATAAATCGCTGAAAACAAATAATTGAATATTATAAAATTGTATACACAGCTTCAATATGACATCTGTCAAACATCAAAATTGTAACTGACTTCATGTTGAATTGTAAATCAGCTTCGAACAGTTTCGAAAGGTTATGTGCGAACTTGCTCATTCCGTATTATCATTAATTTGACAACCATCAAACGATAAACACGAATAAAAATTATATCATTATTAAAATAAGTTTGTGAAATAAAGGTACCATTGATTTAATAAATTCTTGCGTAACATTTTTCAAATAGAAAATTATTAGGCGGAATTTCCTTAATCATTTTTAACATTGGTGCCGAAACCCAGGACAAAATTGGATCACTGCGAGCATTTACAGTTTTGCCGCTACAAATACAACGGATTCATATCAACCAAAGCCAAGAATAATACAACACAAATATCATCAGGTGATTCGCTATTACAATGGGATTGGACCGATTATTTGCAGTTTACGGTTAATGTTGGCGCTAATAATCCTTGAGTAAAATTAAATTCTTATTGAACCGCTAATCTATAAAAAACGTTGAGCTAACAATTTTCAACTGATCGCGTTCTCTGGGCGCATCAGCTAAATTCTTATAAGTGTTATCTATAGTGAATTCTATGAAGAAAATTTAACAATTCCTTTTAGATTAATTCAAAGTGGTGTGTTAGCACTGGTTTGAACCGTTTATCAATAGAACTGTTACGCCATACGGTTTATACTAATTTTTGCAACGAAGCACATTGTCATAAGTGTTTACAATTCATTTACATATTTTGAATAATTTTAATTAAAGGTGAAGTGTTAGAAGCTTAATACTACAATTTTGTTGGAACTATAACTGTTTTAGTGCAAATTAAATAGTGCATAATTAAGTGATTTCATTATAAAGCTTCCAGAATTAAAACAGAAAAGCGGATTTGCAAACGCTACATTGATGCGGATTGAGAAAATTTGCTGTTAATCAGGCTCTTCAGAATTTAGCAGTCCAGGAACTATATGTGCAGCTCGAATTATTGAAAAAGGCATATATCGAATTTAGGGATTCGAGCAAATAATAGCTAAAGATGACACCCTAACAGAAATCGATGAATTCTCACCCCGCTATACTAAGGTCAAAGGAACGATACGTAAGGTCGTTTCTGGTCGCAATCCGATGCTACAAGCAGTTAAAATAAATGAATGAAACAATGATGTAATTTTCAAACTAGCGGAAAGAAATTCTGGAAACTATGAAGGAGACAAGCTTTACAAATTCCTACATTCGATGGAAAAAACTATGATGAGTTTCACACATTTAGACACTTGTACGATACTGCCTGTACGATACTGCTGTTCACAACAATCTAGCTATAACCGATATACACAAGTTCCAGCATTTTAAGGAACTTCTAAAAGGAAAAGCAAGCCAGATTATCATACACATTCCACTATCTCCTGAAAATTATGAAGAAGCATACAGAAAGCTATGTAAGCGCTTTGATAAACCGGACCAGGTTTATAAATCGCTTATCGAGAAATTTATGCGGATTCCATCAGGTACTAATGGGTCTGCTACTTGTCTTAGAAACGTTTGTGGTACTTGAGAAGAAGTCGTACGTGGCCTAAAGGTATTGGGGGAAAAAGCTCAGACTAGAGATTCCTGGCTGATACATATTTTGCTAACCAAACTGGATTAGAAAATTCAGCGAAATTGGGCAGAAAAAATAGCTGACGATCCATAGCTAACATTCGACCATTTCATTCACTTCCTGGAAAGGCATTGTTCAACACTAGAGTCCATTGATCGTGATAAATTTCAAAGACGCAAATTTACAAAGGGCTCGTCATTCCACGCAAACAGCAATACAAAGATAACAATTAGAAGCGCAAGTGATCAGAAATCACTAGTTTCCTCAACTTAGGAGTCAAGGTCTGATTTATCATGCTTAAATTGTCATTTACCTCATTTACTTAGAGAGAAATTTCTTAATTTGCCAATAGCTCAGAGTAAGGAGTTCGTTGCAACCACTAGAGTATGTTACAATTGTATGTTCAAGGGTCACATTTCGCAAAATTGTCTATCTCGACATCGATGATTTATTTGTCGGCGAAGGCAGCACACTCTCTTTCACGTTTCTTATGAGTTGGAAAAACTAGTAAACGTATATGTCCAGTCAGCTAAGCCCAAGGCAGAAAGCAAAACAACATCCGAACCAGCTCAAACCTGTAATAATTCACAACGGATTCATGCTGCGGTATGCAACTCAATCCACATAAATTACTGGTTGGGCCCGACTATTTAATCTGATCTTATTGGCATCATCATGCGATTCCGATTACATAAAATAGCGTTCACCGCCGATATCACACGAATGTATCGAGAAGCTCGAATCGCTCATGAAGACTGCAGGTATCAGCGAATCTTGTAGCGCGATGATCCGCATAAGCCTGTAAAATATTTTCAGCTTCTGACAGCAACATTTGGGACAGCCTCAGCCCCATTTCATGCCACTCGTGTTGTTCATCAACTTGACTTGAAAAATGCGTCGAGTTTTGCCAAAGCATCCTATGATCTAATGGCTGATCTATATGTGAACGATCTCCTGACTGGCGGTAACAACATTCAAAATACGCAACATTTAGTAACCAAATAATTAATATTCTAAAATCTGGGGGATTCTTACTTCATAAATGGGCATCAAATGTACCACAGTTCCCAGCATCTTTACCAAGCGAGCAAGAAAACCGAAACTTTAGTCGAATTATCTAAGGTATCGGATCATAAGGTCTTGGGATTACATTGGAATACGCAGAAGGATTGTTTCTGATTCACAGTTAATTTGCCTGCACCTCCTAGCAATCTGATAAAACGACGGTTACTTTCAGATGCTTCCCGTTTATTCGACCCATTTGGATGGTTATCACCAGCTACGATAACTGCTAAGTCACTTTTTCAGCAACTCTGGCTACTTCAATTGGATTAGGATGATGAACTTCCATCGGAAGTAGCTGAAAAATAGCGAGAAATTCACAGATTGCTGATTTCCATGGAAAAAATTGAGATAGCGCGATTCTTGAAGACTGGATCATTACTAGAAATACATGGATTCTTAAATGCCAGCAAAGTAGCTTACTCAGCAGTCGTATATAGTCGAGAAATAGATTGTTATTGTACCGTGCACATTACCCTCGTAACTGCAAAGACTCGAGTTGCTCCTATTTCCAATCTAAGGTTGACAGTTCCTAGACATAAACTTTCTGGAGCTCATCTGCTTGCCAAGCTTATTAGGGTAGTCATCTAATCGCTTCAAATCGAAAAATGCAGTATTTTGCCTGGACGGATTCGGAAATTGTTCTTCACTGGCTGACTAAATTTCCTTGCCATCTACCAGCCTTTGTTGGTAACAGAACCGCTCAAAGCCACGAAACAATTCCTAATCCTGTTTGGGGGCACGTTCGATCGACTGACAACCCCGCGGATTGTGCCTCTAAGGGAATTCTCCCAACTGCACTAGTCCACCATTAGCTTTGGTGGCACGGACCGCCGTGGCTGCTGAAATCAAGAGACAATTGGCCACAAACTACAATCAAATCATTGTCAGATATCACTGAGCATTATGAAACAGAAGCAATAAAATGTTACACCACACAAGCTTTCCTATGATTATTAGACCAATTAACAAAACAACACTCGTCATTCAGTAATGTCAAGCGAATTCTGGGCTACTACTACAAATTCATCGTCAAGTGTCGATCTAAAAGAGGTAGGTCAACAGAAAACAGACATGTGGAGTCAGATTTCCAAAGTATCGGACAGACTGCAGTAGAACTAAACCAAGCTGAGGAATATTTATGCAAATGGGCACAACAAGACGTATTTCAGGAAGAAATTCCAATATTGTCCGCCAAGAAGCAAGTTCTCAAGGGCAAGTTGTCATCATTAGCTCCATCTTTGGGCAAAGGCGTCATTCTAACAGTCGGCGGTCGCCTAAGCATGGAAACAAGCCTCTATATAAGCAAAAGGATCCAGTCATTTTGCCATCGTCTCATATCCTGAGTTTCTTGATTCTAACGTAACTTCGCAAACGTTTTCTCAATCCAGGACCATCCCTCTTGTAGCATCTCTCAAAATTGTCCTACTGGATTGTTAAATCCAGACCGCTAGTGCGAAAAATTAATAATGATTGTTTTATATGTCATAGGTTGAAGAGTCATCCGTCAACTTCAATAGTGGGTAATCTGCCTGCCGAACGTGTATCACCCTCTCGGGCATTCAACCATACTGGAGTAGCATCGCGGGTCCCTTTCAAATTGCCACTAAAAAGGGCCACGTAGCAAAATAGATCAAAGGCTACATCTCGATATTTGTGTGTATGACAGTCAAGGCAATCCATTTAGAGCTGGTGAGCGACCTATCCAGTGAGGTACGCCCGCTGTCATGTATTCGGACAACGCCACTGATTTCGTAGGGGCAAAGCGACAATTGAATGAAATGAAGCAACAGTTGTACCCCATTACAACAAACGAAAATGAACTTGCTCACATTATAGAGCACAGTATCGAGTGGAAATTCAATCCACCATCAAGTCCATGGTTTAGCGGACTCTGGGAAGGTGCTGTTAAATCCATGATGCACCATTTAATCCGAGCGACAGGCAACTCCAAATTAACCAACGAAGAATTGTCAACTATCGTCACACAAATCAAGGCGATTCTACATTCTCGCCCACTCACTCCAATTTAAGAAGACGAAAGTGGTCTATTTGCATTGACACCGACGCATTTTTTACTGGCGCATCCTCTATTGGCTATTCCAGAACCAAGCTATTTACATGTTCCAGATAATCGATTGTCGAGATAGTAAGAAGTCAAAAAACGAGTAGACGGATTTCGGTCCCGTTTCACAAAGGAATATCTACACAATCTGCAAAAACGGCGAAAGTGGAAAAGCCAAACCCAAGAAAACATACAAATCAACGATGTCGTCTACTTTAGGGATAACGCAACACCACCACACGGTTAGCCGTTAGGACGTATCTTAGCCATTCACCAGGGAAAAGATATGATTGTTCGCGTTGCTATACTTAAAACAGCACGAAATATACTCAAAAGGCCAGTAGCCGAATTAATCAAAATCAACGATGTTGATGCGAAGTTGTAGCAGCCGATTAATAGTAATAATTAATCATTGTAATTCAATTATAAATAATCAAATTTGTAATTCGAATTTCAAATAAATATTAATCGCGCTAAAAAATAAAAGTATAATCTCTTTATGAAATGTACTATAGCATTTTCTACGAATGTATTGATCGCATCATTTTTATGTGTACATTACTTCGAACGTTAATTGCATTAATTACAGAAATATTAAGTCACTATTGTTTACCTCCGCTTACGCAGTGGGCGCAAACAAAATTTTTATATACTTATCTTTCTTTTTTCTCCGTTCGGATTTTCATTAAGTATAAGTATGACGCCACACACACAATATAATTATTGTAAAATATAGATTTTTAGATAATTCCAGAACTCAATATATGTATATCGTATTTTTGACCAGATTGGTCAGAGAAAATTATTTTCATATAGTGGCGTAAAATATTAATTAAAATAAATATTATAATAATAAATTAATAATAATTTAAAATCATTAAATTAAATATATTAAAATCTTATTTTGTATATTTGGATTATAACAAAATTCTAAATCAATAAGATTTATAGTGAATTATAAAATTAAATTATAATAATAAAATTTATGTTTTAAAATAAATATAAACGGTGTTGTAATTTGTAAATAGTGAATCTATAAGTTCCACCAAATACATTACTACAATAATTGGTGACCTCGTCTACCCTTTTTAGGGAATCTCCGCAGGAGCGGATAGATAATTTTAAGAAAAACAACACGCAGCACGAAGTTGCGGGAAAAATAATAAAATATAACGCTACATTTTTCCATTACATCGACACGCAGAATTTTGAGAGCAGTATATACACGTTTTTCCAAGTTTTTTAGCGAAATAAAACTTTGGATATTGGCCTTGTTATTGCACAATCTTGGTACGATACATCGTGCCAAGATATAGGTATGTACCCGTCGAGAAACCATATACTAATTTAATCGAATAAATACTAATTTGGTGTATATTATATTTATCATATATATGTACATGCGGTATCGGACAACATTATATTGGTCAACGAGGGAGGACATGCTTATCATTATAACGGGATCAGAAGGACGACATCACACAACAGATAAAAACAAATGAGTTTACCTGTATTTAAAAAACCTAAGTATACATATATTATCTCAACTAAATTGTAATCAAGTTAATATTTTTTTAAATTTAAATTCATTTTGCCAATTGAAATTCATGTTTCCAATTTAAATTCAAGTTTTATATACACATCCTTGAATTTTTAAAATTATTACTAACAGTAAAAAAGAATATTTATTTAAAAGTTTTTATCAAAACTAATTAATCTATACTAACGAATTATGTAAATTTTACGCCACTATTCGCGTTTTCTGCAATTAAGTTATTATACGGAAACCTAATTTAAGGTTCTACAATATATTTCAGAGTGTGTCGTCATCGTCAATAGTAACTTAAAATTTTGTTCTCACAAAATTTTCACATTCGGTTAGGTAGTTTCAGGTTTTGGGTATTGCAAAACGATCGCTAGAATTCTCCTAATATAAGGAATTTTTCGCAAAAGCGGTATTGGTAACGGTTTATTTGTTTTTAAAGGTTTCCCAGAATAAACGCGTTTTTTATACATCAAGATTTTGCAGATTTTTCATCTCTCTTTTATCTCATTTATTTTTTATTTTTTAAAAAATCTCGGTAATTTCACCGTTTATTCGGGCAAGAACCTCCATTTTTTATTATACCTACGAATACGGTTACGGCGTTGTTTATTTTCTTGAAGAGTTACAATTTTTTTTTAAGTTTTCTTCCAAAAAAAGATTTGATATTTTACACAAACATTGTTGGTTGGTCAAGCAATTGATCAAAAGTACTTTGAATTTTGATTCAATTTTTCACAATTTAGAAAATTCACCAAACGCACGATTGTTTTGTAAAATTTTTTTTGCTGAATAAAAACAAGCAGCTTTGTGCGCACTTGACCAACAATCACAACAACAAACAATTTGCCACGACTTAGTTCCATAAAATCTTAAACAACAAAATGGTAGGTACCCCACCAAGACCAGGAAGTCCGATAATTCTAATTGAAAAGAAAGCGGATATGGAGGTTGATCAAGAAGTTGCGCCAATTGGACTGTTAAAACTGCAGCCATTTTGGACGCAAAATCCCTCCATTTGGTTTAAGGCGACTGAATTACAGTTCACCTTAAATCAATTAACGTCAGACAGAACTAAAGCGTCACACATTTTAGCTTCCCTAGCACCGGAAATAGCAGAACAAATTGGTGATCTGTTATCAGATCCACCAAAAAATAATTGTTATGAAGCCATTAAATCCCGGTTGCTTGACAGATTGACACCATCGCCAGAACATGACCTGGAACTTTTGTTGACAGGAATCGATCTGGGCGATCGGAGGCCAGCTGAACTTTTAAGACAGATTCAGCTGTTGGCTAAAAATAAGTTTAGCGAATCTGTCATTAAAACCATGTGGACCAGAAAATTACCTGAATTAATCCGAGTCGCAATGGCTGGGTTACGAGAAACGGAAACGTTAGAGCAATGTGCTAAGATCGCAGATAGAATTCATGCGGCCATGTACCACGCGCCAAAAGTGGCGTCGATGGATAGACCATCTACTAGCGGACAACAGAACTAGCCAAATTTCATCTCGAAAATTGAGGCTAAGCTCAATACACTCGAAAACCGTTTGAATGCGCTAAGCAACAAGGGTCGTTCTCGTTCCGGCTCCCGAGGTAACAACAACCAAAATCGGTCGAGCAGCGCTAGTAGTAGCACTGGCAATAAGCAAATGTTTACAAACAACACCAAGCACAACAATTGGAAAAATCATCCAGATTGGTGTTACAACCATAAGAAATATGGAAATCAAGCTTGGTCTTGTAAACAGCCTTGCTCATATTTTTTAAACAACGGGTTGAGCAGATAGAAAAAGCTGCCGCCCAAAAACATGAAGCAAAAAACGGATAGACGTAAGCAGAGTAGAGTCCGGGACATTATTGAATTTGCGCTCGCCCCGGCTCTTTATCAACGACAATAACAATACTTTAGTTTTCTTAATTGACACGGGAGCTGACATATCAGTAATCCCGGTCAAATTCTATAATATAAATGTAAATAGTTATTCGCAGGATCTTTTACTTACGGCAGCCAATGGATCAATTATTCGTACATTCGGTACGAAATTGCTTAAGGTCAATTTAGGACTTAAAAGGGACTTTACGCATGCTTTTATTATAGCATCCGTGAGTCGCCCGATCGTTGGCGCCGATTTCTTGGCAAAATTTGGTCTCTTAGTTGATCTCAAAAGAAGACAGTTAATAGACACAACAACAATATTATCAATTGATGCGGTAGTAAGGAGTTGTGAAACACTTACGCCTGTGCATTTTTCTATTGATAATGGTTATGGTACGTTATTAAGTAAGATTCCTAGCCTTACAGCGTTACCAAATTTTAATTTGCCAGTTTGCCATTCGGTTGTGCATCATATTGTGACTAATGGTCATTTACCGATGGCAAGGCCAAGAAGATTAGATCCTGATCGGCATAAAGCCGCTTTTACTGAATTCCAACATATGGTGGATTTGGGGATTTGTCGACCATCGTCATCTCCAGTTTCATGTCCATTACATATGGTTAGAAAAAAAGATCTCGATTTAAGACCATGTGGAGATTATCGACAATTAAATTCGGTGACAACACCAGATAGATATCCGATATCTCATATACAGAATTTCTCAATGAACTTACATGGTTGTAAAATATTCTCCAAGATTTAGTTAGGGCTTACCATCTAATACCAGTAGCATCTGAGGATGTCTATAAGACGGCAATTACAACTCCTTTCAGATTGTATGAATTCACACGTATGCCTTTTGGGTTACGTAATGCCGCACAGACATTCCAACGATTTATTAACGAAGTAGTCGCGGGCTAGATTTCGTTTATGCTTATATTGATGATTTACTGGTGGCTTCAGAAAATGAGGAACAGCATTTAATGCACTTAGAACAAATCTTTAAAAGATTGATCGAATATGACGTGCATATTAAAACATCAAAATGTGTTTTTGGCGTTCCATCATTAGATTTTCTTAGTCATAAAATCACAGCAGATGGAATTCTACCTTCTGAGGATAGAATTCGAGCAATTAGTGAGTTTTCGGTTCCAACTTCTATAAAGCACATTCAACGTTTTATCGGGATGGTTAATTACTATCACTGATTTATACCGAAGGTAGCAGAAATGTTAGCTCCAATTCACGCACATTTGGCAGTACTAAATAAGTCGCAAAAGCTAACTAAGAACTTTTCTTGGACGAATAAATGTAATGTTGCATTTAACCAGGTAATTGCGGAATTGATTAAAATTACTCTTCTCGCGCGCCCAATTGGGAACGCTAAAATAAGTATTACAACTGATGCATCGAACATTGCCGTTGGCGCTGTCTTGCAAAAGTTTAATGAGAAAGAGAATCGGTTGGAACCATTAGCATTCTTTTCGAAGAAATTAACGAGTGCTGAAATAAAATATTCAGCATTTGATAGGGAACTCCTAGCAATTTTTCTGGCTGTTAAACAATTTAGATATTATGTTGAAGGTCGGGATTTCACAATTTATACCGATCATAAGCCACTAACAAGAGCTATTCAGTCTAAAACTGAAAGAAATCCAAGGCAATCACGCCATTTGGATTACATTAGTCAGTTTACATCTGACATTCAGCATATGCATGGTGTAGAAAACGTGGTAGCGGATACGTTATCACGCACTTTAAACATTGACTCGGCTACTAACGAAATATTTTTCGATTATAGAGATATAATTAAGGGACAATTAAAAGACGAAGAACTTCAGATTTTATTATCTGGTTCAAACGATCGTCGATCAACTTCTAGTTATAAACTTGAGTTATTTATGTTGCCGGGCTTTGAAGTCTATTGTGAAGTTTAGTTTTCGACTCATTACACAATTTAGCACATCCTGGAGTTAGAGCTACTCGTAAATTGATTACAGCTCGTTATTTTTGGCTAAGTATAAACAAAGATGTAACTCAATGGGCTACTTCTTGTTTATCCTGCCAACGTGCCAAAGTACAAAGGCACACAGTCTCACCACATGGACAATTTAATATTCCACAAGGTCGATTCGAATATATCCATTTGGATATCGTTGGGCCACTTCCGGTTTCCAACAATTGTTCTTATATTTTAACGTGTGTGGATAGGTTTACACGCTGGCCTGAAGCTTATTGCATGAACAATATGTCCGCTTATACGATTGCCACTACATTTGTTAATAACTATATTTCGCGATTTGGTGTCCCGGCAGAAATAACAACTGACCAGGGTTCACAATTTGAATCTAAGCTCTTTACTGAACTTACAGTACTTCTTGGATCTCATCGGATTCGTACAACTGCCTACAATCCTAAAGCGAATGGCATGATCGAACGTTTTCATAGACAGCTTAAAGATGCTCTTATGGCCAGAGGTAATACAATTAATTGGAGCTCTGAAATACCAATTATTTTATTGGGTATTCGAGCTACAGTGAAGGAAGATCTTAAGTGCTCACCAGCAAAGATGGTTTATGGTCAATCCATTAAACTTCCTGGTGAATTTTTTATCGATAATCCTCCTTCACCTATACCTGACAACACAATTATCGACCAATTCGAAACGCAATGAAGAATCTTATCCCTTCACCTACGCGTAAAGCGAAACAAGATGGCATATTTGTTCCAAAAACTCTGGACAACTGTGATTTTATTTTTGTAAGGACAGATAAGGTTCGAGTTGGACTTTCCCCTCCATACGAAGGACAGTTTAAAGTTATTAGACGCCTTCGAAAACAATTTATTATTTCGATGAAGGATAAAAATCATAATATCTCGATCGATACATTGAAGCCTGCTTTTGGAATCATTAGTTCTTTTGAACAAAATTTTTTTAATAAAAATTTTAAAGCAGTTGACTTTGTTAATTAATGTTCTCATTTGATTCGGACATTAACTTGGAAGGGAGTATTGTAGCAGCCGATTAATAGTAATAATTAATTATTGCAATTCAATTATAAATAATCAAATTTGTAATTCGAATTTCAAATAAATATTAATCGCGCTACAAAATAAAAGTATAATCTCTTTATGAAATGTACTATAGCATTTTCTACGAATGTATTGATCGCATCATTTTTATGTGTACATTACTTCGAACGTTAATTGCATTAATTACAGAAATATTAAGTCACTATTGTTTACTTCCGCTTACGCAGTGGGCGCAAACAAAATTTTTATATACTTATCTTTCTTTTTTCTCCGTTCGGATTTTCATTAAGTATAAGTATGACGCCACACACACAATATAATTATTGTAAAATATAGATTTTTAGATAATTCCAGAACTCAATATATGTATATCGTATTTTTGACCAGATTGGTCAGAGAAAATTATTTTCATATAGTGGCGTAAAATATTAATTAAAATAAATATTATAATAATAAATTAATAATAATTTAAAATCATTAAATTAAATATATTAAAATCTTATTTTGTATATTTGGATTATAACAAAATTCTAAATCAATAAGATTTATAGTGAATTATAAAATTAAATTATAATAATAAAATTTATGTTTTAAAATAAATATAAACGGTGTTGTAATTTGTAAATAGTGAATCTATAAGTTCCACCAAATACATTAACACAATAAAGTAAGGTAACTTCATTTCCAACCTTCCATTTTCAAACAAATCTAACCTCGAATGGGGCCTGAGTAGATGGTCCACCTCACCTTATAAAATTCTTCGAGTAACAAGTTACCAAAAAATTTATCCTGAAATCAACAAATGATAAATACTTCCTTAACAGGCTGCCGGCATGTCTACGCCATCATAAAACGCTGTTGAATTGTAAAGCAGCTTCGAACAGTTTCGAAAGGTTATTTGCGAATTTTCTCATTCCGTATTATCATTAATTAAGACAACCATCAAACGATAAACACGAAGAAAAATTATATCCTTAATAAAATAAGTTTGTGAAATAAAGGAACCATTGATTTAATAAATTCTTGCGTGACATTTTTCAAATAGAAAATTATTAGGCGGAATTTCCTTAATCATTTTTAACACCAGATAAATCTCCAAAAAATCTTAAGGCAGTAAATTTTCTTGATTACTAAACTTAATTATTTTTTGCTATTTAAAAATTCTAGGCCGTGTGCAGCAAATGCTCAAGAGTGTTGGTGGATAAAACATATACAATTCACTTCACAGAAGATAACCTAAAAAGAACCAAACTCCCATACATAACTCAAAATGTCATTTTATCTGTATTACATGATAAATTTAGTTGAACTTTCCAATATCTTAATAAAAAATATTCTTGTAGATAATCAAGTTCTGTAACTAAGATGAAAAGATTAATGATAGTTTCCATTTAAGCGAAAGATGAAAGATATGTTTATACATTATTCGTGAGTGTCGGTAGCAAAGTGCTACTATACCTCCTAAATCATTTATCATGTTCCATCTAACAATCCTTTTCGCAGGAAATATCATTTTATTAAAACAAAAAAAACAAAAAAAAATTCGCTTTTCCCTTCGCTGTACATAATACAGATACATTTTCCAACAAAATTTTTTTAATACTTTTCATTTTAAATTTTCTCTACACTAAATAACTTTTTTGTTACACAATGTTTAAATTAAAATGGAAATAAATGAAATGATAACGAAAAACGAGAAAAATTATGAAAACTAAATTTAAAAAATAACAAATGAAAAATGATGATAAATTGGAAAATTGGGAAATTAAGAATTTTTCTTTTTGTTTATACTATATATGTGTGTGTGTTTAAAATTTGCACAAAAAGAAAACTGGATTAAACCATTGTATTATAAAGTGAAGATAGAACGAAAAAGTTTTTTGTTACCGGAAATTAAAAGTGTGGTGCAAACATTTTTTCCTCAGACCGTGGTCGTAACCAAGTTTTCAAAATTAAATTTAATTGAAGTTTTAATTGATTCAAACAAAAGAATATTGTGAAGGCCCGCGAATATTACCCCACATAGTAAAACTGGGTAGCAATCGAATTTACTCACTTTTTGCCAAATAACTGAAGGAGTCGTATAAAATGTTATTTTCCTTTGGGATATTTTCTAAATTCGGTTTATAAAATATTTAAATTATTTCCCCGCGCATAATATGCCAGTGTCTGCTTCTACTTAGTTACGTGTATTGTTTGTTTAGAAAAAATAATATATTTTTGGTAAATTTTATTGAAAAGTTTGGGTTTTATGCTAATATCGAATTCGTTCGCAAAATAAAAATAAAAAAATTTTGGTTTTTCTTTGGTAAGGCCGTGTTTTGTTGGCGCCCAATTTATTTTCCGTTTATTTGAACAATAAAATATTATTGTATTAAAATATAACTTTGGCTAAATAACAAAAAAAAAATATATATATTTATATCTTTAAACCATCTGGCTAAACATAAAAAGGGTTACACAAAATGTTTGGTTATTTGAATTTAATTAACATCCGAAATTATTAATTCGTTTTTGTATTAATTAAGTTAAATTAAGTTTTTGTAATTGTTTATTTCAATTTGATTTGATTTAGAAATACGAATCGACACCCGTGTACACCGATACAGCTTCTGTTTCGCTGCAATAATCATAACTCCACAATCCAATCAAGACAGGCTGGAATATTTACTCAAAATTAATAACAAAAAAAAAACATTTTATATAGAACAAAACTCACAATTCCATGCTGATTCAATCGAATTAGTGGGGAGCCATGATCTCCAGTATTGCACGCAAGTGACGGTGCACAAATTTTATATTTATTTTCACCAATACGTGTGCACAGCTCCTGTGACCGAGTCAAATTACGTTTTTGTACCTGTAAATCACTAAAATAGGCCGCATTCTTATTGGTCGACCAGCCAAATTGGTATACCGGTTCCATAAAATTATTATTGTACTTAAATTCACAACTTGTGCCACAAAAACTAATAATTTGTACACCATTAGTAAACTCCAGCTCCGAAGACAAAACAATCACCGACAAATCAATATCCTCTTTACTATTCATAATTTCGTTATTACTTTGATCGCGCACATAATTTGGATATCGAATTTGTGTTCCACTCAAATCCATTAGATTATAAATACCAGCCACAACAATCAACTGTGCATGATTTGGTAAATTAGAGATACACTGTCGACTCGTAACAATTGTATTTTTCGATATCACAACACCACTGCATCGATGATGCATACCTTTTTTGTCGCCAACCACCATATTCATCTGAATCGATACAATCCATGGTGCACTATATCGATTAGCGTCTTCACCATGAAATTCGGTTGCTTGGAAATTATTTGTTATGTTGAGCGTAGTACGAACTAGAAGTATACACAAAATAATACATAAATACATAACTTGTTAATAAATTAACGAACAACAAGAAATTTTGTAAAACCCCCTTTCATACAGGCAAAACTAGTTGTGCTATTCCCATCAGTTTGACTTTCTGATGACGAAATAAGTAAGAAGCTTGTAAATAACAGCATGCATTTTATCACCAAATTTATCATTTTATTTTTTTTATTTTGATAAAATTACTCACTGGTGACAGCCTAAACAACTATCATATATCGACTAGAGTATAGTTTTAATTTTACACATATAATTAAACAAAATGAATATAAGTCCGCAAGTATTTGTTGTAACCCGATTTTAGTGTCAACCACGAAAATTTATAATTTGACACAACACGAGGATAATAATTAAGCGAAGTATGGTATTAAAATTGACCAAAAATTACTAACAGTATGAGTATAGTCTTGAAACTATATAGACACTAAAATATAGATCAACAAACAACTATTACAGATTTTGCCTTTTTATTGTTCTCTCTTAATTCTAAATATAGAAGTTAACCAATTGACTTATATGTTTTTGTCGTACACAATTTAAGTGCAATTGACAAACAACAAAAAAAACTGAATACAGAAATAAAGGTACAGTAACATGTATGACATTTGCTCGAATTATAACGTGACACAACTGATTAGATATAGGCTTGAGTACTGTATACAATTAATTAGACTAACATTTGCATATAGTGCGTGGTTCTTAATATTATTAATTACGCTATCAATTGTTATTAAGCCGCTTTGCTTTGTGTACATTTTTTTCAAGTGTATACTTATTATACAGTTTTGTCTTAGAGGATGACCAATGTAATGGAATTTGTCTTTAAATTAAACATTTCCGTTTTGGTATTGTCTTCTAGAGAGCACAGTACATGCGCTATAGAGAGGAATTCCGGAAATTGGTTGTGGGTGTGTTTGGTTAGCGGCATCATTATTATAGTTTGTTGTGCATTACTGTTTATTGAATTGTATTAACAGTAATGTAATTTTGGTGAGGGAATAATTTGGCGCTTGTCACAATTATTGACAAATTTATACAAATATTGTCGCAGGTAGAGTTAATGCACTAGTAAATGGGATACCGTGGTGTACTACCCCCCTCCTCCTCACTTGTGTAACACTACGCCGACCGCTCCGGTTACACTACCTCGCGATGTGCTTCTAGAAGGTATCGTAGCGTTAACAGAAATCTCTCAGCCATTTTTGAGTGGCTGCAGCACATTTGCCGGCTAGGTGACAGGGTTGGGCGTGGTTGTGCTACCAACAACTGAGAGCTTGTATGTGCTGTAATTTAGGATTTATCACATGCTGATGAAAATTCGGAAAAATATTTGCATAAAAAAAATAACCCAAACTAGATAACGGAATCTACTTTAACACACATAAAAACAAAATCACTGGAGGTTTACACCAATTTATTATCACAGCCATGTTTTCGTTTATTGTAGCCAAGATGGTGTTGGCCACACGCGTTCCCCCTCCCATGGACGTTTGTACGCGACACTTATTCACATCCCCTGTATAATTTGGCACTAAATCACTTTATCTTACAACTACACTTAGCTTTTGGCTGAGGATCTTTTATTTGAGGCTTCAAAATAACAACTATTTTGTTATAAAAATCATCAGTAAAAACATCATGAAGCATACAGTCGGCGTCATTATACTTAATGAAGTATATCAATTGAAATCTGTAAAACGATAAGCACTATTTTAGTAAATAGTTGAATAACTTTTAAAATTATTCAAAAATCATGTCTTAACAATTTGTGTCCTATAGATTCTTTGTAGTTTGGCCATCTTTCACAGATATCTTTAGTAGAGTTTTCCGAAATAAACTTAATTCTTTTAGTTGAACAGCCCTTCCAATGGAACATTAATTCCTCCAAGCTCAATACTTCATTTCTTAATGCTTGATAATGTTGTTCTTCATCAAGTTGAGTTTCTAGATTGTTGAACGTTACGTTTGATTCGGTGATCTCATGTGTTGATTTATCAGAGTTACATAACTCAGTTTTCTTCAAGTGAGCTAACTGATTACGATTTTTGAAATGTAGTTTTCCCAGTTGTAAAGCATTTTTTCTCGCCAGATAATAAAATTCCTTAAAAAAATTGAACCTGTATTAATTGCACATACGAGTATATACGGCTTTGGACTAAATGTATTGTGAAGATATCTCTGAAATGAAATTGGCCATTTCGTAGAGGCGTATAGCATACATGACCCTCATATTTTTTTTTAGATTGATCTTCTGGTTTAACCATAATCATAATCCACTTTTTATTTTTTACACATTGAAATAGGCACTTTGTTTTGCATTTTTAACCTTAAAAGACAATAAGGTAAACCGCCTGATACACAGGCTCTCCATTTAAAATGCAAAAGTGAATTACGATTTCGAATAAAGCAGATATTCACTGGAAACAAAAATATGTGCATCACACACGACGGACTTATGTTTCGTTCCAGTGAACTGATTGTTAATTCTACAATGAATGTATTTTGTGCCTTTACCCAAATGTGTCAAATTCCAATAAAATGACATTTCCATTTCAGAGATACATATTTCCATGGAGCATTAGTCTCGCCCAACCATATAATTATTAAAAAAAAAAAAAAAAAATATATATATATATATATATAAGTATATATATATATATATATATATATATATATATATATATATATATATATACATATATATATATATATCTATATAATATATATATATATATATATATATATATATATATATATATATATATATATATAAAAATATATATATATATATATATATATATATATATATATATATATATATATATATATATATATACATATATATATATATATATATATATATATATATATATATATATATATATATATATATATATATATATATATATATATATATATATATAAGTTAAGATAACAAACTTTATCACGTTGCAAGAAACGTGTTTGATTACACATGGAAACACTTTTCGTAGACGTTCCCATAGAATTCTTGCAAAGAAATCAAATATTGCATATCCGACCTAAATAGAAATTTTCCATTAAATGTATTAAATTAAGTAAAATGCATGACACTTAGTCAGCAAATTATAATTTATAAAAGTATGTAGTTAATAAGAATTTTTGTGTAATCTTGATATAGACATAATAAAGTGAGGTACAACCTCAACAATAAAAATATATTTTTTTAAATCATCGTATTTAAAATATATTAACTGGCGCCCGAGCAGAGACCGTTTTAGTTGAAATTTGTGTCGTGTTATTGTACGTAAACGTTTAAGTGAACGCGCGGGAAAGTGTGCGAATTTAAGAAAAAAAAAATAATAAAATCTGAAAAGAAAAGTGAATATAAAATTGTTACAACAAAATCTGCGTATGAAATTATTACAATAAAGTGAATAATAACGGAATTGTTTCTAATTTTCTAATCAAGTAACCAATAACTATAAAAAATAAAAATTATAATAAAGTGAATAATAATGAATTGTAATAAAAATTAAAGGAATGATAAAAGTTAAACAATTAAATTCACGAAAAAAAAAGTAAGGTTAAAAGGTCGTAATAACACATACAAAGCACCTGTAGCAACTAAGTATCCAAGGAGGTAGGAAAAGGAGTGCCGGAGTAACCGTAAACAACGGAAAAACGGAGCCTTTATATTATAAATATAAAGGCAGCGGCCTACACAGTTGAATCGGAAGACTACACTCGGTCCCCACACGTTAAGGACAAATCCACCGGGTAACGTGTGTTCATCTATCATCAAGGTTCACCGATAAGAAATGTTTGTCCTACACTTCTTTATATTGCTGTAAGTGATATTTTATATATTTTATATATTTTCGTGTTTTTCTATAAATTAAAGTGAAATACTAAATAAATGAAAGTAAAATACTAAAGTTAAAGTAAAAGTTATAAATTAAAGTAAAATACTAAAGTTAAAGTAAAAGTTATAAATGAAAGTAAAATACTAAAGTTAAAGAGAAAATTGTAAATTAAAGTAATAGAAATTACTAAGATTAGAAGATTTATAGGAAAATTTATGAAATTAATTAATCAAAGGAAAAATCCTAAAGAAATCAGAACAAAAGTTTAAAGTTATTAGAAAAAGTAATAAAACAAAAACAGAATTTTTTTTTTGAATTTTAAGTATTCATACAAAAAATAATAAAATAAAAAAGGGAATTTTAATGGTAAAAATTTACTATGCAAGCTTAGGAAAAAATTAAGTGATCTGTAAATTACGAATTGTAAATTATAGAGATTTTGAATTTCAAAACAAAAAAAAATGCCAGAAAATAATATAAACAACACCTTATTGCGACCTTCCCCACTAGGCCCAATCCCTGGTCAAAGTACCAGTGATAATCAACCATTCAACATGACTGAGTTAACAGAGCAAATCACCCATTTAGCTAGGGATATTTTGACCCGAGAGGGTCCACAAATAGTTTCTAATATAATAAATCCTAATTCAGACGCAAGAGAGGATATCGATCAAACCATAGATACAAAAACAGATAAAAGTCTAGTCGACCTAGATAGAATAGGGGTAAATGGGATAAAACCCAACCCGAAGGAAATTGATGCGATATTAAATCTTTCACCACCAGAAACTCTTAAGAATCTAAGATCATTTCTAGGTATGTCAGGGTATTATCGCCGTTTTATTAAAGACTATGCGAAACTGGCGACCCCATACATCCCTTTTAAGAGGGGAAGATGGACGTGCGTCCAAAAATGTTTCAAAGAATAAAGCGATTCATCTTAATAAAGACGCCCTAAGTGCTTTTGAGAAATTAAAAAACACGCTTGTTTCTAAAGAAGTTTTGTTATCATATCCTAACTTCACCAAGGATTTTGAGCTAACCACGGACGCTTCCAATTATGCGATTGGAGCCGTCCTAATGCAGGAAAATAGGCCAATAACTTTTATTTCGAGAACATTGAGTAAAACAGAGGATAACTATGCCACTAACGAAAAAGAAATGTTGGCTATAATCTGGGCACTCAATTCTCTAAGAAATTTCTTATATGGCTCACGAAAAGTAAAGATTTTCACAGATCATCAGCCGTTAACTTATGCTCTTAGCAGCAAAAATACGAACAGCAAGATGAAACGATGGAAGGCAATCCTCGAGGAGTATAATTATGAAATAGCATACAAACCAGGAAAATGTAACGTGATAGCATATTCCCTCTCGAGGCTGCCAAAGCCGGGGAGATAAACTCACTAACGTCCACACAGCACAGTGATGAAAGTTCCTCTCACAATTTAATACCATCCGTGGAAGCTCCAATTAACGTTTTTCGTAACCAATTGGTCCTAAGACTGAACGAATTTGAAAACAGTTATCAAATTAAAACTAGTTTCTCACCTTGTCACAAGAGACACATTTTCACTCAACCAAGTTTTACTGAACGTAAACTCATAAATATCTTCAAAAGGTACTTGAATCCCAATATTGTCAATGAACTCTTCACTCCCGAATCACTTATGGGAAAAATCCAAAAAATCTACCCACTCCACTTCAGGAGTTATAAAATCCGATTTACACAGACTATGGTAGAAGATATTGAAGACGAAGAGCGACAGGAACAAATAATTTTGACAGAACACAAACGTGCCCACCGTAATCCCTGCGAAAATCGCATGCAGATCATTCAGAAATATTATTTTCCGAAAATGGCCTCTAAGATATCGAATCTTGTAAAACTTTGTGCAATATGTAAAGAGAACAAGTACGAGCGTCACCCCAACAACCAGAATATTCACAATACTCCTATACCCGAATACCCCGGTCATACCATACATCTGAATATTTTCTCGGCCGAGAAATACCTAGTCCTAACAGCGGTTGACAAATTCACTAAGTTCGCTCAAACAAAGATTATCGAATCAAGAGCGGTGGAACATGTGAAAAGGCCACTACAGGATATCTTATTTTATTTCTGTGTTCCGGTAGCCGTAGTAGTAATAGATAACGAAAAGTCACTTAATTCAGCATCAATAATATCCATGATGAGCGACGACCTGCACATCAAAGTATTCACTACACCACCATACAAAAGCGAAGTGAATGGACAAGTCGAACGGTTCCATTCAACCCTATTAGAAATTATGAGATGCCTAAAAGCGGAAGGCCACCCCCGTTCATTTGAACAACTTTTGGAAAGAGCTGTTAACGAATACAATCATCCGATTCATTCGACAACACGAAAGAAACCTGTAGAACTATTCTTTGGACGTATTCCAAACTTAGATCCTGAGCAATTTGAACGAGCTCGGTTAAGCAATATAGAAAAATTAAAAAATAGCAGAATAGGGATTTAAAACATCATAATAAGAAGAGGAAACCTGTAAAAGAATATCTGCCAGGTGACATTATTTACGTCAAACATAATAAAAGTTTGGGCTCCAAACTAACTATCCGATATGTTAAAGAAGTAGTCAAAGAAAACAAAAACACGACTGTTGTCACAAAAGCTGGAAGAGTTGTTCATAAGAGCAATATTCGTAACTAATAACAATCACAGCAAATCTGTATTTCAGGTACATCCAATATTCCATAAATGCCGAAATTCAAATATTAGACTTCACGAACTCATTGGTAATTTCAATAAACACTGGACAGGCGAAACTTCAGACGGGGAATTTCAAAATCATACATACCATTGACTTAGACGAATACAAGAACGTGACATTGGAAATCTTTGATCTCATCAGTACAGACGGTTGTAAAGGACATCATCTTTTTCCATACATATCGTACGAATTAGAACAAATTCAAAATCTCATTGAAAATTTAAAGCCTCAAAAAAACCAACGATCACTTAATTTTATCGGCAGTGCATGGAAGTGGATCGCGGGAAGCCCCGACCACGATGATTTCATCACTATTAAACAAAAAACAAATAATGTTCTGGAAAACAATAACAAACAGGTTATTATAAATAATTTGCTTACGGAACGGTTAAATAACTTAACCATGATAAATAATGAAATAAATAAAGTTTTAAAGAGTAATGAAAATATTAGTAGTAAGATTATTTTAGATGTAGAATATAAGCTAAAAATTTTAAAGGAAGACTTAAAAATATCAACTATGCCATACATTGGGCAAAACTAGAAGTAATAAATTCATTAATATTATCTAAACAAGAAATTAAATTAGCGATAAATACATTTCAAAATGAAAATTTGCCATTTAATACAGTCGAGGAAGCACTAAATTTCTCAGAAATTAAGATTATCACGAATTATAATACTATACTGTATATCGTAAATATTCCTATAACAAATCATAACATTTTTCAGAAAATTGTTTTAAGGCCAGTAAAAAAAAAATAAAGTAGCTACAGAAATATTATATGAAAATATTCTTAAGAGAGATGACGAAATTTTTGCTATAAAAGGAAATTGTAGAACATTTAATTTCATATCTATTTGTAATTCAAAAAATGTTATCAATCTATCAAATACCACTTGTATCCCAAATATTTTTAAGAGTACACCGGCGGATTGCCATATCATCAACAACCAACATATCCCAACCATTGAGGAAATTACACCAGGAATACTCATTCTGAATAATTTTGATGGCTCAATCCTAGTGGACACACTACCGCAAAAATTAAATGGTACCTTTCTAGTAAAGTTTCGCGGCGTATCTATAAAAATCAATGACGAATTTTTCACTTCACACGAAGTGTCCCACTTCCAGGCCTTACCGGCAATCTTACACCCACTCCTTAAGGAAAAAGAAGTAAAGAAAATCCTATCTCTGGAAATGATGGAGGAACTCCATATCAATAACACGGATGTAATAGAAATATTACAGTCAGAATCCACGACCAACCGATTTTTAATTCAAGGATTCCGATTTTTAATTCAACGATAATAACCATTACATGCCTGAAACAAATTGTCCATAAATGGATTAAAACTTCAAGGAGAAGCCAAGACCAAGTTTCGAAGGATATACCAAAAATCGAAATCACGATAGAATCCTCTTATAATCAGATACGTCAGGATCCAAAAACAAAACAAGATCCATCAAAAAAAAACCCAAGCCGAACTTAGTGCCCTTAGAACTTCTAACCTGAAATTCAATGACATACCATACTTCTAACCGATTGGGGACAATCGTATTTAAGTGGGGAGGAGTTAAGATAACAAACTTTATCACGTTGCAAGAAACGTGTTTGATTACATATGGAAACACTTTTCGTAGACGTTCCCATAGAATTCTTGCAAAGAAATCAAATATTGCATATCCGACCTAAATAGAAATTTTCCATTAAATGTATTAAATTAAGTAAAACGCAGTCAGCAAATTATAATTTATAAAAGTATGTAGTTAATAAGAATTTTTGTGTAATCTTGATATAGACATAATAAAGTGAGGTACAACCTCAACAATAAAATATATTTTTTTAAATCATCGTATTTAAAATATATTAACTTATATATATATATATATATATATATATATATATATATATATATATATATATATATATATATATATATATATATATATATATATATATATATATATATATATATATATATATATACAACTTGGCCAAAAATATAAAGCACCCCTATCTATTAGCATTATATATTAATCTTATGTCTTTCTAAACAATGGGTGTTAACGAACGAGTCATCCCACCGAATGCGACCCTTAATTATTGAAAATCACCAATTTTTGTTTTGTATTAGGTTCTTAACAAGAAGTTGTAGCGTCGTAAAATTTTTTTATTTTAGTTTTGTATTTGATCGTGTGCAGTCTTCACATAAAGTGTTTTAAATCAAAAAGAGTTTTCGTAAGTTTTTTGAGAAAAAAAGTGTGTTTGTGATAATTATGCCTAAAGCGTGCCAACTCAGTGAAGGAATAATGGCACAAATTGTGTTGTTGGATTCCCAGGGTGTAAGCCAAATTAAAATATCCCAAAAATTAAAGTGCTCTCGTGGAGCAGTTCAATCTACATTGAAAAGGGTTAAAGAGACCGGGGACTATGCCTATAAACTACGCTCAGGCAGAAATCGTATCACTTCGGTAAGAGACGATCGACAAATTGTGCGAAAATCTCTCAAAAACCGAAGAAAAACATCTGCTGAGATAGCTGCAGAGCATTTAACAGAACAAGAAGTTCACATTTCGGCACGGACAGTTAGAAGAAGGCTCCTGCAAGCTGGATTGAAAGGTTGTAAAGCAAGAAAAAAACCTTTGCTCTCACTGACCAACATAAAAACTCGCTTGAGATGGGCTCGAGAACACAAACATTGGAATGACGTGGATTGGGCGAGAGTTGTTTGGTCAGATGAATCTACTTTTGAGGTAAATATAAAAAATAAATATTAAAAAATTATTAGTCAAAAACAAAATAAAAAATTGTGCTATGTATTTTAAAATAATTAATAGAGGAATTTATGTTAAATTTGATGGAATTCTTATAGATTTTTGAACTCCTGGCGCAACTATCGTAAGAAGAAGAGTCGGGGGAAGCATACAATCCTGATTGTATAGTGCCTACCGTAAAGCATGGAGGGGGTAAACTGATGGTGTGGGGTTGTATGGCATCATCAGGGGTGGGAAAACTGTTGTTTTGTGAGGGTCCGATGAACAGTACCAACTATGTTACCGTCCTCGAGGCTGCATTGAATGCCTCAATTCGGAAAATCTTTGGGGAAACGGATAGTTCTTCGATAATTTATCAACAGGATAATGCCCCCTGCCATACTTCCCGCGTTACGATGAGTTGGTTTCGAAAAAAACAAATTCGAGTCATGGACTGGCCCGCCCAGTCACCAGACCTAAATCCCATTGAAAATTTGTGGTCAATATAAAAAAAAAAAATCAAGGATCGCAGTATGACTTCAAAGGAAGACCTCAAACGTGCGCTGACAGAGAAATGGATAAATATATCGAGAAATACCTGCGAAAAATTAGTACGGTCGATGAATAAAAGAGTCCTGGCTGTCATCAAAGCCTAAGGAGGACCTACAAAATACTAAAATTAATAAAATATAAAAAGTATTTCCTAAAAATATTGAGTTTTAATTTTTGTCTTCATTCGTTTTGTAGATACTGCAATTTGGGAGGGGTGCTTTATAATTTTGGCCATATATATATATATATATATATATATATATATATATATATATATATATATATATATATATATATATATATATATATATATATATATATATATATATATATATATATATATATATATATATATATATATATATATATATATATACATATATATATATATATATATATATATATATATATATATATATATATATATATATATATATATATATATATATATATATATATATATATATATATATATATATACATATATATATATATACATATATATAAATATATATATATATATATATATATATATATATATATATATATATAATAATATAGTTTGTCAATTAACAACTACATATCTAAAAACGTTCAAAATTGGTGGTATATGACCGATGTCGATGAAAAAGACCAACAGTAATATCTTGTTACGCGCAATATAGTTTTACTAATGGTCACTTTCATTGACATTGGTCCTTTTAGGTAATATTCATTTCAGTTGTACTTATGTACCTTCTCCTCAGTCGGTATTAAGAGTATTATTTCTACTGCTAACTGGTTGCACACTTTTGTTGCCATTTTCAGGCTTCTTCCAATATAAAAGCTGACAATAATGTTGCACAAAACATCTCGGCTTAGGTCAGAAAGCCGCTCCTTTTCTTCATTTGTGGTATTTATTTTCTTTAGTAATAAGTTTCCCTCGCGACTGTCGTTTAGGATTTCCAAGAGATAGGCTCTATTCTTATACCGACACTTTGAAGTACTGGAAGATGACGTGGATGTTACGCTTGATAACGTATCAGATACAGTTGATTCTGTATATATTTCTTTGCTCAGGGTTAGGTTTTGCCATTTGGTCCATTCGTCTCTAAATTTAATTATATCTATTTGTAATCTTTTAAAAGTAAAACAATACAGTCCGATGTCAACATTTTTAGTTCTGGTATGTGTACACCTTGGCCTAGAAAAGAACATTTATAGAATTAAAAACCGGTTTTCTAAATTAAAAAAATAACTTACTATCCAATTAACTGTAGAGATCAGCTAGACTCCACGAATTCAACAAATTGAAAAGTTCAGTTTGTTGATCTGTTAAAGTTTCTACGTTTAAAACCAGTACCTCGTTAGTATCTAAACTCATATCATTTGTAGCCAAGATCCATTCTTCATTTTGGTTGGTTATGGCAGGACAAATTGTATTATTATTATCTTTTGTATGATTTTCAGTATACTTGTTACATTTATTGTTGTTATTATTATAATTATTTGTTAACTCGCTCATTTTTAGTTAATAAAAGTGACTTTAAAAAAAATAAAAAAAAAATAAATTTTTTACATAATTAAATCTTAGTTAAAAATTAAAATGGTTTTATTCTAATCATAACAGGGTTATTAAAGACATTAATATTAACCGGTGGACCACAAAATGTATGAATATCAAGTGCTCTAAAGGCACCCTTTTGACTTAAATCTATTTGATATGCAGTGTAATGATCATCGTATGCAATAGATTTTATAGGACTTCCGACAACAACAATTATGGTTTTAGAGTTGTTCACTGCTAATTCATCAGTTTCTGTAACGTACATATCACCATCAAAATATGGAATAAAATATCTTTTTTTATATATTGTACCCTTATATTCTAAACTACTATAATATTTGAAGCCAGTGTGGATTTCATAAGAGAAACAATTTTCGAGTAACCTACAAAAATGTTGAAGAATATTTTGCTTGGCAATAACAATAGGCGACTTCTGTGGTTCCAACAAACATTTAGCAAATTTTTGTTGGAATTTTTTCACTAACGAAAGACAAATATTTCGACGAGAAGTAATGGAAGAAGCATAGCTTTTATATTCCCCATGTTTGGATTCAAAACGGAAACACCAATAAAATCTACACTACTAAAATAAAATAAAATATTTTGGGCGTTTAACTAATTCTTCTTTCTCAAGCTGATTAAATAATTTATAATCAGTATTATACAATTGAAAGGGATCTTGAAATTTACGGATAAGAAAAATTAATTTATTAATAAAGTTCTGATTTTTAGAATTTTCATTTACAAATTTAACCAACATTTCAGTAAAGGGAATAAACATTTTGTTTGAAACATTGTGTTGTATTAAAAGTACGTCTTTCCTAGAGAAATTCGAGTTATCATGCATACACAAAACAAAATTTAAAATTTGTTCAGGAATCTGGTCCTCAAACGTATCCTGATAAGAATAATTTTCAATTTCGCTAATAAAATTAACATCATTTTTCTTTCACTAAAACACAATTTTTGTCCGAATCATCAAAGTTTTCACAGTGTTTATTAAACACGTGCTTTCGAAAATTTTTAAAGTAGCGAAAAGGTTAAACAATCACCTTCAATGTATTTGTAGCTATCAGCCATTGATAATTTATGCACTTGTTTGCAATGAATTTTAAAGTTTTCGAAATTGCCTACAGATTTGAGGCACTTAAAGCACTTCATAATTAAATGAAAAAGATCCGATAAAATGATTAATTCAAATATATTTTACACTATTTCTTAAATTAAATAACCCTTTATTATATATTTTAGGTAAGTATTACTGAAATCGGTAATATTGATGATAAAAAAGTAATTGCACATTAAAACCATAGAAAACAAAATGTGAACTATGCATATTTTGATTTTATACTTACATGTTTAATGTTTAGAAGTATGTACATATATTTAAAGACAATACAATTTACTTGTAAAATATTTAATAAACTTATAAAAACCAAAATTTTTTTAAAATTAGAAAACACTTCTTCTCGTTAAGAGTACGCCATTTATAATGAAAGGCTAGAAATCACAGATAGCACAGATAATGGTAAAACTTTCTGAGTTTCAATACATAAATAAATAAAATTCACTAAAAAATTTATAATTATCACACAAAGTTTTCTGATATTCATAAAAAAACTAAAACATAATATTTTGTGATGAATATCATTAATATATTTTGTGCAGTTCATCACTTACTTTTGTGGGTTAAACCCGTTACTCGAAATTGCAAAAGAAATTATGACAATCAGTACTTTCGTTTATTATATACACTAAAACACATAACACTATTTTGCAAAAACAAACGGGAATTTTGCGTAATAAATGTTATTGGATTATAAAATCCAAAATTACAATACTAACCGATTTTTAGGGGAATACTATATTTATAAAATACAATCGCTTTATCATTAAAATTTGTATGTGTCATCTTGTAATAAGTCCTAAGCAAACGATATGGACAATTTTTCTCGTTGACACAATGTGTTTAAGGCATTTTACTCGTCGAACTATTCTTGAATTACCAAGATCTTGGTGAACCTTATTTTTTGCACTAGATATTACAGAGCTACATTTTGTGCCTTTTAGCTAGTTCAGTCAATAAAGCTAAAAAGTAGCGTTATTTCATACGAGAAGCTCAAAGCTTGGATGTTAATGAAATCTTTTGCATTGTCTATTTAGTGCCTAGATCAAAGTTTATAATTTTTTTAACGATCGGGAAGAAAATGCCTTTCATATATACATATGTACCTAATTGTCCAGGCGGCTAGTCGTTTAACCAAAGAGAAAGGTGCTTGATATATCCTTAATACAAATAGGAAAAGCATCTATGCAGTTTTGTTTTAGTTTTTGGGTATTTTTGTTTATGTTTTGGTAACGTATGAACTGAATTACATGAAAAAAAACGTTAATCGAGGATCATCAAATTATTTACCCTTGTACCTTTTACCATTTGTGATCCAAAACGAATGTTGGATCAAATGTTGTTGTTGCTTCACATGTAAATTTTGATCTGATCCGGATCACTTTGCGTCAAGAAATGCAGCTATTATCTTCTCTACTCTTTAAATGACGCCAGAGTACACAATAATTATTCATACAAATATCACAATTACCCACATCATTATTGCCCAATTATTTCTCAGTTCAATTGTTTTTATTTGCTAAAACAATTTGTATGGAATAAAAAATAAAACTTGTAACAAATTGTGGGGCAGTCCCACACCCATGAGAAGGTTTCATTCAAGCCGGGCAACTTTTACTTATTTTCATCATAGGATTCTAAAGTCATAAATACATTTTATTGCCGACTAAAATATTTACCCACCAATACAAGAAATTACAAAAGCCAAATTAAGTTAATTAATGGACTCAGTTATTCACAATTACTTAAACAAATTTCGCAAGTAGCAAAGAAACTATGACAAGATCTCAACCAGTACTTATGTCCTTGCAATGATAATTCCCCATTATTCTACCAGCATCGTTCTTTACTTCATATATTACATTACCAATACGCTTTGACATAATGGTCTTGATAAATTTCGGGGCTAACTTACTCGAAAAATGTTTAGTTGTTTCACTACTTTGCATGAAATTACGAACGATCTTAAATTATAACTTGATTTACGATTTTGATAAGTTCTTTCCAGATTTGACAACACTTTTTTCTGCACCAAGGACAACATGTCAGTCGTGTTCATGGTCTGCGCTTTTCTATCGTCAAAGAAATTTCAATTTCCTTAATAGTTCGTAATTTGACCCATGCATAATTTTATGTTGACCGAAAACCAAATATTGGGGGGAGAACTTTGTTGATGAATGTATTGTAGTTCTAAGTGCAACAGTTATCGCGTACAAATGGTTAACCCAGGTTTTGTGGTCTGTTTTTATATAGGACCGAATCGCAGCAAGAATTGATCGGTTGACCCTCTCAGATGCATTAGCCTGAGGTGAATATTTAGCTGTAAATTGATGGTTTACCCCATATTTGTCGAGTAGCTCCGCTAACAATAACGATTCGAATTGAGGGCGGTAGTCAGAAAACAACGCTTCCGGTACACCATAAACATAAAAAAATTTGTTTTCTAGGAACTCGACTAATTTTGTTGCAGTCGCGGAGCGTAAAGCTTGCAGAATCGGAAATCTACTATATTGTATTTCCGTTCTTCGTTCTTGTATATGGACCAAGGAAGTTAACATATATACGCTGAAATGGACGAATAACTTCGATTAGATTCCCCATAGGTGGTTTAGAGTTAAAGTTAATTGCCTTGGACGACTTACAGATATCACGTGAATTGTGTTAGACCAATAAAAATAACGCTTCAACATCTCAATTGTTTTCGCGATTGCAGGATGTGTTGCTGACGGCGGATTGTGAGCCTTTTCGATGAATGACTTTGTTAAACTCGCTGGAACTACTAACTTCCAATCTGGTAGATCTAATACTTCCTCGCTATCCATTACTTTGTAGTTACTGTTAACAAACCTAATATCCTCCAAGGTTTTAATCCGCTCTAAGAATTCGATATCTAGAAAAGCTGGTGGAGTCATATCTATGTGCAAAGGTGAATCCTGCTACAAGTTGGATGTTAATTCATTTATGTGAACTCTAGATAAGCTATCTGGCACTATGTTCTGGGTCCCTTTTCGATATTCGAAGTTAAAGATGTGTGGTTGCAGTTTCAATGACCATCTTGCCAATCTTTTTGATAAATCCTGCTGGTCCATCAACCAACGTTAACTGGAGTGGTCAGTAATGATTGTGAATGGGTAGCCTTCAATATATAGTAGTTTCGCTGTGTGTTATTTAATTTGTACGACATGTACACAATTGGATGTTCTTCTTCTTCGTGCTTCTGGAACAGGACGCTGCCAACACCTGTAGAGCTTGCATCGCATTAGATGTAAAAATTCTTCCTAAAATCGGGGTTAATCAAGACTGGTGCAGTGCTTAAAGCTTGTTTCAGTTCGTCAAATGCCTAAAGTGATTGATCATCCCAGTTTATTTTGTTACCCTTCTTAAAAATATCACTTATAGGAGCAGTTATTGACGAGTAATTCGAAATGAATCGCCTTTACCATCCAGTCATCCCCAGAAACCGGCGTATCTGCTTGCTTGTTTTTGGTAGTGGATAGTCAGCTATGCCTTGTACCTTCATTGGGTCTACTTTAAGTGCACCGTCACCAACAATATAACCGAAATATTTTGTCTCTTTCAGCATAAATTTGCTGTTTTCCACATTTATGGTCAAATTAAGTGCATTCAACACTCTGGCCACTTCAGATGATAAGAGCAGATGCTCCTCGAAAGTTGCTAAAACAACTAAGAGATATCTAAATAGAAAAACAGACGATCATGAAGTTGATGAGGTATCACTTTGTCCTTGAGTCTGCACAGTAAACTGGTACAAGGGACGACCTGGCACGGTGAAGGCTATCTTATCCCTTGACCCCTGATCGAGCGGTATTTGCCAGAAGGCATCCTTTAGATCGATAGCACTAATAAATTTTGTTTGGTCTAATCAACTAAGAATACCCTCAATCAGAGGCGAAGGATAAGCATCCCTCACCGTCACCGCGTTTACTTTCCGAGCATCAAGGCACAGACGAATTTTCCCATGAGCTTTCTTTACTCTAGTCACTGGAGATGACCACAAGCTCCAGCTTTCCTCAATAACTCCAAAATTAATCATTCAATCTAACTCCTCAAATATTTCTTGCTGTACATAAGGTGATACGGAGTAATGTCGTTGCTTAACAGGAATTCCTCTATCTTGTATTCTATGATGTTTGTAAGACCCAGTGTTAATTTCTCACAGGATGGAAACTTGCTAATTTCATCATGTAGTAGTGCTTTTTGATGTGGAGTAAGGTCATGCATATTAGGATTATCGAACTTGGTGGTATGTGCAATTGGTTCCAGTGTAATTTCATTTCTGAGTGCGGGTATCAGCCCAAACTCCTCCCAAAAATCTATGCCTAAATAAAGCGGTTGACTTAATCCTGGAGCTACGTGAATTCTAATTCTTCTAGTTTTACCAGCGTACGATAATTGGGCCACAATATGACCTACAACCTGCTGAGCTTGACCACTCGCCGTTGACAAACAAGATGGTAAATTAAAAAACTTGAATTGATTATCTTCTATAAACTGTTCTGATCCACATCCTAAAACAGTAATCTTTGCTCCACTATCTAGCAAACCTTTGTAAAGCACTCCATCTATTAGGACATTTGCGTAAGGTCTTGAGTTCATTTGGTTGGTTATCCTCGTCTCACAAACCATCTTTCTAATAGTTTTTTGGAGCTTGAAGTATCGTAGCGTTCTATCTAATGGAGAAGAGTAATTATGTTGGTTAAGTTTATTAAAATTGGTGTTTTCTACTTTTTTGCAGGATTGGACATTTTCCGTTTGAGAAGATTGTAAAATTATGGGTCGTTATTGTTAGCAGAATCTTCTTGGTTCGGTCTGGGTGCTGGTGTGCTGCTTGGTTGGGATTTCAGAGCCCCAGTATTTCTGATTCCCCATCGATAGTTTTACTTACAATACAATGAACTACAATTTAAACATTGTTGCTCGAAAACATTTCTAGCTCCACAGCCGAAACAAAATCTATTACGAAATAAACTTGTAAATTCTTTGTATAAATGTTTCAGACTGGAACAATTCCAACACCCACTTTGCATGGATCTTACATGTATCTGATAATAACTTGGCGTATTTGTCATTTGTTTGGCATGCGAAATACTGCACATAGAATCTGGCTGCTCGAACTGCTCAGAAAATTTGGAAGAATGACCCACATTTTCATGATCACTTCCCCCCATCTCCAGTTCACTGACTTGGCGTCGGTTTTGATAATGTATTTAAGGAATCAAGCCAATTCTGTTCAAGTCTCCTCAACTGAAATGCAAAGATTTACACTCCGCATGTTTCGAAATAATAATCGAATGAGCTCCTGATCCGACAGTGGATTTCTCAACGTTAATGAGATGCTGCGTAATTTATGACAAAAATCTAAGAACTGCTCTTTTACTTTCTGCTTCCTGCTTTCTTCTCTTACGAATACGAAATCGATGAAGCATTGCTTCATGCAGCTGTCTCCAAGTAACATTTCCGAAATTCTCCCGTTGCTCCCAATACCAATTTTAAGCATTATCCTTCAATAAAACACCAAAATCCACGAGACGCTCCTGTGTGTATATTCTCCACTCGGTAAAGAAACTTTTCTACTGCCAAGTCATCTCGGTTATCCCCATAGAATATAATTTTTCTATTATAAATATATAAATTATCTTGGGCAGCCTTTCGAATTGATCAATGTGTGGGTTCGCTTGGTATAACAACGGTTTCCCTCTCTGATTTGAATTCAACACACACATCTTCTATAATATCTCTGATCTAACGGAATTGAGAATGACGTTTCTTTATCTTGATTTAAGAAATTAGCGCGCCCTGAAGATGAATCACTCATTTGAGTACGTAATCGTTTCATCAGTTTATCAATGATAAGCTCCACCTGGTCTTCTTCGAATGCCGTGGTCTGAAATTGTCGCATCCACTGAAAAACACTGCTTCGTCTTCGCTGTTATTCTGATTAAGTATATTTTTATCAGGAATTATCCTACTTGACCTCACCGAATCGCCAGAATGATTGCTTTACCCCTCGGTATCTTCATTTCCATTAACTCTCGTATTAATATTATGCAATGACTGCTCTATCATTGCTGAAGTAACATTTTTGCAGCTAAGGCTATTAAAATACTCAAGTAGTCTGTTTGCGGCTGCCAACCAATTATTTGCATACCTTGCTGCTGATTTTGAAGAACTGATCCGGTTCAATCTTTCCATCGTATTTTCTATTGACACTGCTTCCTCTAACTCTGACTGAATGTCTTTTAATTTAGCACTGCAAAACTTAACTTCCCTCTTTGGATATCGAAGCGCCGTTAGATGAGCACGCGTAGGCGGAGGGCATTCGTTCGCAACTTTCCTAGCGCAGAAGAGAGAAAGAGAAAGAAGAAAGTCCTATTCTGAGCGTTTTGAGGTGTTCTCTATTTTGGCATGTCAATATTTTAACTCTTCTATGAATGTTGGAATTTCTTAAAATCGTCAAACAGGGGCTGTAAGGGATTTAGAGATTTCTGATTATTAATTTGTGTAACGAAAGTACTTTAGTTGATGTCCCAGTCGCCAGTTGTTTTAACGTCCTGAAGGCGGACTGTTTGCTGTAATGTTGTTGATAAATAGGGCTCAGGCCGACTCCAACATTTTCCCTTGTACATATTATAAATAGAAGTTGAAATAGAAAAAAAAAAAAATTTTAGGTTTTTCCGAAATAACAATTTATGTAACGAAATATTTTATTTTGGAAACACATAACTAGGCTTAGGATTCTTAGGTACAAAAAAAAATATTTTTTTGGGGAAGCGAATGAACTATATAAGTTACCACATATTTTTAAATACTTTTGCATAATAACATATTTTTACATATTTCCACTTAGTTTTCGTTTTAGCACATATTTTATGGTTTATTCAAAATATTTTTAATTTTTCATCAAAAGTAGCATAATTCGACTTTGATAGCTTGAAATTTGAATTTTAAATTTAGGCCAACAAAGACTTTTTTTAGAAGTTAAAAAAGTTTTACTTTGGCCTAAACTCCGCTAAGTTAGGTCAATAAATTAAGAACAAATTAAACGTCAAATTAAAATATCTCAATGGTTTATTGCACTTGCCGATCCAAGGTTCTTCTAGTAAGGACACAACATGAAAATGCATGTAACAAAATTAATCGGAATTTAAATAAATCATACAAGCGTTAAAATTCCTTAACTATAAAAACGTAGCAAATGCAATTCTATACTCCATATTTATGCACTCGAGCAACAGTTTTAATGCTATTCATATTCAAAATGGCTCAAACGTTCCATGTTATTCAATGTTCGAGGGAAATGTTAAATGTAAATTTGATTATTAAGTGCGAAAGTGTGAATTTCAATATATTGAATTCAAATATATTATTCAAATATAATTTAATAAATTCTTAAGTAGGAACTTGAATTAAAATTACAAACTATATTTTGAAATCGTAGTTTTCAGCAGAAATTTAGTTATATATACATAAATAGAGTTTTGACAAGGCTTGACTAAATATTAAGTGGATTTAAAAGTAACCTATGGTCTTAAATCAATAAATTTTGACTTTGAAATTCAACAGATACAATTCTAATTAAGGTACCATTCGAACTACGACGCCAACAACATTTTGAGTGAAATTTAAAATAGAAAGTTAATAAAATGTTTCTGGATTAAACTATATTTTGCATGGAATTTAAATAGTACCAATTGTTGTACAGTGTTACTTGGGTTAAAAATTGATTTGGAAATTTAGATTAGTAATTGATTAGCACATTCTGCTTTGTATTGAGTAAACATTTGAGTGAAAATTTTTTATTCCAAACTAGATTTAAACATAATTTGAATTGCAATTAGATAAGAATTATGTTGCAATATGAGATTTGATCTCAAACAATCAACAAAATTTCAATTTAATTTAGTTTAGAAATTTGAATCGGGAATTTTGAGTGAAATTTGAATTAAGGAATTTAAATTTAAAAAAATGGTTTTGGAATCCCAAACCAAATAAAGTCTTTGTTTATATTCTTTTCGATTTGGGGGTACGGAATCGGTCTTCAATTGGAACACAAAAAAATGAGAGCCAATTAGATGGCGCAAAGTATAGATACATATGTCGAGGGAAAACCAAATACGTATTTTGAAACCAATTTGTATCGGATAAAAAAATTAGACTGGAAAAGAAAATTGTTTTAGTGAATTCGAATAAAACCTTGGATGCATTCAATCGATTTCAATAAACTTTGAGTGACACTTTAATCCGAATTTAAGTCAAACTTCCAAACGGTACATGAATGTTGATTGCAATTATGATTACGCTCATTGAATTAAATTCAAATAAACACGTTAGTAAAATTTAAAGTTTTAATACATATTTAAGTATCCTACTAATTGATTATTGTAATTTCCGTATAATATGTGAGTGGTATTCAGACCAGTAAGTTAGTTTTCAATCAAAATGGATTCGAAAAAAATTAACATTTTTAGTCAGAAATTTAGTTCCAAGCGATTTTCGAAGTTGAACAAAACGATAAATAGAATTTTGGACATAAATCTAGTCTAAATTGATCAACTGCATTCGATAAAGAGGAAATTGATTAAGATAATGAATTTTTAAAGAGAGAAAGTTAGCTTGAATTCTAATCTCGATATAATGAGTTTGAGTGAAATTTTAAGTAGCAATTGTCTTCTTTATATTCCATTTGAGAAACACATTTTGAAAACAATTTTAGCAAAATATTTAGTACACTTTACGTGACTGAGCTTAAATTCTAAACAAGATTTCAACAAATTTTTTAGTTCAGCTAAAAAATCAGGAATCAATTTTAAACCGTAATTGAATAAAATCTTAAGTATAAACTTACATTAGCAATAGATTTTAAATTACAATTTGATGTAAACAAATACTTGAGCTTGAATTTTAAATTAGCTAACCAGTTTGAATGAATTTTAAAAATTTGGTTACACTTATTCGAGCAAAATTTTTATTTAGAATAGGGTAAAACAAAATTTGAACAAAGTTTGGACTAAAAATTTAATTTCAATCCAATCGAGAGTTTGAGCAAAAATTTGGATGCAATTTAATTAAAAAATATTTAAAAATTGATTTTGAATTCCAAATTAAATTAACACAGAATTCTGGAGTGTTATTATAAAAGCTGAGTTAGAGTAGAATTTAAAACTCTAGTTTACGTCAAAAGGTTTGTTAAACTAGCGTAATTAAGTAACATGTGAGTAGAAATTGAATTTGAATATTAATTTGAACTTGACCAAAAACATAACTGTAATGTATAGTTTTTAGTTTATAAGTTGAGTTTGTTTTTCGATTTGGACTGGCAAGAGAAAAATTAAATATTAATTACAATTATAAAATAGATTTGAGCAAAATTTTGTGTTTAGTGAGGGCAAAATTCTGAGAAAAAATGATCTTTGAATTCCAAAATTTTGGTTACAATTAGATAGAAATTTTGTGATATTTTAAATACAAATAGGCTAAGTTCTAAATCCGATTTGACAAAATTTAAGGACGAATTGAGTTATAATTTTGAGTGAAACCTAAAATACAAAATTTACAGTTTAGTTTCTGTTTTCATTTTCTTTTTACAAGAAGTGTAAGTTTGATATTCCAAACTAAATTTTAATTTAAGTTAGTGAAAATTGCAATACGGAACATGTTTTGAAGAAAACAAAAAAATTATTTAATACCAACACGATGTATACAAGAATATGAATTCTAATCTGTAATTGAATATAATCTTGAAGGCAACTGATATTAAAAATTTAAATTGAATTACAATTTGAGTTGAGCAAAAATATGGGCTTTAATTGTGTGAATATTTTAGTCTCAACCGTTACGGTATTCTTTTGAAGTAAGTATCGCTTACCAGTTCAAATTTTTAAGTGTAGAGATGAGGTACCATTTTTAGCTATTTTTCCAGTACTTTGTAACGGAAACTTAGTTTATCCAACTTTATAGCCAAAAACTGGATACTTTTTTTTTTGAATGAATTGAAACCCTCTTACGTTAAGGTCTAGTTTTGGTTTCCTTTTGAAAATTTGACCACATAGTTTCATTTTAATCACATATTTTACCTAATAATTTGCAATATAAGTTACATATTTTAGGAAGATATTTTTGATTTTTTAGTACCTTAAAAATCCTAAGCCTACACATAACTCTTTTTTTAATCACAAAAATTCCTCTGAATCGAGCACGTCTGTGATACCGAATGTTTTAAAAAATTGGTACGAAAAATGTTGGGTTCTAGCAATAATGGCAAAGAATATTGAATATTGAATGATTGCCTCTGCTGTAAATTTCACTCAATTGCTCAATCAATATCAGTCTGTGTCATACCAAACTGTGAATTTGACGTCTCAGAGGCATAAGTTTTACCAATGTTTAGGATTTTATTTTTTGAGCCTTACTTTTTTTTTTACCTACAAAATGTGTGAGCATATTTTGAGGTCAACCTGAATTTCAAACCGTTTTAGGACTAAAAACATTTATGTCATAATAAATATTCGAAATACAACCGTTTTTAATCCGGTTTTTGTTTTAAGCATTTAAAAATATTCCAGCCCAAGCATTCTCATTCATTGGCCCAAAAATTTTTAATTAACACGTTGGGGTTAGCCGGACACCTCTTCACTGACAGAAGGTTAATATCTATGCTCTTAAAAAGGTTATTAGTTGCTTACATTATCTATAGAATGCCTAAACATAAACAACCTTTTTAAAAATTGTTGTCTGCCTATTGTCTGGATATTATGCCAAAACTTCTTCGTATTTATTTTAGATAGTTATATGAGTATTTGTCTTAATCACGACAATTATAAACAAATTCGATACGTTTTTCTGTTTGTATGGTTAAAGCGATAGTTAGACAACCGAAACCGAAACGAAATGATATGAAATCAAAACAAATCTCATCAGGCCGCGGCGACTGGACTGATTATACCACAATTTACATTCTATGTATCAATCATTCCATTAGTTCCATATCAATTTTGTCACGCGTGCGTAACGTTCATTTGTGTATATATCTCATTTTGTTTATTCTATGTTAGATTCAATCTGCCGAAATTTTTTCATAATCATAAGCTCTTCAGTTCGAAACTGCATACATGGCGGTCCTTTGTATTATTGAGTTGGTATATCTGGTTTACATCCGTATAATAATTCGTATGGCATGTAACCCGTTGATTAATGGGGGAGTGGAATTGTAATTAAATATAGCAAAGTGGATCCATTAATCAGAGCATTGAGTATGATATGCTGTGCAATTTTTTTTTTTTTATTTTTTAAATTTTACAAACATTTCGAAATACTTGCACACCCGAATTTATAAATAAAGTGCTCTACAAACGCTTTGGCAGCCACAGAAAACTTTGTCAAATCATCCTACATGGTTAAACAATATTTGTTACTTTCGTATGACTGTGAGAGTGGGCCAAATACGTCAAGAAAAACTTTCTCACTTTTGATACGATTGTATGTTCTTACAACACCTTGGTGTCCGCCAACAAGTGTGTTGTGGAACTCATTTATAATATGATTAATTTCATCTTCATCAATCAAATGAATGATATTTTTAGAATTTTTGTATGTATTATTGTGTGATACTTCTTCAGGGATATTTTTGTTTTTAGACATTGATTGACATCTAATTTTCCAATTGGAATTTTGATTCTGGAAAGAGTGTCCACATTTTGATTGAATTTTCCTGGTTTAGAATCATGGAACCTGGATTTGTGGAGAAATAGAGGTACGCGAGAGGTTTATGTTCAGTGATTACTGTAAATTTTCCGCCGTACAAATATGGACGATATCGACTAATAGCCTAAATTATAGCTACTAACTCTTTCTTTATGGTTGGGTAATTCCTTTCAGCAGTATTAGGAACACGACTCGCATAAGCGATTGGAAGGTCTTTGGCTCTGTTACCTGTGATAAAATTGCTCCAAAAGCTAAATCTGACGCATTTTTTGTCAAATAAAAGTGTTCGGAAAAATTTTGATATTGTAAGATCGGTTGATAAATAAATTTTTTTTTAATTTTGAAAAGCTTCTTTAGTAAAAGCATTCCATACAAAATTTATGTTTTTCTTTTTAAGGTTCGTTAAGGCTCAGCTATATGGTAGCGTCAGAACTTCGATAGATCACTACGTCATCTAAATAGAGACACAACATTTAACTCCATTTAATCCCGAGAGCATGATTCACTAGTCTGTGAAATGAACTGGGAGCTCCTTTTAAGCCAAAGGGCATGCTATGCTCATTTTAAGCCTAAGTGCACGCGATTGAAATGGTAGTGACCCATATTAGCACTAAGTTTTCTCTTTGTCTTGCGGGTCCAACAAAACTTGGTGCTCCCCATTCGCAAAATTGAGTGTCGAAAAGATTATGATGATTGACCTAGCTCGTCCAATATCTCAGTAATATCGGGCAATGGGAAGACGTTATTTATTGAAATTTAACTTAATTTATCAAAATCGATTACGAGGCGCCATTTCTTTTCGTTGGTAGATGATTTTTTTTGAAACTATTAACAATGGTGAGTTCCAAGCACTCAAACTGGCCTCAATGATCGAATCTTCCAGCGTTTTATTGACTTGAGTGTTAGTTTCGCCCTTAGATGATGGAGTCGATCATGTTTATTTTCTTTTAAAAATATTTATTTTAAATTTTATAATTGTATTTTCAAAATTTGTACCGAAACGATGTGCGAAAATGCTGCAACCGAAACCACCCGTGGTCCAAAACATTCTTATCATAAATTTAATATTATCAGATGAATTCGAACGTCTGTGCAGCAGTTAAAAGGTGGGCACCAGACCAGAGGAAGGTTGTTACTTTAAGAACAGGCGAAATGGCGTACATATACTCGGTTTACAAGAGAATTAATCAACAATTGGTTTTTTATGTGTAATTTAACTCTTTTGGTATGCACTATATGAATGAGCATCCTGCTCAAAATAGTGCATTCCTTAAGTTATGTAAATTGATAAATTGATAACCAAATAAATAAATAAATAAATAAATAAATTAGATGCTTCTGGTAATCTATTAGGTTTCTTATTGATTTCTTTGTAAATTTACAATACTTTCAGCTCTTGCCGGAATCTGTACAGTTAAACATTGAGCTATTAATTTAACTCATTATATTACCCACTAGGTGTCACCGTTACATTAGTTAATATTGTGACGGTGACACCTAGGGTGTAATAGCATAAGTTAAATTAATAGCTCAATATTTTATTGTACTTAAATGGAATTTTCCTTGATAAAACTGTCCTAAATGTTTCTACACTATTAGTACTGGAAAAGTCATGAACTTTCGATAAATTTGGTTTGTGTATATAAAAAGGCAAACAAGATCCAATTGGATTATTAGAATTTGGAACGCCATAGTGTAAACTTGTAAGATTATCAGTAGCATTTGGTAAGCGATAGTGTGAAGAATAAAAACGAATTAAAAAGTGATTTAAAAAGTGATTTAGTGCGAAATAAAAAGTAAAAATAATCAGAAAAATTGTGCGAATAATTTATATATAGTGATTTTATGAATTATCATTAATAAGTTGTGTTGTAATAATTTTTGTGCTAAATAAATAAATTCATTGTTGATATATTAAATTTATTTCGTTTTATTCACAATCCAGTGATACGAACCTTGATTGACAAGGCAAAAACGTAACAATATGTTACAACTTACCAAAGAACTTCTAAGTAATTCGCGACCGATCAAGCAATCATAGCTTATTGTTTCGCCCGGAGTATGTTCATAAACTCTATATTGTAACAATATTGTAAAAAAAAACGTTTATAAGCTTATATTGTAATTTTCTTCCCTGCTAAATGCTGCATTTCTAACCGTAATAATATCGTTACAATGTATAGTTTATAAAGACAATACAGCACAATGTAAAACTTAATATTCAAATTATTAAAATTTATTTTACAACTCAACTTCAATATTCCGCAAAATTATTCCCATATCGATGATTGTTTATGTTATATTATTTGGAAATGGGATTACCGTATCCACCGAAAATTCGTTACGCTGAATCAGATTAATTTTTTGAAGGAGTACCTTTTGGATACACTTATTTGCACTTATTAATAATTTTAGATGTATTAGACATATTCGCCGTTGATATCGAGATAATTTTTTTCTTTTTTTGATAAATCCGTTAAATAATGGCTAGTTTGCAGTTGGTTGTTATTATTATTCGTTCGCTATACTATTATACCATTCGATCCGTACTTTTAATTCCTCGAGCGTTGCGATTTTTTTACTTCATTTATTCTCAGAATTGTTTAAAAATATTCTAATAAATTTTGGTCATTTTGACTTCACTAATATTCGCTTTGAAATTATCAAAAAACCTCTTTTAAAATTCTCAAAATCATAGTACTTTTCTTGAAATGTCATAAACCATAACCTTGCAGTGTATGATAATTTTAATGGAATCACTAACATTAATAACCTATCGTTGATTTTATACATTTGTTTCAACGATTCAATTCGTTCAATCCATTGTACTGATGATAAGGAATTGGCGTTACCTAGATCCAATTCAGGTATAATATCGGTCACTTTTTTGGATACCGATCTTTGAGATTCCTTTTTCTCAATCCAAAGCTTTCGTTCTAACTCGAGTAATTAACATTCTTTCATAATTAAATTTTTTTCTCGATTCCAAATTCACAACGACGTTGGTAAAATTTTGTACTGTACTTGTATTAGGTGAATTTTCGCTAAACTCACTTTTAAATCCATAACCATCAATTTTCAATGGTAACGTTTCGTTTTCCGAATGATCGTTCTGTGCCAACGGTTTCAATAACATCTTCTTAATTTAATTTTAGGTATTCGTGAATTTCAATAAAAATTGATATTTTATGACTATTCGTTAAAATTATAAATTATCCCAGGATTACAATTTTAAAAAAATAAACAACTCTCTCTCTCTATCTTTATTACACTTCGACTTTTCTTATTATTATGTTTTTATTACTACCTACGCGCTCCGTCTTCCTTGCGTTAAGCTTACGAACTAAACGATATATTCATTATTGCATTAAATATAAACGCTACAAAAGTAACATCAATTTTAGAATTTATTAGAAATTAACTCACAAAGGCGAAACTTTCGAAACGGATATCTGGACATCTTATGAACTTTATGGATAGGTAAACTTTGTTTAAGCAATTAGACATGCCTTTAGTCTGATAGTAAAAAAATAACATACCATCATGTAATTCATTCGTATAGCAAAGTAAGGCCTTATTAAAATATCAGCACTGATAAAATCTTGCAATCAGCCAAACGGAACAACGACGAATTTAGTTCAAAATATGATTGATGGCACACATTTATTGTTTATTTGATGTGATACTAACGTGTGTATTTTTATAAAGTTATAGTTACATCATTCATCACTTATGCAAGAGTTGAAAGTCATTACTTAGCCATTTTGACAATCACAAAGAAATAATCTATAATCTTTAGAATATATGCTAGAGATAACAACATACCACAAGTAAAAAAAAATTTCTTTGCATTTTTTGTTCTTGTTGATGTGGCATTTTTAAATCCTAAATCGATTTATGTCATTTATCACTCATTTTTTTTGTTGTTGTCTGTCTGTATAGAACCAATAAATATGTCATAAATAATAATCGCTTTTTCATTCCACTCTAATTAGGTATAAAATCTATATCATTCAAGATTATACAATGTACAAACTGTATAACAACTCGTAATATGGTGAACTGTAATTGAAATCCAAAAAAAAAAAAATTTAATGGAACTGATTTTATAATCAAAATTAGCATAATAAAGCACAAAATAACATCCAATATAATTTATAATGAATTTACTGTCACTTCGGATTCGTTATGCTACATACCAAACATCCTGATAACTGAATCAAAAAACGACAAAACTGAATTGTGACGGTCTCGCATATAATTAAATCAAACAAATAAATGTTCCAGCTATTTTTTTACAAAATAATATAATATTGGTAACACAAAATGGTTTGTTGTACATATTCAAAGAAAAGTTTAATTTTATGGTTTAATAATAAAAGTTTTCCGCTTTCTCCAAATTCTGGTGTGAATAATAAAAGCTCTATTATGTTCAATTATTAAATTGGTTTTTTTCTAAGAAGGAATTGAATTTAATATTTAAATAATTTATTACCTCATATTAACTGCTCTTCTTATAAAAACAATTTTCCCAAATTTATATACATATATATCGCACTGTGTGGAACATCATATAAAACCGCTTATGTTCGAGCTGTTTGAATTGTTTAATAATAATAAAAATAATAACAATAATAATTTTTTTTACCGACACAAAATAATTGTTTATATTGTTGATCGCGCTATGGGGCGTACATACATTTCATATACTGAACGAATTGATATACATTTCTTATCTAACTTCGACCAACGTTAATTTCGGTTTTCCTCAACAAAAAAATCGAAAAAAAATTTCCAATTCAATAAATGAATTTCACTTATAGTTAATGTTTTTCGTTCTTGTATTTCCTTCGATTTTGGGATGCTATTGGAAAATTAATTTCACAGTTATCTAGATATCAAATCGTATGTATCGAATAAAGAATGGATATAACAGGACCCTATTGGATATATAAAAGCATCATCACCATATATAAAAACATACACTTATATACCAAAAATCTATGATAAATATCTACAATAAAATAAGAAGAGCCAACGAAGAAGAAAACTTATATTTTTGTATCTAAAACTAAAGAAAACATTTTTTCGTCGACTTCTACCGAGAGCTTTTCATTTCGTTTAAGTTTATAAGCGAAATGATAACAACAAAAATAATGTAAATAAAACACTAACACATATATAAACAAACAACAAAAAAAAAACTTATAAATGATTGAAACACCAAACCACAACCAAATGTATCAATATCGTGCGTGAGTTCCATACAGAGCAACATTATAGATTATCCTTAAGCAAAATCGAACAAATAAAAAACTCTCGAATGTGTATAAGAAAAGAATAAGAAAAGTATTTAGGATTTAATTTTTTTGCTACTTCTTCTCCTATATCGAATATCCTTAAATATTTGCTTTTCCCCGAGAAAACAAAATTATATACGAACGAGACAGCAGTGCAGGAGCTATGGCAAAAAAAAAAAAATTCTTTTTGTTAAAAAATTTATTGGTCAAGAATCAAGAATATTCTTCTAAAATATTAATGATGTGCTTGAAAATATATCCATATATGTTCACAAATATTTTCGTTATAAGCTTAAGAAAAGAATAATATTAATAATGTATTCATTGAGTTTTTTTTGCTTACCTCCCCGCACCCCGCTCAAAAAGTTTTTATATCAAAAGTTTTTTATTCGTCTAAATTAAGCACAACGGATTATTGGCTGTTACGATGAAGGATTTAATGGAATTGTAAATGAACGCGGTGACGGGCTTATATCGATTTGTGGTCAACTAAGCCCTATTAATATCCTTACACTGTACACACATACACACATTTATTTTAGATATGTATATATACACAAATCACAACATTAATTACTTTTACTAAATACTAATTTATGTACAGTGCACATGGATAAATGTAAATTTTGTTGAAAAAAGCTTTTATTAATTAGTTTCAATTTTTATTACCACCTGCTGAACTCTGTGTTTTTCCTTTTGTTTTTTTTTTGTACAATACCGGTACATTTTTTATTTTGTTTAACTGTCATTCATTTCAATTTTCCATTTTCAAATATACGTACACACATACTCACAACAAAAAAAAAAAAATAATAAAATACTTTGTCATTTGGAAATTTTCTCACGAATTAATTTAAATTAAGCCATTTCATTTTTCTGTTAGTGTTGTTGTTTTTGTTTGGTGGATACAAATTTTTATTTTAATTGAACGATACTTATTAGGTTCTTTTTTTTCGAAATTGTAATTAATATAATTTTTTTTTTTTTTTTTGTGTGGGTGTCAATTTATAATCATAAAAAAAAAGGGTTTAATTGGAATTAATAAGATTATATGTAGTTTGAAGGATACTCTAAATACGTATATTGTTGTTTAATTTAATAATGGGGTCGCAAAGTAATATTTTTATGACCTAGATCATCTTTACCTAATATTTGGAAATTTGTCATATAAGTATTTTCCCTAAAGCTCAATCATTTCCCAGAAATAGGGAGATTCTAAATAATTTATACTATGGGACCTACGTACATACACGAAAAGCTCATCTAATAATAAATATACGAAATAATATTAAACATTTCATGCCTTGGTCTGCCTAACCAATACTAATTAATTGTTTTTGCAAAGTTTTGTTTTATTCCATTTGTTGGTACAATCAAATTTTCTCATTCTCCGTATTTGTTTGAGAATCGCAAGAATCCATCAAATCTTGGGTCTGTGTGTCAACCAAATTATTTACTTCAACAACTGTACTCAGTATTGGATCATATAAAAAGATTTGTAATTGTATTGTCCGGATTAATTAATTCTTCCATCTGGCTATCCAACATCTTTTTTACTTCTATACTGACCCAAATTTTAGGTAAGTGTTGACTGCTAGAAATTGTTTTACTCTAAATATTACTAATCGGGCGGATAGTGTATTGGAGGTGCACAGTGATGGGAATTTGAACGTTGCTAATTATTTTCTACTAATTACCAACTTTTTAAAATTTTATATGGAGTAGGTAAGTCAAAAATGTCGGTAGATGTTGGTAATGTTGGTAAGTGTTGGTAAACCGATTTTGCTTTGTTTAATATGTTGGTAAATAAAAAAAAAAAAAAACAATACGATCTGTCAGTTACAGTTTTCAAGTTATTTAACGTCTAAAAATCAAACCAAGTGGATGTGTTTTTTCAGCCTTATACGATACCTGTTAACGTTGTGCAATTTTCATTAAGTTCTATTTTTATTGTGTATTTTGGTTTTTATTTTGTTGGATATTTTATGGAAATCTAGCTAAACGATTGAGACGACGAAATGAGTGTAAAAAAATAAAATTAGAGGTAAACCATTTCATGATTATTGGGAAGAAGGTGAATACGAAAAAATAACGGTAGTTTACAGTGGACGGACAAGAGTAGCTGCACTTTGCAAATATTGTGCGTGTGTTTTAAAAAATACTACCAAATCGAGGCTAGAATCACACCGGTAAGTTCATATAAATATTACTTTTTACCGTTTATAGTGCATATGACCTAGATATGTTTATGTTTAAATTTTATTCCAATTTAATAGAAAATGTTGCAACAAACCGGCAAAAAAAACAAATGTTGTTAATTTAGATAACGATATCACTTCAGATTCAACCAGTAATTCGATATCAAATGAAAACATAGATTCTGATTCAACCAATTGTTCAATTTCAATCGAAGAATCTACATCAACTGAACCGGCGACGCAAATGGAAACTGTGCCAAATCAAAATATTGATGAAAATATTATAACAACGGCTGAGATAATTTTTGTGAAAGATGATCAGTTTTCTACACAAGAATTATTTGACGCATATAAGTTAAGAGTTTTACTCGAAGATTATATAAAAAAAATGAATTTATTTTATTATTTCGTGTTTATCTTTTACATTTCAAACTAAAACTAACTTACTCTTAAAATATGTTAACATTTTATACATAAAAAATTGCTTAATAAGTAAATTATAATATTCTCAAATAACTAGAACATGTCTGCGCGTGTTCTTACATGTGTTTTTCTTTTAAGCTGATTTTGCGTCTTTAGGTGATGCGCGTGTTTGCAATTTATGTTGAATTGCAATTCTAGTTGTGTTAACTCTTCCCCCCTACAGGATCCGCGTCCCGTGGGTCAAAATTTCAGGCTAATTGGTTGGACTCCAGATTGGCTGATGATGACTTCTTCTTGACATGGTTTTGGATTTGACCATTTTTTGCGTTTTGTTCTTAATAGGATGAGTATTATGATGAAGATTATGGATATTATACCGAAGTCTACAAAGGCTGCTTCCTTATGTTTTGTAAATAATTTTTGTAGTCGATCTACATTATTTAGGTGCAGGTTATGAAGGTATCCTGGGTCGATTTTTACACCTTTATCTGTTATATTAGGTTGTAGTACTGTTGGTGGTACTTGTGATTTCCTAATATCTCTGCTGGTGAAGGTTTTATTGTTGATCTTAATCGTTTCATTGTCGTATTGTACTAGAAAGCTTCCCTCCAGGTGTTTATCCGTGTTGTTGTAAAATATATCTCCTTTAAAGTTGCTCAGAAAAATCGTATTGTCGTTTAGGGTGTCGATTATCTGATTCTTGTTGAATTGGTAGTTACAATGGGCATCTAATCCCCTTATGAGCTGGTTGATGCAGTGGTCGGCTTTTAATTTTTCCAAACTATCTGTCTCGCAAAGTATGGTCTCGCGAAATAGTTTGCATTCTCGAAGGATCCCGAACATTTCGTCTTGACTTACCAGAAGTTCGTTGTATTCCAGGTATATCTGTTTATTGTTCTCAATCGTTGATCTTACCATGACGTGATTGTATTCCTGGTTACTTGTTTTCGGTATTGATATAACATTTAGTATTGTTGATTCTTTAGCCAGCATCATAGGTTCTGCGTATTCTATTGCCTCTATATCGTTAGAATATGGAAGGGTTTCGATTTCTGCAACCAGGCGACTGATTTCTTCTTTATCCAATAAATTTGTATTGATTATTTTTCCTTTTGCTAATTGCGCGGCTCGAATGATTTCTTTTATCTCCTCTTTGATTATGGTTAGTCGGTTGAATAGTATTTGTTGGATTTTTTCATCTGAGTTTTCGTGTAAATGATCAACAATTTTGTTGTATTCATTGAGAATCTGCAGTGCTGTGGTCATTAAGACATTGTTGATCTTATATTGTTGATTATTGTTATCGATGATTTGATTTTGACTTTTCAATATTTGATCCCAGTCTGTGGCGTCTGGTGATCCTGCAATCCATTTCCATGCGGAGCCGATCCAGTTGATTGATCGGCGAGATCGTGTTTTATGACCTTTGAGTTCTGATATTAGCTGCTTGGTTTGGTTCATTTGGTGAATCAGTTGAGGTCGAAGACTGCTTTCTGGGTCAATGTTGTCAAGTGAAGTTCTAATTCTGTTGATTATTTCCTCATATTCGGTAAAGTTGATGACATGGATTAATTTAAAATTTCCATTGATGATTCGTCCATTGCCTTGTTTGAGCGTTATTATTGGTGTGGTATATTTGTAGATGGTAAGTGAGCTTGTCAAGCTTAATATCCAGAAACTGGAAAGAAGAGATTATTGCGTTAAATTTTTTATTTGAGTCTTGTGGACCCTTTTTCCGGAGGTGGTGGTAATTGTGACTCGATTATCTTTGGCCACAGTTTCTTCTTTAAATCTGGGTTTCTCTTTTCCTTGTATCTGCTTGATTGTAGTGTATATTGTTTCCCCAGGTTTATATTTTCTTGGTTTATTTCTCTTTGCGTTTTCCCTAGAGATGTTAGTTTTTTGGTTTTTCCTAATTTTTTCTGCCACATCCTCGTTGACTTGATCTTTGAAGTCCACAAGATTTTGGTAATTGATTCTCTGCGTTCTCCCAAAAAATATGTCGCAAGGTTTATGTTGGATAACCGAATGTATTGAGTTGTTATAGCGATCTACTGCGATGTTAACTAGTTCTTTTATGGTTAATTCCTTATATTCCATTTGAAGACATCTTATTATCTCGATGATAGTAGAATGCACTCTTTCGATGGCTCCATTTACCTCACTTCGCTGGGGCGGTGTTAAGTATATTTCTATCCCCAAGGTTTTTAGATAGTCCATTACGATGGGACTTACGAAACTCCCCTCATTATCCATTACTAATAATCTGGGAATTGTGAAGTAATGCAGAATTTTGATTATTTTGTCTCTGATGTGAAGAACGGATTTGTTGTTGATGTGGAAAAACTTTGTAAATTAAGAGAATTTATCCATGCATGATATAAATTTTTCATTCTTTATCTCGATTATATCCATATGGAGTATTTCTGTTGGATATGTTGGAACCGGCGTTTCTTGGAGCTCGACTCGATTTGGGTGTCTGTCATATTTATTTGTATTACAGATGCTGCAGGTTTTGGTATATTTTTTTATTAGGCTGGTCATTCGTGGAAAATAGTACCGTTCTAGGATTTGATCCTTGTTCTCAGCGTGATTTCTGTGTGCTCGATTATGCTCCTCTGTTATAATTTTGAATTTATTTTCCTCGTTGCTGACGTCTTGGACCACTCTTTGTGTTAGACGTAACTTCAATCCCGGGAACTGTTCTTTGAAAACGTCTTGTAACATTTGGATGTGTTCTTCGGGTATTTTTATTCCATTGATGATGGTTGGATGGAGATTATCCCTTAGGATTTTTGTAAGAGTGTCCTTATTTATTTCCGGTAGGCTAATGTAATGCCTATGATAAGTAGGATGTGGTTCTTCGTGACAATCAATATATTTGCCTGTCTTGATTATCAGTTGGTTTCTGAAGACGTTTATAGGTGCTTCGCAGTACTGTATTAGGTCTGTGCTGTCTTCTTCAGCGCTGTGTATCGTGGAGGTTGATGATAGGGTGTTGACCTCTAGTTCTAATCTCGATAAGGCATCAGCTACTTTGTTGGTACACCCAGGTTTGTATATGAGTTCATAGTTGTACTCTTCCAATCGGGCCTTCCATCTTTTTAATTTTGCGTTATTATTTTTAGTACTTAGTGCAAATGTGATCGGCTGATGGTCCGTGAGGATTTTAATTTTTTTCGCTCCGTACAGGTAATTTCGTAAGTTATCTAATGCCCAAATGATTGCTAGCATCTCTTTTTCATTGACCGCATAGTTCTCTTCGGTCTTGTTTAACGATCTGGATATATATGTGATTGGTCTGTCCTTTCCGATGTCACCCTGTGATAATACGGCACCAATTGCATAATCTGAGGCGTCGGTAGTAAGTATAAAAGGTTTATCGAAGTCTGGAAAGATTAGTATCTCAGTGGATGCTAAAACCTCTTTGATCTGTCGGAATGCTTGGAGTTCTTTTCCTGTTAAGCTGATTTTCACTTTTTTTGATTGTGTTGCTTTAATTTGTGCGTTTTCGCCTCTTGTGAGGTTGGTTAAGGGCTTGGCGATTTTCGCGAAGTCTCTAATAAAACGACGATAATACGATGCGAGTCCAAGGAATGATTTTAACTCTTTTAAATTATCTGGGCTCTTTAGGTTTCGTATAGCCGCTACCTTCTTTAAATCTGGCCTGATTCCTTGGTTTGTTATGATGTATCCTAGGAATTCTGTTTCTGTTTTCATGAATTCCGTTTTGTCAAGGTTGACACGTAGGTTAGCTTTTTCAAGTTTCGAGAATACTCTTTTGACATTAATAAGGTGTTCTTCTTCGGTTTTCCCTCCGAATATGATGATGTCGTCAATATATACATAGCAGATGATTCCGATGAATTCTTTCAATACGTCGTCTATCATTCTTTGGAATATAGCTGGCGCATTTTTTAGTCCGAAAGGTAGTCTTAAAAATTCATATTTTCCATTCATCGTGGAAAAAGATGTTTTCGGAATATCCTTTTCTATCATCCTGATTTGGTGAAATCCTGATGTAAGGTCGATGGTTGTAAAAAACTTTGATTTTCCAAGATTTGCCAATGTGTTTGATATGTCAGGAATTGGATATGTGTCTGACACCGTGACGGCGTTTATTCTTTTAAAATCGACGACTATCCTATATTTTTTGATGCCTGATGCATCCAGCTTTTTTTCAACTACCCAAATTGGTGAGTTGTATGGGCTTTTAGACGGCCTTATGATTCCATCGTTTAGAAATTGGTTTATTTGTTTCTCCACTTCGTGCCTCATGCTGACTGGATAGGGATAGGATTTCGTGTAGATTGGTTCATCTGTTGTTGTTTTTATTTCCGCTTTTACGTTAGTATCAATTGTTTCAGTATTGTTGACTGGTTTAAATAGTGTTTTGAATTTTGCCACGATTTCTTTGAGGTTTTGTCTGGCTTCTGAGGATAAGTGACTATCCCGAACTTCGATGTTGTTTACTTGAACTGAGTGTTTTTCCTTAAGTGGAATTTTGATATTTGGGGTTATGGTTAAAATGTTATGTTTCCGGTCGATAATTGCTCCAAGTTTTTTTAGAGTGTCGTCCCCGATTATTCCGTCGAATGTTTTTAAACCAGGTAATACAAAAAACTCTATTAATGTGTCAATTCCAATGCATTTGAAAAATTGTCCGGATATTTTTTTACTGATCTTGATGTCCCCTCCCGCTGATTTTATTTTAAACGGGACATTAGTGGGAATGGATCCTTCAGCTAGTTCAGGTTTGATGAAATTCTTGTTGGCTCCCGTGTCGATTAAAAATTTGAGGATGTTATTTTTTGCTGTTTTGTACTCTAGGTATGGTATGCTAGAGAGGCTTTCTCCATAAAATTTATCTCTGAGTTTATCTCCTCAGGTTCGTCTTCCAATGTCTCGATATCCGTATTTTCATTAATTAACTGATTATATTCCTCTTCCTCCTGTGTATCCAAATGATAAATTCTTTGCTGTCTTTGGGGTTCGCCGTAGCTTGGATGTTCTATTTTTGGTTGATGGTTATTTTGATATGCTGGTCTATTCATGTAATTTACGCGTTTGGTTTGAATTGACTGATCAATTTCCATTGGTGTTGCAGGTTTCGGATAAATTGGCCTAGGTGGTATTTGTTGAATCGGATTTTGATTGTTGTATGATGTTTGGTTGTTATAATGTTGATTATTGTATACCATGTTTTTCCGTTGCGGTGGTATTAAATTGTGGATTACTCGTGGATTATGTGAATTGGTATACGAAACTTGGTTGACCGAGTTATTAATTCGTGGATTTTGTGGGTTGATATACGAAAATTGGTTGATTGGAGCTGTTACCGAGTTATTAATGTTCTTTTTCTGAATCGTCAAATTCCTGAAATTCATGTTTTGAATCTCAAGGCAGGACCCATATGCTTCCGGAAGTGTGGTCGGTTTTTGGATGATTAACATTCGTGACAATTCTCCATTTAACCCTCTGACAAAAACATCCAAAGCTCGATTCCTGTAGTTTTCGACTAGGACGCTGATGGTTTCTGTCGAATAATCCTCCGTTTTTATCTTATTTACTATCAATGAGAATTGATGATTCACATTGGCATAAAATTCATCGATTGACATATTTCTTTGTACAAGGTTATTTATTTGATGTTCTAACGTTCGAAGATCTCTCTTATCTGCGTAGTGGAGCGACAGGCACTTTTTTATAGACGCCCACTCATCATCGAAGATGTTATATGATATTAATGCCGCATCGGCGTTTCCTCTAATCTTTTGCCGTATGTGTTGCAGTATTGCTCTATAGATTGGTTTAGTGCGTACAATGTTATAATCTCGTAGAATGTTCTCGACATTGTGCACCCAAGAGATATATTGAGTTGGATTTCCATCGAACTGTTGTAGTTCCTTCACGCAGTCAGGTAACTTACTTATGTCCTTAAGCTCTTGTTCGTTTTGTGGGACTGCGAATATTGTTGTTGCAGCTGGATTTATAGGTTTCTCCAGTATCTCGAGTCTCCGCTCGATTTGTTTGGTGAATTCAATTTGAGCATTTAGGGCTCCGGTTATTTTTGTCAATGCAGCTTGGATTTGATCTAATTTTTGATCCACTGGTGTCGTCATTATGATGTTTCACTTTTTATTATTATATTTTAAATTTTGTTTATATTAGTATCGTTGATTATTATGATCACTTTTTATTGTTGTAATTGAAAAAAAAATGTTTAGTTACTTTTATTATTACTTGTTATTATATTCACTTTTTATTATTGTTTATTTTGTAATTATTATTATAAAAGTATATTTAGTTACTATTATTATCGTTATTATAATTACTTTTTATTAATAAAATTCTCGTTATTATTATAATTACTGTTTCTTATTATTTTTATTTTTTATTTTTTTTTTATTTTGTTATTAATTTTTACTTACATTAAAATTAAGAGGCTTTTCATGGCCTATTTGTGGATTAGTTTTGCCACAAAGGTCTTTATAGTGCACAGCCGGTTTTCGTACACTCGGAACCCGCACGTGTGTCTTCTAAATAAATGGATATGCTGTATTTCTCCCGTTTGGCGATGTTGGGTTGATATTTGTAACCCGCCTACTAATGGTACAAACTTTATCACGGTTTATTTAGTTTCACTACTTCAGTGGAACGGCTTTAGCTATGTTCTTATGTGTATAGCCTTTAAAATTTGTGGTAAAAAAAACGGTTATGTTCTCGTGGGTATAACTTCTGTTTTTAACCAAAAACTGTCGTTCTTTAATTTTAGATATTTTTCAGCAGGGGTTTGCTGATTTAATGATCTTTTTATTTTTCACTTTTTTGTTACTTGCACTTTATATTATTTTATTAATATTTAACGCCAGGTCCCTGTTTCGGCGCCAGTTAAGAGTTTTACTCGAAGATTATATAAAAAAAAATGAATTTATTTTATTATTTCGTGTTTATCTTTTACATTTCAAACTAAAACTAACTTACTCTTAAAATATGTTAACATTTTATACATAAAAAATTGCTTAATAAGTAAATTATAATATTCTCAAATAACTAGAACATGTCTGCGCGTGTTCTTACATGTGTTTTCCTTTTAAGCTGATTTAGCGTCTTTAGGTGATGCGCGTGTTTGCAATTTATGTTGAATTGCAATTCTAGTTGTGTTAACTTATATGAATAGAAACGTAAAATGATTTCTATAAAATTTGCTATTCCTAAAATTAATACATTTATGTTTAAATAGATCGAAGAAATCAGAGAATCACCATCTCTATATGTACAACCATCTCATACGGTAGTCCAACTAACATCTACATTATCGGAGTCAACGCTTTCAACGCCATCACATTCTGATAATCCCTGACCATCACCAGAATTAGTTGTTTCAAAGGGGGAGAAAAATAAAAATCACTTCCGAAGTCCAAAGGTTGTTAAAAAACGAATGAAACAAAACCAGAACGCTGGAAACAAAATTGACAAGTACATGGATAGTGTAAGTGCCACCGAAAAAGAAGAGATTGACGATCTTGTGGCTAGATTTTTTTTCGGATGTAATATTCCTTTTTAAACGGTAGAGTCGGATAATTTCAAAAATTTAGTGAAGAAATTGCGCCCAGCATATAAGCCACCTTGTCGAAAAACGTTAGCTTCATCTTTGTTGGATAATGTTCATAGAATGATTTCAATGACCGATACCCAAAATTTAGGTAAAGAATCCGTACTTCTCATTAACGGATGGAAGAATTTCGCCGCAAATTCAAAAAATGTTGTGTGTATGCACCAGTGATAATAAACGTGCATTTTTAAAGGCCTTTGATTTTACCAGCTTGTCGGAAAGTGGGGTGAAGTCAGCTAAGGTTGTAGAACAATGTATTACAATAGCAAGAACTAAATTTACAACTGAAGTGTATTGTGTCGTTTCGGACAATGCCAGAAATATGGTGAAAATGGGCACATTGATTAATATTTGGTTCTCTAATTGCAATAGTCATACTGGCAATTTGTTAGCTAAAGACGTTGATAATAAAAGTGAGAATCTTTTATCTCAAATACCACCTATTCTAAAGGATTTCAAGCAGCCAAAACTTGAAAAATCTTTTATTGATCTTGGTGGCTCCAAGGTTTTATTACCAGCCGAAATGCGATGGTGCAGTAGTCGAGATTGTTTCCAATCATTTATAGAAAATTTAAGTTTCATGAAACAATTAGCCGCAGTTGAAGAAAACCCGCAAACTTAATTAAAATCTGAAAACAAAATAAAGCTGTTCGACGATAACCTAATCGCTAACGTAAAAAAGCAAATTAAAATACTAGATCCTATTTGTGCACTGATCAATACCTGTCAAAAAAGTGATTGTTCTCTTGGTGAAGCAGCAGAAGAATGGCTTAAATGGGAACTACCTAACAGATATGACGAACTTCTAGAAAAAAGGAAAAAGATGACATTAACAACTTTGGCTCTGGCTGCCAATAGAATTTATCCTTTATATCGTGGAAACCGCTTATCTAAGGATCAGCTAGCAGAAGTTGAAATATTTTTCCTCGATAATTTAGATGTAACCGGCTTAGAAGGCTATCAAGGATTTATTAAGAGTGAATGCATTTTTGATGTGCTGAATAAAAAAATAGGATTGCCAGGAATCACTTACTGGGAATTTGCAGCGCGTCATTTTCAAGATATTTCCTCTTTGGCTCTAAAATTATTAAGAATACTGTCTTCGTCCGCGCAACTGGAGCGACTATTTTCAAATTGGTCTTACATCCACTCTAACGTAAGAAATCGTCTGGGATTCGAGCGATCAAAAAAATTAACGAATGTATATTATTCTTTAAAAGTAGCTGATACTAATAAAACAGATGAATACTGACTGAATTAAATTTAAAATTTTGCATTTTTAATTTTTGTACCTGTAGCCGCTTATCTTGGTAGATTAACAAGAAAATGAATATTAATCCACTAATTAGTAGCCAAACAACTCCAACTGCATTGAGGTGAAAACAACCAACGAATGTATTAACCAACATGTTGGTAATCTGTTGGTAAATACAAGAAAAAAAAATAAATAACCAACAATGTTGGCCAACGGAAACCAAAGTAGGTTGGTAATTTTGTTGGTATATGATTGCCATCACTGGTGCAGCATATCTCTTCTGCGAGCTCGATTTAAAACCATGATTAACCATTAAGGGCGAAAGTCGTACGGATAAACAATTTCCTTTACCCCTCTTTTCCGAATATAAACCACCAAGATACGTTTTTTTTAACCAAAATGGCGCATCGTGCCACATACGTGGTGAAAAAATTAATCTATTTTATGAGTACGAGTTTGAAATTCCAAACAGTTCCCATAATATCTAATTTTACGAGACTGTGCGTGGAACAAAAATAATAAAAAAAAAAATATTTTTTATTTAATTTGTAATAGTGCGGGATAGTTGTGTATTGACCGTATTATAACTCCACTAAAATAGCAAATTTCTAAAAATATTTCTTGAGGTGCCGCCGAGGGGTTGAAAATTAATAAACACATAAGAATATCGTTTTGGTTTTTTTTATTGGAACTTTCCCTATAAATTCAATTTTATACACAAAATCCAAAAATTATACACATTAGTTTGATTAAAAGTTTTATATTCCGATTTTGTTGAAAAACTTGGCATCAAATTTCGAGTTTCAAGTCTGGTACGAATGAAACCATCTCGCGAATCAATACCGCAAACAGCGGCGGGCGCCTCCGTCACCAATTTTACACATCTCTCTACCGCTTGAGTGTGACACGGAAACCGATCGAAATCTATGCTATCGATTGGCTGGCCTTTTTGGATCATATTTTGTAATTCTCTATCGGTTATGTGGCTCATCAAAGGAGGTTCTGTAATTTCAGCCCAGCTGATCATCTCATAATATTCCTTGGCTTCAAAATTTATTTTTGGTACTTGGAATTTACAGATGTTTCCTTCTGTCCGTTGAGATCGCGCTTTTAATATTCTTCGAACTCCTAGTTCTCGGATATGCTCTCGATTATCCGATATCATACACAATAGCATATTTTCCGGATGGGCAAAGTATCCGTTTCGTTGAATTACAGGATCAATAATTTTCCGTAAATTCGCGCTAAGATATCGACTATATTGAATACTTTTCCATAAATGCTTAGCTCCATCTTTACAAGACGATTGTATTTTAATTGAGAACCACATCGGCGCGTAAACTTTTAAGATGAACGTTACTAATATTATTAATTCGTTTGATGGTGCTTCACTTCCAAGGTATAGTCAAAGAATCCGATTAGCGGTGGTAAGCCATCTTGCGTGAGCAATTTTTCCGGGATTTTTATTAGCCAAATCGAATGAAAACTGACCAGATTCAATCGCCTGACAAATTGACAATAAATATTTTTGATCTGTGCTCAAGTCATTCGCATCCATTAAACGTTAATTACCATTTATCGGTTTGTATTGAGATATTGGAATATTTGTGCATCCTTCTAATTGTTTCCCAATAGGCCCCGAAAAGCCTTTAGGTCCCGTAGTTGATCCATCGAGATGATGGAAAAGGTGTCGAAACGGTAGTTCGTTGGCGTGTAACTGACATACAAACCACTGTAGTGGACGATTCCATTTCAATTCTAGTCTTCTAATGACTCCTCCGTTTTTACCAGTATTTATTATGGTTCCATCACAATCAATTGCACTTAAGTAAGAATGATCGATTGAATGTTCATCAAAAAATTCAAAAATGTTTTCACTAATTGCAGCAGCTGAACCAGACCGAGGAGAAATATGACATATATATTTAGATCCCGGTTCTTGCACCAATACATAATGCTCTTCGATTACATTTCTCCGGTAGTTCTTATTTCCAATAAATTCTTGTACAAGTGTTCTGTCTTTCCGGCCGTCAAAATATAACCCTCTGATCTTACTGGATTCATGGTTCGCTAGCATCTGAAGATTGGACCGTACCTTTATTCGTTGGCGTCTTACCTTCATTCGATCTATTACTTTGTTTTTATCATCTGCTGTAATTAGCCCCACATCTTCAAGAACAGCACTAGCAATTGCAGCAGCAGCTCTGTCTGATACACCGGTACGGTCACAAGCCGTCGCTAAGTTTAATAATGGTGTTCGCATTTGTGAAAAAGCAGTTATTTTCTTTTGGGGTTCTTGCATGTCAAATGATGTATCTGAATCAACTGCTTCTATTTCTCCACTTGTTTCTGACTCAGAACTATCACCTGTTTGAGAAATAGTGATATTTAGTAAATTTCCCTCAGCAACTCTAGATAACCTCACTTGTTCTTCGAATTTTCTCTTCATTCTATTATTGATTTGTTGCGATTTTTTTATATCCACAGAACTTATAACCATTTTCCGCTCTGATCTCATGTCTAAAAGAAAGGCACGCTCTTCAATTGGAATTTTTCTTTCTTTTGAGCAAGAACACATATTAAAATCTTTGCACTTGCATGCCGAAATATCAAACAGTTTTTTCGCATTTTCTTTAAATGTTTTCAGTTTTGATTGATAGCATTCACTACCACCTTTTGTTTTAAATGATTTAAGCATACTATACTTACAATGGTAACTACGAATCATTTGTAAAATTCTGTTATGTGACACAATAGGAATAGAAGCCTTGAGCCAAATATCTTCAATTTTATTGGCAACAACTTCACCGATTTCACTTAAACTAGGTTCTTTACTTGAACTAGTTGGTTTTAACCCTTGTCTAACACAAAGATAAAATTTCATCATTCCTTCGTATGTAGGTAAAACCACGCCACTCAATTCTAGAGGTGTTCCAAATATAACACACTTAACTCTTTGTCTTGTCTTTATTTTATTTGATTTTTTCTCCATTTTTTTTAATTTGTACTCACACAAAAAGAGATATACATATATTATATAATTATATAATTATTAATTATGAAATACTATAAGATTATATTTAATTATCAAAAAATAATACACAGCGCAGAAGACATATCCTACCGATTATAACGAGTAAACACGAACTAATAGAATTGCAATCCACTATAAAATAATAATGAACTGTGTTGCGTAATGCGCATACGTTATTACTTGTCTTGATAAATATAACGGACATAACAAAATAGAAAAATAAATATATGTTTTGAGGCAGCATTTCATGGGCGGCGTCACAGGACTTACAGTAGCACATTGAAAATAAAAATTTTAGTTTAAAGCATGAAGATGACAATGGCGGCGGCTCAAAAGTTAAGTTAATTGCAAATTTCGTTTTTGACATTTTCTTAGAATCACAATACGCAACTTTTCCGCACTATTATGATTCATTTAGAACTAACAAAAATTTTCGTTCCACACTTGCTTAGTCTCTTAGAGTATAGGGAGAGTCTTCTAAGTATAGAGCCATAATCATAATGACGTAATTTTTAGGAGTTGTGTTAGTGGTATACATTTTCACTTATTTCCATAGGAAGTTATAAGCCGCGTTTTTTTATTAGTTTCGGATAGCTGGTATCCGGAGCAGCTAATTTTCTGTTATAAAACTAATGTTTGACAAGCTATTAATACATATAATTAATTTATTTAAAACTAATCTACAATTTTTAATTTAACTTTTTAACTAAAAATATATAAAAAAAATAATTTTGCTCTAAATATTTATCTGGAGCTGGTATCCGGAGCTGCTATCGGGAGCAAAGGGAAATTTGAAATTGTTTTGGTTTTTGTATAACCCTAATTGTGGCAAATTCAAATGTCATATGGTTGTATGACATTTAATTAATGAGGAATACGTTAAAGTAGAAGCTGCAAAATATTTTTAAAAGTTGGAAAGCATCATTCTCGGAATAAACAAAAGTCAAGTCTATTCAAAACAAAAAATTACTGTACGTATTCTACGTATATGTAAAGACACAGTTTAATATCACAGAAATTTGAACCCCAATTCGGCATATTATGATCCAAAACACGTTCTATGAGGGATATTCCTGATCCAAAATCACATCTTGAAGAATAAATAATTTTTGTTCACTAAGCTTATAATTAAATAAATAAATTAATTTTATTATTTTAGAGTTGAGTTGTGTACTGGAGACATGGAAAAATATTCTAAAGCAGAACTATTTGTAAAGGAAGCTTTTGTTAAAATATTCTCGAAGTGGAAAAATTATTAAAGGACAAGAGAAATAAATCATTCGAAGCGGATATGAAAAAGATGTACATATATTTGCATAATCACTGAAGATGTTAATTTAATATAAATTAATATATTAAAACTTACCCAACTATGTATTTATGCTTCTCAAAAAATTTTGAACATCCACGATTTCCAGTAAGGCTAATTTATTTTATTCTAAGATTCAGTTTTATTAAATAACAATTTGTATACTCCTTCGAATATAACTTACAAACTTAAATCGTTTGCTTGCTGTTCGTTAAACAACCTTGACATGTTACATGACCGCAACTTAAAATTGTATACAAGGTAATTGCGCTGCCGCTAGGTAGTAAGCATTTTACAGCAATCCGAGTAACAATCTTTGAAAAATTGCGATTTATTTCAAAATACAAATTCAAAGCATGCCAATTCTTTTCTTTTTTACATGAAAATTTTAACTGGAGAGCTAAATATTTAGCTGCCCAATTTCGTCCAGCTAACTAATTAGCTGGATGCTACATATTTCTATGTAAAAAAAGGAGTATAATAAACTTGCATTTAATTTTGAATGGGAGGAAATATTATTTAACTAGAGAATGTTAATTTTTTTGTGAAACCGGGCATTAAGGTTTCACAGATCAATTTTAAGAATTTCACAAACATGGTTAGGAACATTGTGAACTGTTTCCGTTTACACGTCTATATAGAATCGCTGTTAGAAGAGTGTTTACCCAAAAATTATGCGGAAACCGGAAATCTCAACCGATGAATCCGTATATGAAATGAAAATAAACATTACAGTCAGTGCCTCCAAATACAGAAATTAAACTAGAAAATATAATCCTTAACTCCGAGCTTCCACGGTCTATATATATGCTTGTGAAGTTTTTCCAAAAACGTTCCGAAAATTGTATTCTCTATCAATGTGTTGGTGCTTCATTCAACATGTTGATTGTTGATCGTTCAATTTAGTGATTAAAGATTTCATCGTCTTCAAAAAACAAACACTCACACATATATACTTGCAATCGTTGACCGTACACTCTAGCAAAAAACTCAGTCATGCACGGTCATGCCGCTTAATAATAATACAACAAATAAAATTCTTTTGTGCTACTTTTCGCGAACGGTCTTAAAATTTTATTAGTGGAATTAAATTAACCAGGTGGTGGCGAATTCTATTTTTTTCTTTGTATAATTACTGTAAAATAAAACACTTGCATTTACTCACTTATAACGTAACCCGTGAATTTTTAATCATAAGTGGAGTGGATGAAAATTAACCGAAGGCCAAAATAGAGCCGTATCCTAATACTTTAATACACACGGACGTCAAGCATACCTAAAAACCTATAAGGTCATTGCCCATAATTCTAGTTATTTAAAAAAATAGTCTGGGGCGATCATAGTTGAAATTGGAATTGAACAGAGAGTGGGTGTTGAACGTTAAATATAAAACACGTATCGCTTCACAATGGTCTAGTGATGATTTTCTAATAAAATAAGCCTTTGCCAATAATTCTTCGAAATTTTAGAAAAAAAAAATTGGGGCGATCATACTTAAAAATGGTGATTGAATGGAAAGTCAAAGTTGAACGTTGAATATAGAACAAATTTCGCTTTCTTAAACGATGATAAACTTGATGATCATCAGTCTATAGTGGTGATTTTCTATTAGCCTAGGCCATTGCCAATAATCCTGGCTAATTTCATTAGAATAGTTTGGGGCGATAAAACTTAAAACTGGGGTAGAATATAGAATCATTGTTGAACTTGAAATATATAGCACAAATCGCTTTACTAAACGGTGATAACCTAAATGGCCATCGGTTTAGTAATGATTTTCTGTTGGACTAAGCCTTTGCCAATGATCTTGACCAAATTCTAAAATTTGAAGCGATCATACTTAAAATTGGGATTAAATAGAAAGCCGTTGTTGAACGTTGAATATAGAACACATATCGCTTTTCTAAAAGGTGATGACGTAAATAACCATCGGTCTAGTGAAGATTTTCTAATGAAATAGTTCATTGCCAACAATCCAGGCCAATTTCGAAAAAAAAATTCGGAGCGATAATACTTAAAATTACGTTTTCGTTCATACGTTTCCCGAAACTGTAGCGATGAAAGCATTCTTCCGATTTTTTGTCTAAAATGGCAACAAAGTAAGTAGCATGGATTCCTCTGGCCATTTAGAGTACTTAAAGGGATTGCAGAATTACAGAAAACACCCACAAAATTGTTCATTGACAGCATTGCTTTATTTGTTTTGACGAATTGGATACAAATGAAATATACCATATACTTAAAGTATGTCAGCGAAAAATTCATTAATTTTGTAATGAAGATCCAATTATATTCCCCCTGGAAAAAGTTTGTAAGTTATGTAAGCATTAATCTTATAAATAATAATATATTAAAGAAGTAACAACTTCATTGAAATTATAAATTAAGCTTTCGCCCTATTTTTTTAATTATTTTAACTTAGATGATATTCCTGTCATCCAAATTAAGAACTGAATTGTTAAATTTTTTGAAATTTTGTGGCTTAACTTTGTAATATAAAATCATCACTGACTCTCGTCATTGAGGTTATCACCGTTTAGGAAAGCGATATGTATTCTATATTCAACATTCAACATCGACTTTCTGTTTAATCCCAATTTTAAGTATGATCCCAAACTAAATTATTGGGAATAATCCTCCAATTTAGAATCTTCGTTAGACTGATGATTTTAGGGCTTTCTAGTAATTAGGAAATATTTAATCTTTAAATGGAATGTTCAACAATCAACTTGTTGAATGACGCACCAACACATTGATGGAGAATATAATTTTCGGAAAGTTTTTGGAAAAACATCACAATCATTCATTTATTTAATATATATCTATATTCAGCAGAGATAAATATTTAAAGACCTTGTTACCTAATTATTCTGATGTATTATTGTTATGTAATAAGCCAGTTAGAGAAAAGTCAGTTTGTAGAAAAGCAGTATTGACACCACCATAGAAGAAATCCCAGTCTACTACACGAGAAGTGAAATCGAAGGAAACCCCAACATAAAAATGTTGTCGCAGTGGAACTTAAATTTCAAAATTGGCAATTTGGAATTAGATAAATGGAATTCAGTACTACTATACGGCTTTCTATTCTTCGAATTTTGCATAGAACCCTGTTCTGCTGGATGCCTACCGAGCAAACGAGTTTAAATGACATAATCAACCTAAACGTAACCTAGGAAGTAGATGCTTAATTAGCATTAAGCTCACAACAACGATTGGTTTACAAGGTACATTGGTTTACATGGCAACAAGAAAAAATAAAGAGGCCAAATTATTCAAAATATATCTACCCAAAAAAGTAGAAATATCAATAGCAGCTAGCTACGACCAAACTTCTTAAATAAATTGTGTGGACATTATACACACAAATAAGGGGTTTCCCTGAGTTTTTTGATTCAGTGAATATAATTCACTAGATCAGTACGTTCGTACTTGATACTCTCTATATTTTGTTGAAATTATGTTCTTGTAATTTGGTCATAGCTTCTTGATGAGTAGACCAACTTGGAAAGGAAGATTCCCATTTTTGTAAGGGTTTTAATACTTTGTAGACCGTTTGGGGTAAAGTACGTATTGCTAACAAAAACCTGCTCGATCTTTGATATTGGCCGTTAGGACGGCTCTCTCCACTAACCATTTTAATTAAAATATTATTTCAGAGTATATGTCTTCCAGATTTCATAACGGACGATCCGCTAGCAATTGATGTATACATGCAAGAAGTTACACGGTTTGTCTGATGCCTGTGAATTGATATAAAGTGCGGTCGGTTGTTTACGCTAGAACTAATAATTTTGTAAAGTTAATTGCAGGTAAAACCAATCAACCATAGATTCAATAACTAAGTCTACTAAAATCAGAGCAGTTGGGAGCCGTACTGCTGACGAAACTAATCAAAATCATTAAGTGTTCTAGACAAGAGTACAGTGAGAACAATTTTTATTGTATAAGTGCTGGATTGGTTAGCACAGGTGAATTCCTGAATGTTAAAATAGACCAAATAAGTTACGCTTAGAGAGCAATAGTGGCTAGAACTAACATCATCTCACTAATATATTGGTTGGTGTTACCATTAAACGTATGGATGACTTGGTGAAACGCGAGGCAATAAAATCAGAAAACCCTGAAAAGCACCGTAAAGTGGTTAAAGCTTTGTAAAATGAAGACGCAATTAACAGAGTAAGAGGATGATATAATTAGTCCTTGGTCACGTACATCGTTAAATATCCTATGATTTTGCTCCGCACCATTACAAAAGTCCATAAAATGATGCGAAACAAGCCAGCTTTTGGAGATCAACTGATGGGCGGCTTACTATCAAATGTGTTTAAAAATTAGTCGAATTTCGTCTGTGCAAACATCGAACACTGCTTGAAATTCGATCTAAACAAGCTGGAAATGCAGTGTTGTTACAATTCTGCAACCAGCCCACACATGGGGACCTTTGTTAATTTGCGGTGAAAGCCACGGCGTCACACATGAAGAAAATTGTCTGTGACATCTGTCGAGTTAGCTGTATGCAAGATCAATTTGCGCATTTGGTATAAACGATCGTGAGATATAGCCGACCATGGCTGATATTTTAGAATCAGATTTATAGGATCAGAAGGTATTACTATTAGCCAGTTAATAGGTTTACATCAAAATAAACAACACCTTAAATAGCGGTCGAAGTAGGATTGTTTGGTTACGTTCTACTGATTTCAGATGAATATACGAATGATTATATTGCAGACCAATATCCTGCTCTATTGTAAAAGTACCTAATTAGAATTTAAGCATATTACCAACTCTTTCAATTTACATAAAGCCCATGAAATTGTTACAAACAAATAAAATTGCTGCCTTTAGACAGGACTATTCCAATTAAAAGTTTAACATCCTAATCGTTCATATATGAGATGTTTCAAAATACAAAAATATAATTTTCGCCAAAATGATAAGAGAGTGTTGAATACGCTGCTGAAGGTGTTGAAAATGCGGTGAATGATCTATACTTAATTAAAAACACTCATGTACTGCCGCAAAAAACGAAAAAATTATCTATTTTGCGTATGCGATTACCATAATTTGTGTTCCTTAATACCAAAAGTACAATAATTAATTACATGCATAAACTACAAACATTATAATGTACACTGTGTGTATACATATTTTACAAAAACACAATAAAATAAATGAACCAAAATTAGGTTTTAAACATCATAAATTCCTCTATCATCCCCACATTCTTTCATTCATTCATTCATTGTATGATTATCATTATATAGAGATTTAAATTTAAGTGCAATCATATAATATGATTTGCATTTGAAATTTTCCTGTTTTCCTTCTTTTTATTTTATCTCGTCGCTCTCCATTAAAATGCAAAACGTACAAATTACGTGAATATTATGGGGATATCGTACATTCATACAATTTAAGCATGTATTTATATCTCCACTGCACTATATACCAACACTACGAGTTTTTAGTTCTAGTTACATACAATTTTATGTTCTCTAAACTAGAAAATATTTTCTTTTCTCAAGTCTTAAAAAAGAAGAATTTGCTGAAAATTTCCTGGTAAAAAAATCCTTTATCGATACCGTACTACACGTACGAGTAATTTAGAGAGAAGTAGGTAAAAAAAAGTCTTAAAATTATTTAATATACATTTAAGTAAGATTTATTCTTTTATAATAATTCATTTATTATTTAGAATTAATATTTCTGAGTATAAATTTTATTTTACAAAACAGTATACCTATAACCGATGTATTGTGTTGAATTAATTAAGGAATTGAATAATATTTCTGTATGAAAAAGGATTTAAATAATTTTTTATGCAATTTATAATAACAACAAATAACAACAACATGATTCATTTGAAGATGATTAAGCAAACTAGATGAGGAAACTAACTTTCTTTGGACCCAAGCTTCTGCAAATTACGAACTACCAACTATCAAGCAATTCGTTGATTTACTCATTAAACGGATTGATGCGCTTGAGTTATTCAAATCGTTGTTTTAATTGCCAAAATAATAACCAACATCTTATTTTATCAATTTATGTAAATCAAAATTTAGGTGCAAATAGTGCAACAAAAAATACCACACCCTACTACTTAACAATTTAGATATGAAACTCACATCAGAAATCGTAGTGCACAACGTACAAGATAACGACCACAAATAATCAAATTGGTAGTACAGTTTTACTGATGGACAAAATCAACTCTAACCGGGTCGTGTACTACTTGACTCCAGATCACAATGCTCGTTTATAAAAATTGCTGTGATCAGAGGCTTCAGTTAAAATGAAGATGTGCTAAACTTGCTATAGTCGGCATTAGAGGAGAATTGTCATGATACACAAGAAAGTGATTTCATTGGCAATCTCACCATCAAAACAAACCCGAACCAAAAATACAAATTGATGCATTTGTATAGTCAAAATTGACCGCAAAAAATCGTTTTATTTTCGAAGACTTCAATAAGTTTAACCTGTCTGACCCATATTTCCACAAAGGATTTGGAATTGATATTATTGTTTGTGCCGACCAATTCTTCGAATTATTTGTATAAGGAAAATTAATTACATCAAATCAATTAGTGATACAAAGAACAGTATTAGGATGAATCGTGGCTGGACGAACTGAGAGCGCACAGGTAGCACAATCGTTAACAGTTACATTGAACAACCCTGAAGACACCTTAGACAAAATTAATTTTATGACAGAATACATTAAACTTATCCATTTGAAACCATTAAACCATACCAAAGCTGACAAAATTACGAATGGTAACTACTTAGCTCATCATGGCGTCATCAAAAGTTCGAGCAGTACGATCAAAACAAAGAGTGGTGTTTGATGTCTCCACAGAAACTACCACAGGGAAATAATTGAACGATTGTCTTGCAGTTGCTCTCAACATTGTATGAAATTTTCTACGATTCAGGAAATTTAAAGTATTGTTCACGGCAGGTATCGAGAAGATGTTTCAACAAGCCGCAATTGCCAAAACCGACATTAAATATCAATAAATACTAGGGAGAAACTCACCCGAAGCACCATTTATTACCTATGAGCTGCAGACAATCACTTATTGAACAGCATGTGCTACTTACCTAGCAACCCATCTACTCAACGAAGTAACAATGGAATTTGAGGGAGGGTTAAAAGATGCAGTAGATCAGATCGAGAATATCATATATGTCAATGACCAAATGGATTAAGCTGACTCAGAAGAAGAAGCAGCGAAAGTAAGAGATAATATAAATACAATATTATTAACTTCCGGATTCAACCTTAGAAAGTGGTTAACTAATAAAAGATAAACAATCACCAATCCAATACCAAGCGAGTTAATCGATGTGCCTGAAAGGCTGAAATAGAACCGTCTACCTATGATAAAGTTTTAAAGTCTCGATTTATAGATGTCTTGATTTCGTCGAGTCTTGATTTACATAGTTTTTCAGATGCCTCTAAGTATGCATATTCGACGGTCGTATATGGTGGAATTAAAAAGGAGAACGGCCATTACGAAATGGGATAGAAACACAAACACCACCGAAAAAATGCGTTCTCAAACATTGAACATACAAATTCAGCAACCTAATTTTATTGATAACCTAATAAAACGGATATCCAGCTATAATCAAATTATCCGAATATTAGCCTACGTCTTATGATTTCTCTATATAAAATCAAATCCTAAACTTCAGTCTTATCATACCTTACCAGTTCAGAATTACAAAAATCCCGGATTCCACTATTCAGACATATCCAATCAGAGTACTTTTAATTTCGAAATCAAACTCCTTGCATCCAATAAAGAGCTTTCATCTTGAAGTAAACTTATTTACCTAGGTTCATCGACGAATCAGGCTTACTTAGAGTTGGTGGCAGAATTAGAAACGCATCAATAATATATAACATCAAGAATTCATTGTTATTGCAATCCAAAGACGAACTAACCGAATTAATTGTCCGAGAACATCACACACGTTACCTGCTTACCTGACCATAAGTAATGATAGTAAGACTTCGCACAAAATATTGAATCCTAGGGGCCCCAAATCTAATTAGAAAAACAGTACAATGCTGCGTAAAATATGTGAAGCACGACACCAAGACGCTAAATCAAATCATGGGCGATTTACCTGGTACCCGTGTAGAGCTGATCATTTCATTCAATAAAGTTGAAGTAGATTATGCAGCAATAATGGAGCCAGCAACCATTTACACGAACTGTTTAAATTAATAAACGTAACGGTACTACTTTCAGATAACGCTAATACTTTCACTCATTTCTTACAAACAAGAGTGCTAAATACTACCTTCGCAGAGTAATTGATGGGCATAACTTACTATGAAAGAAATGAGCACATTACGAGTACTGGTTGAGATTGAATCGATGCTTAATTCCCGACCGATTTACCTATGTACTTTCAGCAGACGACATCGATTATAAAATGCCGGCGCATTTTCTAATTGCGGGCGCGCCACAACACATCCACACTATCAAGATAGGAATTGCTGCAATTCATGAGCCAACACATATGGAAGTGTTTGTCAATGGAATATTTGAATAATCTCCAACAAAGACGTAAATGGCAAAAGACGGAAAATAACATAAAAATCGATGATATTGTCCTCATTAAAGATATAATACTCTACCTCCAACAAAGTGGTTTATGGGTGTAGTAATCGAACTGCATCCGGGATCAGATACTCATATGAGAGTTGTACCATTAAAAACATCAACACGAAATGAGGCGTCCAATACACAAGTTATGTTTACTACCACTAAGTTGAATCAGCCGGGATGTTGAGGATCCGGCATTCCTGCAAAATACAAATAAAGTATTAGCTGAATTAATCATAACAAAAACACTTTAACACTTTAATGGCAAACAATGAAAAATTATACTACTAATAAGGTTCAAAAAAAATTATGACATGAATATTCTATACTCTGGAAGGCTCTGGATATACTCATCGATTTAAGTCATAGTGATTATATAGTGCCTTACTATAAAATTTGTTTACCTTATTTCGCAAATTCGTTTAGTTAAATTCAGCTTTCTGTTTGATTGAAAATTCTTCGATTACTGCCGAAAATTATGATGTTTTCTGCAAAACGATTTGTGACAAGTATTATAACTGGTTAGAACAGATCTGTTAAACGGTTAACACGTTTCTGTTTGGGTATGCTGAAGTCGACACTTGAGGGGTTCTTGGCCGCCAAGATAGAATTATTCCACACTTCCTAAACGAAAAAAAAATGTATACGAAAATTTTCAGGTATACATACATATATGCCTATAACAAACATTTATTAATCCGTAAGGAAAAGAGTGACAGCAGTATATAATTGAAATAGTTTGAAGCGAACAACTACAAATACTTAAGGCTCAAAATAATATCTGAGCATAATTTATTTGAAGTGGAAATCACAGATAATATTAATTTATCAGATATGCAAAACCATATTTTGCAATTTTCTTTAAATCTACACAATCCTGTAGGACTCACACGCAAAGGCGTGTTATAGAAATTCAAAACTCAATTATTGAATTAATTACCGAGCCTTTATTCAGATTTACTATTTCATATTTAACAAACAATTGTGTAAGCCAACCAGTACAAAATAAAAATTCTTTCAAAAAAAATAAAAAATCCGTTGGGTTCTAAATCAAGCAAATATTCAATTTAAAGAATTTATTACTCTATTCCAATTATTCCACAACGTCATCAGTCAACCAACATTAAACAATATTTTAGTGGCAGGATTTATAAAATCCTGCATTTTTCGTGATTTTAGTAATCGTTAGTCCCTTAAGCCATTACTAGATGCCATAAAGGAATTAGAATCAATAACTATGTCATATAATATTGTCAGTGTGATTTACAAATTAAAATTTCAATTAGGACGAATTTTATGGGGTAGCGCTCCCATAGAAAAAATCATAGAGAAACCATATTAATCGTATACTACAATATGTGATAATTTTTCTGTATGCGCACTTATGTTTTGTATGCACTTGGTCAGTTATTGTTGCATTTTTGTAACATCTCGCAAGTTGTTCAAAAATTTATTGATAAAATCACCTAAATTCCACTCGGCTTTCTTGGCACTCTCGCACAAATTGTTGGCCTAATTTGGGCTAATTTAAACCTCCGCAAGTTTATTAATCGAACCTCTGCCCCAGTTTAAGAAACTGTGTAAACACTCTGGATCTCTGGCTCTTTAGGTAAACATACCTCTTTTCGTAATACAAATTTACATTCTGATTTTTTTGCTGATTTTGATGCTAACCTCATTCCTCTTTTTTATTCTGCATTACTTCAGAAAATAAAGTGAGTGAACTTTAGTGTACACAAATGTGCAGGTAAATAACCATAGTTTATAATGACGTTTTCGATATAAATTTCATATTACTTAAAGTTCAACATACGCATTTGTTTTTTAAACTAAATGGTGCTAATGTTTTGTAATATAAATATTAATCTGTGACCCACATACACATTTGTGTGGGTACGCGGAATCCGTAAATTATGCTTCCATCTGTAATTTGACACATTGAGTTTTATATAAATCATTATATGCCTTATGGGAAATATAATTTATCTGTCAAATTTCCAACTGAAGAAGTGATAATTTCACGATGGACGCACCATACAAAGGTAAGTAAAACTTAAAACAGAAACAATTAATTAATTATTTATTTGTTTATTAAATACAATTGATTAAACATTGTGTGTTTCGTTAATAATATTCAATAAATAAATAAAAGTTTGAATATCTTGGTGATTAGTGTTAAATATAAATATATACGATCGTTTATGCTAAACGTCAGCTACTACAGTTTTATTTAATTTTTCTTTTTGAGCTTTCTATTACAAGCATATAAGAAGAATCGGCATCAGATTCAGAAGATATTATGCCAAATGACTGTGTTGTACAAGAAAATGAGGAAGACTTATTTGACTGTCATTACAACTCTCTTCATATTTTTTATACATTTCGAGACAGTCAGTTGACAAACCGAAAATAATTTTGATATTTTAGGTCAAATAATAAAATTTTTATTCTTATGTTTGGCATTTAGGAATAAAACTAGTTTTAGGTAAGTTAATTACAAATTTAAATTTCTACTTAGGTTTTATCCAGATTGGCAAAGCAAAGATCAAGAGGTTATTGGCTTAAACGAAAATAATAAGCATTTGGTAAGAATGGGACTAAACTGGGACGGTTAAAACCTATAGTTTTCGGTTAAAGTTATCCGAAGTTTAAAAAAGTTATTTCACCTACTCGTAGAAAATATCAGAAAATCAGGAGAATCCAAAAAATATTTAAAATTAGGAGATGGGTTGTTTTTATTAGATTTGTCAATAGCTATCGCTTGAAAATTTTCCGTTCAAGTTTCTCGTGGGAAATCTGGGAATGTTCAAAAATCCAAATTTTCAGTTGTTAGTACTAAGCTATATCCTTAGGCAACGAAGACCAAAAAATACCAAATAGCGAAATAATTCATGTAGAACCTCCCTTCATGTAGTCCTAAACAACATACTAACAGTACTGAGGGGTGGGGGCGAAGCTAAGGGTGGGGGAGGTCTCGAAAAGTCCTTTTTTTCAATTTTTCGTTAGTAACTCAAAAACCACTGCCTCTATCCAAAAAAATTTCTATGTACTAAATTAATCTACATAAAATTCTCTACAATAAGGATTCTTTACACTTTTTCGATAGGATAAAAGATTAAGGAAATATGGAGGGGGTAAATAGAAAATTTAAAAAAAACAGTTTTTGCTCGTGCTCGTTCCTTTATTCAGTTTACAATCAACCTCCTTGTTGATCGTGAGTATATAAAATACCTGCTTTTATTACATTAAATATTTGCACGCGTTTAATATAAGATTATTATTTCCAGTGTGTTTGTGACTATGGCTGAGAAGTGTTTAATTTGTGAGAGTGAAGTTGAAAGTGATTTGTGCAACGTTGGAAAAAAGGGATAATTGGATTAGTGAAGGCAAGTGTGTTAAGGAAAGATGGGAAAAAGAAAGGTTTCAAGAATGAGATAAATGGTCCTGTTCATAATTCTTGCAGAAGGGAATACGTCAGAAGTGACTCAATAAAAAGGATTTTGCGAGGCACTCTCTCAGATGAACCTTCAACATCACTAATTGCTTCGTCTTTGCGTTCAGGACAAATGAAATTTAATTTTAAAGCAAAGTGTTTTTTCTGCACGGAAACGTTTGACGAAGAGAAGAAGATTAAAAAACCTATGCTGAGCGTCGAACAACTTTTCTGTTCGTACGGTTGCGTTTCCCAATTCTATTTTGAATTGTGGGCTGGGAAGAAAGGATGAGTGGAGAGACAATGTAGTGAGACGTATCTGCACTGTTGGGGATCTACACGCAGCAGATGCAATATATCACAAAGATTGTTACAAAAAAATCATGTTAACCTCTGTACCTTCAAAAAGAAAAGTTGGACGTCCACAAGATGAAGGGATTTCAGAAGCAATGGAAGAAATATATGATTATATTGAAAGGACTGATAATTGCCAATACTCTATGGACGAGTTGTTGGAACAGTTTATTGCAGGGGAACCACCACATGTGAAAACCATTAAGGAGAGAATGAGGGAAACATAAGGGGACCAAATTTTTTTCAGTACTATTCGCACCAGACAAACTGTCGTCTCCTTTCATAGTTTTCGAAGAGCGCTCACAAAAACTTCTGTTGACATCAACTCTAATGAAAGCACGATTATCGCAGTTCAACAAGAGCATTTTCTTGCTAATGAAAGAAACAAAACCAAGCTGATTCACTTGCTCAGCGAGAAAATGGCAGCAACCGGGATAAAAACAGCTGTTGCTACAAGGGATGCTGACAGCACTATTGTGAGGTGTGGATTGGATAAATCTGCTGTAGATCCAACTGTAGCAATAGTTGCGGAGGATGAAGACTTGATAGTTCTCCTCACGGGATTGACACCACCATCTATCAATATGTACTTCATGAACCCAGGCCGTGGGAATGTGGGGACCAAATTGTTCTCAGTGCGACAACTTCAACAGCTTACAATTTCCAAAACGATTCTCCTTCTTCATAGCTTCTCCGGATGCGACACCACCTCGGCGATACATGAAAAGAGTAAAGTAGGAATCGCTAAGTTTTTCACAGAAAACACTACCCTCACTCAACACATTTCAGCAATATTCACAGATCCCTCAGCATCACCTGAGCATATTGAACAGGCTGGCGAGAAGCTTTTTTTCGCTGTATACAAAGCGCCTGCACATCAAGACAACATAAACAAACATAGATACTCGGCGTTTTTAAAGAAGTCAACAAAGTTCAAATCAGACATGGTCACTCTTCCTCCCACCACAGGAGCTTCAAAGCAACACTCGTTATTCTTTACCTTACAAATATTAAATTGTAATGAATACTTACGTTGGTGTCATTACTTTCTTACAGGTGCAACAGTGGCTCGGCAACCCCCTACCACCCATAAAATGGGGTTGGGTAAAGGTAGAAGATTGGATCCTTCACGCAGTTAAAACGAACGACCATGTGGCACCCGACTCCATTTTGAACATGATATTTTTGCGACGACTGGGTGTGAGGTGCGCTGCGGTTGCCACAAAGCAGGGATTGCCTGCTCCAGTACCTGCGGCTTCATCGACTCATGTACTAACGGAGCCCCCGTCGAAAATAGCTTCGATGATAATGAAAATTTAGATTTCGACAAAATTTAATGTTCAATATATATCCTTAAGCTGTAATTATTTCATTTTTAACAATAAACATTTAATTTTTGAAATTAAACAATTTATTTTTAACAATAAAAACTGTTTTTTTTTTTAATTTTCTAGTTACCCCTCCATATTTCCTTAAGCTTTGATCCTATCAAAAAAGTGTAGAGAATCTTTATTGTAGAGAATTTTATGTAGATTAATTTAGTATATAGCATTTTTTTTGATAGAAGCAGTGGTTTTTGAGTGATTAACGAAAAATTGAAAAAAAAAGGACATTTCGAGACCCCCCCCACCCTTAGCTTCACTCCCACCCCTCAGTACTTTTAGTATGTTGTTAAGAGCATCTGCCCCTACAACTGTACCAATTTTGGCTTCTACATGAATTATTTCCGCTGTTTTTCTGCGTTGCCTGGACTAGTATAGCAAAGTTCAAAACTGTTTAAATTGTTTTTAACTATTAGCCAATTATTTAAATTTAGGCTTTAGTAATAATCTCAAAGTTCAAGATAGTCGTTAGCTTAACCGAAAATCATCATGTATAGTAAATTGAGTTAATAAAAATTTTATTTTAAATTCATCAGTGAGATAATTAAAAATTTAAGTTTATACCATATTTGGGCCATAGTAATAAATTGAGATTTCCAAAAAAGTTTAAAATCAAACACGTTTTAAAATGATTTTTAGACGAAGTTCTGGAACACAGCTAATTCGGAAGGAACTTCACCACTTTTAAACTGTTTAATTGAAATTCATCATTGAAGATGTCGTGCATGTAGGCAAAGCATAAAACAAATTTAATCTATTCATTTGTATAACGCTCAAATGAAGATTATTGAGTAGCATCTATTGAATGATGATTATTGTAGGCCAAAAAAAATATATTTTATTTTGAATTGGACCGTGATTCAAGTATTTATTTGTCAATTCAGATAATAAATTTAACTGAATAAAAAAATGTATTTTAAATACAGAATCGATCGCTACAGACTAAGGAAATGGGATTGTTAAATGTTTTTTTTTTTTTTTTCTGGGGCTCAAGGCACTCCCAACTCTATTGCAGTTTACTTTTACCCAGTAAATTGGAAACGGGATTTTATTATGATTTTTAGACGAAGTCCTCAAAGAACATTAACAAACTATTTCATAATCGTATATGCTGGATTTCATCATAATCGGTTATAATGTGGCTAAATTCCTTTCTAATTAGATTTCTCGACTCCCTATCGAATTAGCCGCATTCCAGAGTTTCTGCTAAAAAATATTTTAGAAAGCCATTTCCACCGTATATGCTGGGGTTTAATTCTCGTTCCGTGAGAAGTATATTGAAAACTGTTTTCAGTGAGAAATACATATTTCCATGAAAAAAACTTTCTTTGACCATTTTGGCGGTGAGAACATCATATGTAAATAAAGAAATAAAATTTTATAAAAACTAAATTTGTATTTTGAGCATTAAATGTGCATTGAAAGTATAATATGATTCACTTTAAACTTCACTAATAAGTAAATCTATATTAATAACGATTCCGCGTATTTAAGAAAACCCTTCAAATATTTAATTTAGTTAAGTTTTAAAAATAGTTTGGTCATTTTTATAATTAATTTTATATTTTGACAAACAGTAACGAAAATTAATTAACTAAATCTACTTTATCGGCTAATATTTAAACCAATTGCGGTATCATCTAGCGGAAATGTATATGAAACTCGATAAATGTCTGTTTACAGTGTAGCTTACTATGAAAACAACATATTCAGCGTTTTTTCCACGATTCTTTGTCATTTAGAGATCGAGAATCGCTTATTGTGAAATGTTGTAAATGAAAAAGACTTCATGGAAACCAGATGGAAAAATTTTTTCCATTAGTTTTTTTCCATAGAACGAGAATTGATCCCCTGAATTTCATCATAATCAATCATTAACTTTGTGTTGATTATGTGTTGGTTAACGTGTCGAGTTTCATCATAATAGGTTCACTTCATCTAAAAATTATTTTAGGATCCATTTCCCATCGTACAACTAGAATTTCATCATAATCGGTTAAGAATTGGCCAAGTTCCATCCTACTTGACCCTATTCCAGAACAACTAAAAATCATTTGAAGATCCCATTTCCATCATACAAGTCGAGTTTTATCATAATTGGTTCAGAAATAACAACAGTTCCATCTTATTTGGCCATATTCGAGAACTTCATCTAAAAATCATTTGAATATCCCATTTCCGTCGTAAAAGTAGAATTTTCATCATAATCGGTTGAGAAATAACCGAGTTCGTTCCTAACTGGCCATATTCCAGAACTTCATCTAAAAATCATTTTAGAATCCCATTTCTATCGCAAGTGTCAAATTTCATCAAAATCGTTCAAGAAATAGCCAAATTCCTTTTTTTTTCCTTCGAATTTCATCATAATCGGTTAAAAAATAGCCAAGTTCTATCCTACTTGGCCATATTCCAAAACTCCATCTAAAAATCATTTGTAAATACCATTTCCATCATGCAAGTCGAATTACATTACAATCGGATGAGAAATACTATATAGCATAGAAATCTAAAAATCAGTTTAAAATCCCACATTTAGTCAGTATCGTATTCTAATGTATATTGCTGGTTGGCCACAATAAATAACCCATAACCAAATGAAACCCAATCGTTAATTTGTGAATAAAGAAAAAAACAAATAACCATACATTTCCTTTATTCACCGGTTGTGATTCAATTAATACCAGTTTAGCTCTTAATATGTAAACAAATTACCATTTTTTGTTTTATGACGATACTCAACTCTAGTATTAAAGGAGACCTTTAAATTACAAAAACAAGTAAAAAAACGAAAAATAAAAACAAACACAAAAATGTTTCATTAGCTTTATCTCTATTTATTTACAAACACGTGGCAGAATTGTGTGACGTCACGAACACGTGACTAAAACATCGAGCTAACCTTGCTTTACTTATGCTCACTGGTGTACCAGCGCATCCTAACTACTATAACAAACGAAAATTTTTCTCCAAACATATTTTTTACCTCGCATTAATTGGAGAGTAAATTTACTCAAAGCGAGAATTATATTTTTGTGGTTTTCAGTATATTGCGTAGGGGCTCACTGTATTGTTCGAAATATATATTATATACCTAAATATGTATTTTCTATACCCAACTAATTTGAATTTTTATTTATTCGGCACGAGACGTCTTTCTGAAATCTACTATTGTTTTTGATCATACCATCATACCATCATATAATGGTCAACCATCATACCATTATACCGTCACAACATCATATCGTCATACTATCAAACATATGAACAACAACATCATGACACCATCATACCCTTATACCATTCCATCTTACCACTATAGAATCATAACATCACACCATCATACTATCAGGTAATACCACTATACCATCGTACCATCTTACCATAATGCCATCATACCATCGTACCGTCATATTATCATACCATCATACCATCATACTACCATACCATAAGACCATCATACCATCACTATTACACTATCATACTACCGTACCATCACGTCATCTATTACCATCACCACCAACGTGAAGTTTTAGGAATTCCAAAAAGAGATGGCGTATTTCGATATTAAGAGTGACTTTTTCTTAAGTCTTAAACAATATTTGTGTAAAGTTTTGTATAAATGGGTCAAGGCGTGTCGATTTGTTTAAATATCGTAGACATACATATACTGTACATACATACAAACACTAATTTTTATATATACAGATTGCTAAACTGCTCATTAAACCCTAATCCAAGCCGAACTCAAAACCAATATAACCCGCAAACGGAAACCAGCATATATAAAAATCTGTTTAACTGCTGTATACTAATCCAACCCCATTCAAGTCCAACTCAACTTCAACTCAACTCGCAAATTGGCTCCTAAACTTAACTCTTGGCGTGTATGTTCCAAAAGCTTTTTAAATCTCCGTCCTGACCTTAGAAAAATATTGGCGAATAGATTCCAAATCGGACAAGCTTTACTCGGGACACGATGGAATACCACATCGAGACATCCAGACATACGGATGGACATTTTTTTTGCATTTTCAGGGACTTTGAAAACATCGAGAAAAGAGGTTTTAGACAAACAAAATGTTTGGTCATTTTTGACAGGATTTTAATACCTTGGTCTTTTTCGTCACTTGATGTGGTTGCGAATAAAACTATATATCCCTTGTTAATGATGTATGTACTTAGCGAAACTTTAAGCTCGATATAAACATTTTCATTGAATCAAATTTTTTATTTCCGATTTCTATCAATTTTGCTGTAAAAATGGGATTACCTATAATTCAATTATTAATTCGAAGTTTTAAGAGCTTTACTTGTGAAAATCTATACAGCAAAACTAAAAAGGAAATCGAAAGATTTATTGATTGTACTCTACTCGTATACATACAATATAAACGGTATATATATATACCTTTTGTGCAGAAAGTGGGATGATAATCATGATAATAATCAATTAAAAGTGTTATAGAAATGTATAAAACAATAAATAAAGCGTAGAATTTTGGCATTATCCGAGTGAAAACGTAACAACATAAGTTATCAAGTTAATATTGAATTGAAATTTGTAAGATGTTTTAGTAAAAGTATATAGGGCAGCGCGCACTATTGGACCATACCATTATGGCACAAAACATTTCCCTACACAACCTTTATTTCATTTTATGTACATATATATATATATATATATATATATATATATATATATATATATATATATATATATATATATATATAAAACTTACGTCTAATGTAAGTCGAACAGAATAAAGGGATAAACTCGTAGATTAACAATTTTATTGATTACGTCAGGAAGAAACAAATTTATTTTGGTCGAAATGAATCTAAAAATAAAATAAAAAAAAACATTTACCAGTCAACTTAAATTGAGTTTGGAATCGTTGTTGTTCTTGTGATCGTATTATATAGTTTCTAGATAAATAAGGATAAATAAGTATATTAAGAAAAGAAGGAATTCCCTTCCATACATAAATTTAGATGTTTGTTTTGTAACAACAATCTTTTATTTATATCTCGAGAGAATGAAAATTTGTTTGTTGACCATATTATATGACTCTCTACGACAATTTTCTTTTGTTTGTCGTTTGAAAAACAAAAAAATGCCTTTTTGTTGTTGTCATTGTATTAAACAATGAAAGTTTTACAAGACATCTTTATGTATAAATCTTTATACTACTGTCGTTTTATGAATTTTTAGTGTATAGATTAAGTAAAAAAAGTTGTGTGACTTTTGAGGATTCCAAATGTAATATATCAAAATTTATATGTGCAATGGCAGTAAAATGGTTCGAGATACCTTTATTGGGATATTTCGGAATCGCTTTGATTAAAAAAAAAAAAATAAGAATCTTGTAGGTTTGCCTATTGGAAATTTGCGCAATTGTTGTGTTCTTTTTTCTTTATAGCTCTTTACTGGTTTTTAATATTTAAGACCTAATTATAAATTGATTGTTATAAGCGATATAACATCAAAACATTTTTTAGATTAAGCTCTTACCAATTCAAATAGTCATTGCATCGATTTGATTCGATTTTCCCGAGGAAGGAAGGGAAATTAGTCTTTATTAGGATTGAACATTTTTTTATTACTAACGCAGAATAAAACTATGATTTCTCAACAATTCAAGTGTAGGTCATACAACTAAATAGTTCATTTGTTTTCTTAATTAATTGGAGTCGACACAAACAGCTAATTAGTATTCAACAAATTGACAAAAGTTTGAACTAACTACTTTGACGCTTGCTAGTAATAATCCTGATGCATTTGTACTACAAATCAAATCATTGTCCCGCAATCAATTTTTAAAACTATTTAGCACTGTTCACATTAAATGAGAAAAAATCTCAATACTTAATTCAAATTTGTTGTTTAATTTTGATAAACTATGACCAAAGACTATGTCAAATATCGAGACGTCTTATATGAACATTTATTTTTCATTTATCTTTATTTTCTTACTCTCTTCGCAAACAAAATTATTTTCGGTGATTCTTCACTTTCTTGATATTTATCCATTAGGTAGTTAGTTGGATTTTATTAAGGGCAAAAGAATTTAAGCTATTTAATGCTTCACGATATTTTTTTTATAGTCATAGTTAAAGTCAGCGTTTTGAATATTAGTTGTATCATATCTTTTTTGTTTTTTTGCATAATGTATTGATAAAATTTGCAGGTTGATCAGCCCAACAAACATTTTTACACAAAATCCTGTCGAAACATATTGCAATGAACTAATTATTATTGATAAGAAGTCTATTCAGGATGGACTAACAAAGTTCACACATTTTTGCATTAAAATATCCTTTGAACCGCGAGAGGGCTAAGATCTTTAAATAAAAACGATACATAGGGTCATGCAATTCCCCACAAGGGAAAAACATTTTTCTCCTTCTCTCATTTGTTATGTGGCGGAGCTGTTTGATTGTCAGCCATGCTCAATGTCAGCCAATCATTCATCATATGCGGCACTAACACCGGCCCATTTTTTGGTTGGAGAATCAATTTTGAGTATTCCTAATGCACAACACTTTGTTGAAAACGATAATCCAATAAGTTATTGAGACAAGGTTCAACAACGAGTAAAAATATTTTGGAATAGGTACCATGTTGAATACCTTAATAACCTCCTGCAGCGATACAAGGCGCAAAAAACAAGCAACAACTTCAAAATTGATGAACTTGTACTTTTGAAAGATGACAACCTACCTCCGTGTCATTGGGCGATGGGAAAAATTGCAGCTGTATATCCAGGAAATGATGGTCTTGTCTGAGTAGTAACCATCAAAACAGAGAAAAACACCAGTAGATTAAGGAAAACCTTAATGGCGGGAGTATGTTGAAGTAGATGAATGCCTAGAAATAAATACACTAGTTAATCCGATTCGAACGTACAATTTTTTTTTTACATTATATACTTACCTGTTGAATTATGCTATTTGAATTTCATAATCAAATCTTTAAAGAAAAAAAATGTAATTAATTTTAATTTATACTATACTGCTCGTGAAGAGGGACTTTAGGCATTGTTTGCGATTTTCATGTTAGATTTGTAACACCACATTTAATACTTCTTTCGTTTTTTTTGTCGTCTCATTTTTCACCTAACTACTTTTTCAGATTTGCTGTGATCTTGGCCAAAACATTTTTCTTTTTCTTATTTTACAACAAACGAATGCCTTCCATTATTATTATTATTATTATTGGAGGGCCATGCAGGCGATTAGCCACCTCGCACTGCGACCTAAAAGATCTATTGTGCTGGACCGTGCTTAATTATCCGTCCAGTCAATATTCAGGTTCTTATTGAACATGACAATACTGCCTCCCGGTACGCGATAATACTATCTGGGCTTATTGCTGTCCCTCCTAGATGTTTACTACAGCATGTAGTTCCGCTAGAAAGACGGTAGCATAGAAGCTCAAGGACCTCGAGAGGGTTATCCCACTCTCGTATATTCCTACTCCTGCCCCGTATTCCGTTTGATTTTACTCTTACGAGTTGCTCGGAATTGCAAATCACCTGTAAGTCACCCAGCTTTACTACAGGAAGGCTAAATAAAACTGGAGAGTGCCTGGTATCCAGAGTCCGCATATTTTGGGCTGATTAACCTATCAGCCATTCATCTTTCGGCATATGCTCTTCCACCTTAGATTAGGGTTTTTTGTCAAGGTTTTCTCCTTTAGCGCCGTACTTTAGCCTGTGCCAAATGGCCAAAAATGTACCAAGTGGCCTTAGTTATCAGTGGTTGCCATGAGGAAGCAGTACATACACTTGCGAATTGTGAACAGGTTACCCCTTACACAATTGTACCCATCACGCAGCTGCCTAATGATAAGACCAGAACAGCTCACGTGATGCGCACCCTACTGGAAGGTTACCGAGCTGGTAGATTAATATACTCAACTTTGGTCCCCCTCCTCCAATAGACGCCAAACCACCAATACCTTGCATTAATACATTTATTTATATATCGGGGATTTCTCAAGGATAAATCATTTCGTGATTTTTGAACCAACACGTGTAAAACCAATTCTGGGAGAGATTTTTGTTCTTGTGTTTGAAGCAATTTACACAATATTAAATTTGGTTCGAAACTAGAATTAGTGCGCAACGTTTGAATTTGCTCGTAACAACAGAAAATAATTTTTTAAATCTTTCGATATTTTTGCAACTTCAGTTGGATTCGTTAGAGGTGTTATGGATTATTAATGCTACACTGTAGCCTAATATTGAATTTCATGTTTAATACATATTATTATATTACACTTTTGTATTCGGAAAACAAATAAAATGGTAATGTAATATCTAATATTTACAAATCAGAAGACAATCCTATACTAAATATTGTAATGGTATTGATGAGGATCTTCTATAAATACTGATGGTGAGTTGACGTGAGGCAGTTAGTCTTAGAGTCATTATTTTGAAAATAAAATTATTGTACGAAATGTCTATAGAAAAGTGAATAAAACGATAAAAATTAATAAATTAAAAATAAATCGTTAAAATACAAAAAAAAAAACATTTTATTTAAAAAGTATATCCGTGAATTTTTCGCACCTACAACAGAGGCCTATCATTTACTTTAACTCTCCCTCCGGTTAATTCGAAATATTATTGAGGAACCTAAATGAGTTGAGTTACTTGATCAAGTTAAGAATTGCAGGTGGCTTATTATATGGCTGATATCGGTTTTAAATTTCAATTAATAGAAAGCTCTAAAAAACTGTAAATTTAAAAAATCTCACTGTCTGAATAATTAAAAAATTAGATTTTTGTACGTTTACTCTTATAAATCCTCTACAATATTTCTCTTATAATTTTCTAAATAGTAACTTAATTAAATTAATTAAAAAGCTTACATAAATTTGGAAATCGAAAAGATTCTGATGGCTTAAAATTTAATTTGAATAAAAAATACCAAAAAAAATCATTCAACCATCTTTTATATAAGCAACTGTTTTTTACAAAAATAAAGTTAATTAACAACGAAACAATATTTTGCGAATGGAAAATTCTACATTTTATACAATCTTAATTTATTAGAAAATTATTAAAAAAATAATTCGAATCAGTAAAGCTAACAACTAACAACAAATAAAATTCATTAAAATTACAAAATTTAAGAAACATTTCTTTAAAAAACACAATTTTGTATTTTGCCGAATAAATTTCAACTTCGGATTTTCTCCGAAGATAATCAGAGAGAAAATTTTAGTACATAATTAAGGGATTCACTGTAAGGTTCAAAAAATAATTTCTAGACCTAAATAGGAGTTTTCTACACCCAACATATTTGAATTTTAGTTTATATGATATGAAACGTCTCAATGTGAATCTGTTTTAGTTTTTACTATTTTAAATTTTAATTTGATTAAGTTTATAGTTAGGTAAATATTCAAAAATCCGATTGAGTCAAAAATATTATACTACTGACACGCACCGAATTTCGTATTAAAATTTCTACTTGACCATTATTTTAATAAAATGACCTTGTACATATTGTGTTTTGCACTAAATTTTAGTTGGCTTGTGTGTAAGTTTACTACCGAAATTATTATTTTTACTGTGTTATCATATGGAAAATCATTGTTTGGATCAACAATTACGAATTTTTATTTATCACGGTAGTATAAAATCGTGCCCCAAAAATCATTAAAAGTAAAACGTTCTTTATTGCGGACAGAAATTCTGCGACCGTCCGCGTATCATAGTTTTTAAAACTTTGTACTACTGACTAATAGCTGAGTTACGCTCAATCTTTTCGTTCTATTCTAAATAAATAGAAACTCAAGAGCAAATGGTGCAAGTTTTACGAAAGAAAGACAAACTGGGGTTCATCTTTTTTCGATTTGCTCAATATTTTTCGCCAAAAAAAATTGTGTTGCTGTAAATGGTACTGAATAATACTTTATGAATATTTCTTTTCATTTTAACACAAGCAAATCATACCAAATTCCATTTGTTTCCAATTATAGTACAAGTTTTGTAAGCACTTTAATTTAATAGCATCATTTTTCCCACTTTTCACCTATTGTAGCATGCATATCAAACTTCTACCCCCAATAACTCAAAAACCAAACATACGCTCATCTTGAATTTTATATTAAACATCTTCTCATCACTAGTATCATTTAACACTTAGTATTAAGCAAAATTTGAGGGCGATAAAATTGGCGATTTTAGGACTATTTTTGGGGTGACTCTTTATTCACACGTTATAGCATTTAGAACCATTTTCGTTGCGAAGAATTTTAATGTTGGAGGATTAAGAATTAAATGAATCTTTATACGAAGTTTGATTTTATTTTTCTCTAATAAATTTGATGGAAATTAGATGGTTTTAAAAGCTGGCGTTAAAGCTAATATACCAATAATTGTAATTCAGGTTAGTAGTTTCAGTATTTGACTGAATTTTGAAATAATTGAATATTGGTAACAATTTTCAAACTTTTTCCCAACACATCTTAAAAACTATGTGCACAGTTCAAGTTCAATTATACATGACACTTTATTTCAATTTTCACTTTTCGCTGGTTAATCACTATTTTGATGTTTACATAAAGCTCTATTGGAAATCGGTTGATCTTTCACAGAATTGGGCAAGAGTATAGAACCCTGGAAACATATAAATAGTTTTTGCTTTAAATAAACTATTGTTTTTGGTTCTATAAAAGTATATAAAAAATTGAAAACACTAACAACAATATACATTTTAGAAATGATTGGTTTTTTCGAAAGCTTTTCACAAAACTATTACTATTAAATAATACAATCGAGAGCTAGGTAATTTAAAAATAAATTATTTATTTGAAAATTGATTGCTTACAAATCTTTCAGAAACGTTAAAATGTTGGTACATAATTTATGGATTTTGAGATATTTAATAAATTTAAAAGTTATTTCGTGAGTTAACAAAATTTTATGGAATATTCACAAAAGTTTAAATATTATTATTTTCAAGAAATTCGGCTAAAAACCTATTCCTGCTAAATTGAAGCAATTTACCAAAACAAATAAATATTTGCTACATCGGTGAAAATCAAGTTGAAATTCCCGCCTTTGAAAAACAAGGCAATTTAAATACAAAATTCAATTTAAAATCAAACATTTATTTTCATTAAATATACTTAGACTTATGTAATAACAATAAAAATAATAATAAACATGAAGAATCTGAATATACATACATACCTGTACTTTATACATAGCAACGTATAATAATCAAAATATCCAGGAAAATTCAGGAAATTCTCCTTTTATTGCTATTTTTTTGTGAATATTTTAAGAAAAAATCCAAAGTAATAAAAATCATTGTGATTTCACATCTTAAAGTTTCTATACCATTTTCGATGCCGGTTGTTGCTGAATGTAAGCATTACTGAGTTTTTTTTTTGCAATAAGAGATTTAAATTATGGCATACGATTTCATCAAAAAAAACTGATCGATTTCTCGTCGAAACCAAATGTACAAACGTTATCAGATCCCGCATTACGGTTGCCAATCGATATGTGATCATTTTTATTATAATCTTTTAAATTATTAACGTTTTAATAATAATCTTTAATGGCGTAACCACCTTAAGATGATAAAGAAAAAACATAAGAATCATCGCTTTATCTTGTGCATACACCAAATTGTATGAAACCGTATTATGTATATATATATAAGTATATATATATATATATATATATATATATATATATATATATATATATATATATATATATATATATATATATATATATATATATATATATATATATATATATAAAATATTCATTAACGTTTCGTAATCTTTATCAAAAATTTTAAGTAATCTTATATATAAGGTAGATAGATGAATGTATACATATAGTTATATCTCTTTAATGTGTACAATGTACATATCTTTCTAACACTTATCCATAAAAATATAACTGAAAAACACCAGAATTATAATGGTTATGATATGTACTCTAAATGAGAGACACACCACCATATACATACATACCATAGATAAGAAAAAACATAATTTATTTACAGAAAAGAAATTTTTATGCCATAATTTTTGATACATACATACATATAACACTATATACTATTTTGGAAAATTAAAAAGAAAAGCAAAAAAATAAAAAATAATCATTCCTGATAAGAAAATTTTCCAAAATTAAATTGAGTTTTAGTACATCATTAAATATGTATCTCTTTAAGAATAAGTATATCTCTGCATATATGTATATATGTATTTCTGTTTAAATGAGCAAGACAAACAGAATATGATATTGTCATGCAACGAAGAATCGGCTTATGGTTCCATATTAAGATGAAGACATCAGTCGTATGGACGATTGTATCATTAAAAAATATACTATTAGGATATATTTAAAAACTATTACATTTCTGTGGTCACAAATCAAACGGGCACAACTTGTAATGTAATGGCCTTTTATAAATTATGTTATATTTGAATTATACGTATTCGATCTAATATACCATAAATTTTTTCGAAATCGAGTTGTTTCAAATATAGAATATTTTATTTGTTGAAAGGGCACAAGTTATATTTTTATATTTTTGCATTCTTCATAAAGGCATATTTCGTTATATTTCCAATTGAAATGTTAAATTTTTTTAAATTAAATAATTCAAGTGGCATAAGTTTATATAAGTCTGTTGCGAAAATCAAAAATAATATATTAAAGGTAAGTTTTAATTTAACAAAAGGGCATTCTATTTATTTAAAAAGATGGGAACTTTTGTAAAATCGTTTGTATGTTTTAACTTGAGTTGTGACCTTATGTATAATGTCAAAGCAAATTTTTTTTTTTGGTCACACCATTAGTTAAGCCCTTACGTCAAATCATTGTTTTCGGATTTTTAAAATTTAACTATACTTAGTTCCTTTTGATAAATGCGTAAAGAGCGGTTAAAATAATAAAATAGCTAATCGTGCTCGTAAGTATGTGTAAGTATTAAACAACTGTTATAAAATTATAATTTTATGCTTATATTGCTGGAATATCTAAAGTGGACCAATGTAAACAATTAGAACCTATCGGAGAAATCGAACCAAATATTTCTCAACTTGAGAATGGCGGTAAGATTCTGAATAAGTTGAAAATAAATGAAGGGCTTAAATAAATATTAAATATTTGTTATAATTTTTAGAAAAACAAAACGTTATAGATGATCAGCTTTTTCATGAAGTCGTCCAAAACGAAACCAGCCCTGCATCTGTGGGTACGAAAGTTATGCAAAATGAAACTGATTTAAAAGAAGTTAACCATTTTGAAATGGATTACGATGGGGACGATTACGATTCCGATTGTGACTCCGAATATGATCCTGGTAACATGTCGGAGAGTACAGACTCAGAATTAGTAGCCATGGCCACTCAATTAAAATGCAATTTGACTTCTGTCGAAGACGTTCAAATCGAAAAGACCACAAAGCGTATATTAACGAAAGTGGAAAAGAAGTCCCAGCTCATCACTTTACACTATTAGTTCTTTGCCGTAATAAATGTTAATCCAGAATTAACCAGCAACAATAGCAAAACTTATTTAGGGAAGTTGCGTTCGTTGCTGGGTTATTGAAATTATCGGGGAAAAACATCAAAATTGCAAAAAAACTTTAGTAAATCATGCTTAATTGCATTTGTAAATCATGCTTAATTGCTACATTAAGAAAAAACCGATATTTGTAAGGACTATCATAAATAAACTGATAAACATGGGAAGCATGAAAATAACCGTAAGTGTGCTGATGAAATTGTAAATTAGGTCAAAAATCATATATCTCAATTTCCAGCATACGAGAGTCACTGTCAATATCAATGTCTTCCAACGCCATACATTATGGACGCTTATAACGTTACGATACACGAGTATATTTCAAACAAACCACCTTGTTTTGTGTGGTAATGATACTGCATCATGTTTGTTTTCATTTTTGACCTCTACCTCCCAACAAAAATCACACATCATATTTTATAGTGATTCTTGTGCCGGCCAGAATAAAAATAGTTTCGTGGCATCCGGTAGTCTGGAAACAATAGATCACAAATTTTTAACTGTCGGCCATATACACATGAAATCTGACGTTGACCATTCGGTCATAGAACGAAAGCGGAAGAAAACCACCATGAAAATACACCACCCAAGAGATTGGTATAAATTTGTGCGCAGTGTTGGTACCAAAAACACTTTCCATGTTATTGAAATGAAATAAGATTCATTTTACAATTTTAATGAATTTTCTAAAACTGAATTCAAGTGGCGGCAGGTTGACACAGAAAGTGAACCGTTCACTTGGAACAAAGTTCGATGGATGCGGTTAAAAAAAAAACGGTATAATCAAATTTAAAAGCTCGCCCGATCTCGAGGAACCCTTAATAGTTTTAAAAATTTCGCGACGTGGAATTGATTCGGTTAATTTGACCTGCCTCCGGAAATGCTATACAACTACTTTACCAATTAATCACGAAAAAAAGAAGGACCTCGTAGACTTATTACCGTTACTGGATAAGAATTTCCACGATATTTATAAGAATTTACCAACCAACCAGGAAACTAATTATGATCCAGGTATAGAAGACAGTGGTGAAGAATAATTTGATCTTAAATACTAATCCGGATATAAAAGACAAAATAAATTGTTTTTATTAATTATGTATGTGTAGGGATGTGGTATCGAAACGAAAGTATTGATATTTTACTCATTACTAAGTATCGAGTACAATTTAAAAACACTTTTAATTGCATAGCCGATTTCTAATTTTAGTTTTTTAATAGGGAGGGATCAATAATGCATTTATGTAAATTTATAATAATACAAAGTTTATATATTTTTATAGCTCATATTTATTTATTACACAAAAGAAACACAAAACAATCAGACGAAAAAAGCAGTTTGTCCACCCTGTTATCCATAAGTCTGTTTCGGGTTTGTGTTAAAATTGCTCCAGCTTTATCGAAACAATCTTTTTGATAGTACTGAGATACCGGGTATTATTAGGTACTTCTTGGCATGGCGGTACAAGTGAGGGAAAACGGTTTTCGTTTCTTCCCACTGAATTATAGAATCCAATTTTAGTGGGCAAACTGAATTCGCCAAATATCAACTCAGCTCATCTTTGTATTCGTCTTTGCCAGAACGCCTTTTACGACGGCCGTGAGCCAATTTTTTGTGATGGCTTCAAATATCGTGTCAGGTTGAGGGCTGTTCTTGCCGATCTCCTTCATCATTTGATTCAGAGGACGATGCTGTGATATCAGAGGCGCCCAATATTTTTCTGACTGATGAAATAGCAAGGGCACCAGCTAAGATATCTTTAAAATTAATATTTTTGAAGCGGGGATCAATAATCGTTGAAACAGCCATAATGTGGTTGTTCTTGAAAAATTTTAAAATATATCGATCATTTAAAATTGAATTTTTTACATCGGTTTGTTGTATTTTATTTGTTTTATTTTTAATCGAAATTAAGTTCACGGCACCCATTATGTTACTGCCACTGTTCGTCACTATCGCTGCAATGTTTTCTTTTTTCAAGCCAAAATTTTCGCAACATTCGTTTAAGTGATGTGCAATATTTGCCTATTTGCCGATGTGTGGCGATTATTATGAATTCTTATTATTTTGAAATAAAAATTTTTGTGAACTAAAAAAGGTCTTCTTTTTTATACAATTATCGTATTTTTTGATTTCTTTAATGAACATTTGTTGATGAACATTTGTGTAGTCCATAAATATGCAGTAGTATGGACGGCTCTTTACCAAGGAGTATCGATGTTTTTTTATCAAAAAGTATCAATACCAGTTGGGTATTATTACAAAAAGTATCGATTACAAAAGCACCTGGTATCCGCATTCGGATCCCTAAATATGAGAATGAATTTCAAATAAAATCTTTTATTTGGGCTACTAACGCATTTTTTATTTCTTGTCTTTATCAAAAGGGCATAACTAATTACATTTAAACTTAAGCCTTTTAAGTAAAACTGACTCTTCAAATAATATTAAATTTCTAATTTTTTCAAAAGAGCATAACTGAGTAATTCAAAAATTTTCCAGGCACGAAATAGAATTCCACATATTTTGAGTCCTGTTATATTTTGTAAATATACCATACACCATAGTCATTCAAATCAAGAACATGAGAAGCGTAAAATTTTCAGCAACTTGATTTAAACCTTTTATCAACTTCACTGAAAAATTAGATTTTAAGACTTTTGCCCTTTTGATTTGTGACCACAGATTTATCCGTCAAAAAACAATAAAGTTCATATAATTTTCTCATTAAATATTAAGAAGTATAATACAATTGAAGCAGTCAACTGCTTTTATTTAAAATTTAAGGCATTCGGTTCTATATATACACATATATGTTTATATATAAATATATATATATATATATATATATATATATATATATATATATATATATATATATATATATATATAGTATATCTATATATATATATATATATATATATATATATATATATATATATATATATATATATATATATATATATATATATATATATTATATATATATATATATATATATATATATATATATATATATATATATACATATATATATATATAAATATATATATATATATATATATATATATATATATATATATATATATTATATATATATATATATATATATATATAAACACTAGAATTTGTGGTTTATTCGATAATAAAACAATAAAACTTTATTAACTTTAATTTATTAAATATTTTAAAGTGCGTCCGTACGACTTATACCATTTGACAGCTTCTACACAAGTAAAGAATATTTTAATGTGATGCGCTTCTTACTTTTTGTCGTTTTTCGTGTGCATGTATAAATGGCATGAATGTTTTACGGTTTTTTAACAGTTAATTATACTGTTTAAACTAATTTGGATTCCCCTCCAATTCAACTCGGCCGTAGTGTATTCTCGTCTGGCTCGGACTAGTCGAGAAACTCGACTCCAGCTGTTGAATCTTCTTCACTCTCGTCAGCTATACCTTGGAACCACATTTTTATAAATTTAGCCGATGATGATGCCTTTCGCAGGGCCCTAGATACTTGCTTTTGAATTTCAAACTGGCACCAAATTGCGTTTGCTTTATTACAACCCACTCGCCTTTAGTATATAATGGCGCTTTATACCTTCGTTTATTATTAGTTCGATAATATTCGCTTTGATTTTTTTCTATAGAATTTCGAGCCCATTCTCTTAACTAATAAAGATCATCAACCAATTCCTGTATAGCCTCTTCATCTAGAATTTCTTTAATTTTCAAATTATTTCCAGTCTACATTTTAACATTAACAAGAATTTCAAACGGAGTCATTCGAATAGCTCTTTACCGTGTATTGTTATTAAATGACTATAATTGACCAACATGTTTCCACCGATCCTCCGGCTGTTCTCTGAAAAGATTCCTCAATATGACAATTACGGTTTTATTGAGTATTTCGACTTGACCGTTTCCTGTAAGGACACCAGTTGTTATAAGGTGATGATTTATCGACTCTTTCTTGCAATACCCTTGGAATTCATCAGATGTGAACGCTGTACCTCTATCCTTTACAATATTTTCCGGATTACAAAATACATCCATCTGTAAGTTCAACTTTTGTATAACATCGACAGACGTTGTAGTTTTAACTGGATATAACCATACAAATTAGCTAAAACCATCAATTATGCTAAGAATGTATCGATACATTTTCTTTGTAGTTACTAAATTACCTAAATGGTAAATGTGATAAGTGCGACTTTCGGGCAAGGCCATCTTCTTTACCTCTCTTATGATCAGCTAATATACACTTTATACAATTATTGATAAAGCACTTAGCCTTTTTCTCGACATTACTTATGTAGAATTCTCGCGCAATCAATTCAGACGTTTTTTTTCCGAAGCAAAATGGCCTTGTTCGTGACAATAGCGGATAATTAATTCTTTTTTGCTTTCCGAACCACAACTAGTCTCGACCCTTTGAGTACCTTAAATAAAATACTAATATATGTTACTAAGTCCTCGTATTCATCGCGGTCAACTAAAATCTTGAGAATAGCTTTGATGTGGTCGTCGTATTTTTGAACAGCCTTTATTCGGTTAGATACATCGCTTGCAAGCGCCTCAATATTCCTAATTTTGTACGCAGGTCGGTGTTCAAGTCTGTAATTAAACTCCTGTAATTGTAAGGCCCAGCCTGCAATCCTATTGATGTCAGCTCCTTTCTTTCCACTGTGCCTTTGAATGCTGCACAATCAGTCACAATAACAAACGAAAGTCTAAGTAATAGTGCCTCAACTTTTTCAAAGCGGTAACAATCGCTAATACCTCGAGCTCTTAGCTGGAATATCTTTCTTCGAGAGACTCTGTTTTTCGGCTTTAGTAAAAGACAGGATGGAAATACTGGTCTTCGCTACCTTGTTGCAGGAGGGTTGCTCCTAATCCTATAATTTCGAAGCATCCGTATGACGCTCCGTTTCAGCGCTCAAGTAATATATTTTCAGTACTTATAAAAGCTTATTTCAGACATTTGAAAGCATCAAACTCTTCATAAACAAACTTAAGCTCGACTCCCTTTCGTAGTAGATTAATTAACGGACGTGCCGTAGTAGTGTAAGATTCGACAAATCGCCGAAAAGAACCAGTTAAACCAGTAGATTGTTGAACTTGTTTAACTGTAAGTGGCTCAATAAACTTTGCGATCGACATGTTATTACCGATTATTACCGATGACTGAATAGTTCCATTTTCCACTTGATACCCGAGATATTCAACGGACGGCTTTAGAAACTCGCATTTACTCCACTTTATTTGCAGCCCTTTCTTTTTGGCGCTTGGAATAATTAAGTCCCATATTTCTACATCAGAAATCTACTTTACAATCTTATATATATCCTCTCCAGAGAATCTTAAGAGAATTCTTCTACATCCCGAAACATAAAACTGTGTTGACCTTGACATTTACGTCATTCATATTTAGTATTTGAACCATCATTAGCGTTTCCATCATTAGATTCGATTACATCGATCAATTCAGCTGGAGGTCGTTCATTACTACTATCACTCTCGGCAAATTTTGGTGCAGGAATAAGATCAGAGACTGTATTTTCTTTGTTGCGCGATTCTAATTGAACATCCTAACTCTCTCCTTTAATTCCAGCTCTCTCTCTCTCTCTCTCTCTCTCTCTCTCTCTCTCTCTCTCTCTCTCTCATCTCTCTCTCTCTCATCTCTCTTTATCTTATCATATCAATTCAAAAGAAAATCCAAAATGTAAATTAATAAATATAAAACAGAGATTTCTACCTTAGCTAAAGCCAAATCAACTTAATTCTAAGATGTACATACTAATTCATAAAATATTTGTTTATATTTAATTCAGACTAATAGTTAAAAGAAATATTAAAAATGACTGCGTCATATTTCCTTGAGTCCTTTTGTGTTGCATATTAATGTTACATTGCTAGTTGAATTTTTCCACAGCTGACAATCAATTATTTTGGTATAACGGCACCACGATTAAATCAAATGCAAATTTTTTACATCCGAGAAAAGCAAATTGCTAGTAAATAAATCACATATTTTTGGTTAATCAAGAATGTAATACTTAACACATTTCAATTTGTTGCGTTTATAGCAGCAACTTGTTACATTATTTGTATGTTATACGTTACACTCTATTTTATTGTTTTTGGTCATCTCACTTTGAGCTTTTTATTTAATTTTTTTTTTCTGGTAAAATAAATAAATAAAAAGCTCAAAGTCGAGTAACTTACCAAAAACAATTAAATAGTGTGTGACGTTAAACATGCAAATAACGTAACAAGTTAATGCTACAAATGCAACAAATTAAAATGTTTTAAGTGTAACATGATAGAGAAACAAAAATAAAACCTAATCAGTTTATGTTTCTTGTTGTACTGTAAATTCAGTTTTAAGGTGTTTTTTGATTCATTAAATTATATAGGTAATAAAAAATTAATTATATAATTCTTCAGAATTTCCAGAAAAACAGGAAACTTATCTCAGTCCATATTTTGGATCTAGTGGCAAAGCCTGGGAATTTGAGATTTAAATTTGGAAAGTTTGGAGTAGATATTTCTATATTTATGTTACGTAATTATAAGAAACCTATTGAATTAATAAGAAAAAATTAACGCACGCAAATTAAATTATGTAAATAATAAATAAAATTAGATTAAATAATTTTTAAATGAAATATTATTGTGAAGACAATTAAAATCATAATTATACAATAATGTAGCTTATTTAAGTAATAAAATTTAAATGGAAATGAAAAATAATTTTAATTAGGTATAATTTAAATAATATTACAGAAGAAATTATAATATGTATATATATATGTATATGTATATATATATATAATCCAATTTCCACTAAACTCATTAATAATCACTATTTGGTACTGCCCACAAATTCTGTATTCTTAATTGCTGTGGTTGATATCTCCAACAATAGATACTGAAAAATTCTGGACTAAAAATATAAAAACTGTTAGTACGTTTTGATTGCTGGTGGTTTGTACCTCTAAAAATAGATTTTGATAATTAAGACGATTTTAGATAGACTTTTAGATTTTGACGCTTGCGTTTGAATTGATTAACTATTACTATACATTTCATAGAAAATTTAATTTTTGGGTTTATTTGTTTGTGGCCACCGAAACCAAGACTGTGGCAGAAACTTGTAATAAATATTTTATTCTACACGTTTTTAAAATTTATTTGGAAAAACCTCACACATCCAAATTATCGTAATTAATCCCAGTATTTTTAATAGCTATGCAATATATATTTGTTATTAGGTGGCCTGTAAAAAAACGAATCAGTCTATCGGTTTTGTACTAACGCCTAGCACAAATGATGATGGGGAATACACTTATCGAACATTTAGTCTTGCTTGGTAAGGTTTTCATGAATATGGTTATTTACAAAATAACATTTTCTGCAAAAATCAATCCGTTTCTCAGAAAATGTCATAATAAAATCGAAACAACAAATATGTGTGGTAGAAGGATAAGCAAAAATGGGTGCTAACAGTATTTATCATTAAAGTTTTCAAATATAATAATAAATCGATATTTTCGAATTTTCTGTAATTGTTACTGAGATAAAGCTCAACCCATATAGCCTAAACGGAAATCAACATAAGTTTTTTTGAGGCAGTAAAGAAAATTTAATTAAAAATATATTTTACATTTGCCTCTTAAACATAAATCGAGCTTTTCTCGTGTTTCCTCAAAATTTAATAGGTTAACCGTAAATTATGACGAGGGTTTGGGTTATAAAAAATATTAATTAAAAATATGTTTAGACCGTATTACTAAATCGAACTTTCCAAGTTTAATACTAAGAAATGCAAAGTTCTAAAGAATTTCCGAAAATTTGGCAGATGAATGGCTGAACCCCTAGCTCATTCGAAAAATATCTTGAAATTTTGGAAAAGTAAACAAATTATAATTAACATTTTATTTCTACAATCAAGAGAGTCGCTTAGTAAATTTGGCATACCCCTTTCCTAACCAGAAATCATTTAAAATACAATTAGATTTCCCAAACATCTTCCCCCAGCGTTAAGAAATTATTGGAAATAATTTCTTAAGGTTATTTTATTGACAACAAGGTTGCACTTACTTGTACATAATAAGTTTTTATATATACTAAGAATAATTAATGACATTCCTTGGAAATTGGTATCAGCTTCGTTACCGGACGCTTTATGATGTTGGCCTTCGTTTTAATGGTTGCAACTCGTACTATCCCATCGCTACCAGGATTTGTTTTAATTATTCGCCCTAGTAACCAACGATTGGGTGGTAAATTAGCCTCTTTTACTAATATTATGTCGTCTGAAGTCATCGGGAATTTTCCGCTTTTCCATTTACTGCATTCTTGTGAGGTGTTTAAATAATCACAGGACCATGCTTTCCAAAATGCTTGTACACACATTTAAATGTTTTGCCATCTGGATAACTTATGCATAGGTACGCCTTCCAGTAAAGGTTCCGAAACTGCTAACATCGATTTTTCGATTAAAAAATGCCTAGGAGTGAGCAATTATAATTTGCTAGTGTCATCAATTATGCAACATAATGGCCTGGAGTTCAAGAGACATTCAATTTGGGTTAACAACGTACTTGCTTCCTCAAAGTTTAATTAAGCTTCCTTCATGGCTCTTCTGAAGTAATATTTCACGAATTTGACGGCCGCGTCCCACAAACCACCGAAGTGTGGTGCACTTGCTGGATTAATCTTGAATTCAATGCCGTTCTGTAAAATATAATTAGATATTATTTGATTATTTTGCTGTACTAATATTTCCGTTTTAAGTCGGTTTAATTCATTCGCCCCAATGAAATTAGATCCGTTGTCAAACCAGATCTGATTTGGAAGTCCGCGACGTGACACAATTTTTTTTAAAGCAGCTAAGAACGCTTCCGTATTGAGAATGCTCACAACTTCTAAATGGACCGCCTTCACGGCCAGACATACGAATACTGCTACGTACGCTTTTGTTAGCCTCGCTTTCCTTTGTTGATTCGGCTTTATGTAAATAGGCAAGTAAATAGGCCCCAAATAATCTACACCAGTATTTCAAAATGGCCTGTTTTGTATGCATCTTTCCGAGGGTAAATCGGCCATTTTTTGTGTTACTTGGTTACGTCAATATCGGATACATGTTACACATGCCTTTATGTGTCGTTTGATGAGGTATCTTGCACCAATGATCCAATATTTTTGCCGCAATAGATTAATCATTAACGTCACACCAACATGTAAATTGGCACTATGTATTTTTTGGATGATTAGTAGATTAGCTGCACGATTTTTGGGCAGTATAATGGGATGCATTACCGAGTAGCTTAATTTGGAGTTTCTCAACCGACCGCCTACTCGCAGTATTACACGTTGCTGGTTTCTAATGGTTAATTCTTCTTTAATTTAGTAATTTCTGCCTTGAAGCTTTCTGTCTGTATTGCTCGTATAATAAAATTTTCAGCAGCTATATACTCAGAATAATCTAATTGCCTTTTGCTCGGTACTTAGGTTTTAGACTTAGTTATTCTGTAGAATCTGAGAACGTAAGCCAATACTTTTTTAATTTTAAACCACAATAAATATTTGGTTAATAATTGTGTTACGATACTATTTTCTTCGCAGGCTGTTAACACGGTAACTCCTTTTTTGCAGTCCTCGATGTCAATCTCTTTAGGTAGAAGTTGCATTTTATTTTTTGGCCAATTGTCTTCGGTTAGTTTCAGCCAACTAGGTCCATGCCACAAATTTTGTAGATTTGGCATTAATGTTGGATCTACTTCCTTTGATATATAATCCGCTGGATTTTGACCCGAAGTAACGTGGCTCCACTTCTCTCTACAGATTATATCCAAAATTGTACTGGTTCGGTTGGCGATGACAGTTTTTCATCTAGCTGGAACATCTGATAACCAATGTAGTACAACCCTGGAATCGGTCCAGGCATAGATATTTGCATTTTTGATGTTAAATAAATTGCGGCAATATTTCATGTCCTCTACTAAAAGTACAGCTCCACAAAGTTCGAGCATTAGTAAACTGATTTGCTTGATTGGCGCTACCTTACTTTTGGAACACACTAACCGACACATTGTTTTTCCTTCATTGTTGCTCGATCTGAGGTATACGACACAACCGTATGCTGCCTCTGAGGCATCACAAAATGCATATAGTTGCATAGATGTTGGCTCGTGTAACGGTTGTACTAGATATCTTGGAATACTTATCTGTTGAAGATAATATAAATTAATATAAATTTTATTCCATAAATTTACAATGGTTTTCGGTGCTTCCTCATCCCAATCTGTGTTGGCTAACCACAATTTTTGTAATATCATTTTAAACCAAATGATAATCGGTGATAACCAACCCAGAGGATATATAGTTTAGAGCTTTCTGACAACATTTTTCGCTTTGTCCAGATGACATCTTGTGAATTGTGGTTTATTTTAAAAGTAAATGTGTCGCGCTGTTGGTGCGACAGAATACCCAAGGTCTTGGTTGTTTAGGAATATTTTCCGTATTATCCATCTCTAACGACTGCAAAAATTCCTTGGGGTTCGACTTCCACTTGCGAAATCTAAATCTACAGCTTTCCAGTATTTCGTTAATTTGCCTTTTCAAAATGATTGCGTCTTCCAGTGTTACTATCGGTTAGAAGGTCATCTATATAAAACTGACTTCTAATGTCTCTCGCTGAATTTGGATATGTTGTCTCATAATTTCTTGCCAACTCTTCTAAGCAGCGGATGGCAAGGAATGGCGCACACGCTGTTCCATACGTAACTGTGTTGCACTAATATGAACCAAACTGTTCTTGTGGATTTTTTCGCCATAAAATACACTGGAAGTTGGCATCTGACGGATCTACTAGTATTTGGCGATACATTTTTTCAATATCCTTATTTATTGCTATATTATGTAATCTAAAACGAAGCAGTGTTGTGGTAAGATCCAGTTGAAGCTTTGGTCCAGTCAGCCAGCAACCGTTTAAGGAAACTGCTGTAGTAGTTTTACATGACGCATCAAAAACAACTCGAATTTGGTGGTCGTACTTTCCTTAAAGACTGCGTGGTGTGGCATGAAGTATTTGTTGTTGTTTTTCTTCGGCAGCTCCGACCGTGTTGTACATTGCATTAGATCCAGACCAATGTATTCTTCTATAAACTCCTTGTATTCCTGGTGATACTTTGCCGAACTTGCAAACCTTTTTAGTGGTAGTTTTTAGAAACAACACTTCACAGAGATCCTCGTCTTTATCGGGCTTAATGTCTGTTATCGGTTCTTCCACTTGCCAAAATTTCTTTAATAATTCCAATAAATTTTCATTGGTAATGTTGGAGTCAAATTTAGCATTGTAGTTCTGAACGCTAGTGTTATTTGATTCATCTTGATGTGTTTTACCCGCTATTAACCAACCAAATTTAGAGGAATGTAATACTGGCAAATTATTGAGATTCAGTTTCTGTTCCCCTAGCATATCCAAGAAGAATTCAGCGGCTATTAATATATCCACTGCGCTTGGTATGTTTATATGTGGATCTGCTAAATTCAACTGTCATAGTTCGTTGTTTGGCGATATTGATACCTTTGTCGCCGGTAACGGTGAAGATATTTTCTCAATTATATGTGCCGTAATTTGTACAGTGTACTGTGGAACTGTACGTGATTTTACAGTAATAACCGTTTTTTCTCTAGTTTTTCCTGCGGAGCTCGAAGCTAGACCGTATATTGAAATATGCAAATGTTTTCGTCGTAGACCTAGGCGTTGCACACAAGATTCCGAAATGAATAATGATTGAGAGCCGGAATCGAGTAGTGCTCTGGCTAGCAATAATTCACCGCTGCTTGATTGAATATAGATCAACGATGTCGGTAAAATCGTTTTAAGAGGTGTATCAAACTCATGCAAGGATGTTGTTTGTGTCGTAGCCGTATTGATTGTTGAGTTTCTGTATTAATTTGATGAGAGGCTTAAGCTATTGAAGATGGTCTATTTATTTTGGTGATTGTATTATCGTTTGTTTGTAGGCTTGTTGATGGTTGTTCATTTGCTACATGTAGTACTGTTGACTGTGGATCACTGTGCAGTCGGGAATTATGACGTTTTTGACCAACCAAGCAAACGGCGCGTGAAAAACATTGTGGCTATAAATGTCCTGTCCGCAAGCCATTTGTACAACTCTTAACATTTTCGATAATTTTATATCGGCTTTCCACATTCATACTTTTAAATAATGGACACTTATATAACGAGTGATCCTGTTTACAGGCTATACAATTCCAGCTATTGGTTTGAGTAGTATTAAATGATCGCACATGTTTGGAAACTGCTCCTGTTGTTTTTGTGTTTGCTACGCACGATTCAAGAGCATTACATCTGGTACTTAAAAATTTTAAAAATTTGTCGAAGTTTGGAAACGCGTCATCTACCGATTCCTTAGCCCATAATTGCTTCGTCTCGCTGTCTACTTTTTTTTTTTTTTTTTTTTTTATTAGGCTTGGCTCCTATATGAAATAGAGCCATATTGCCAAAAAATCCAAATTTATAAATTCCTTGTTACATATTTTCCTTCATAACTTAATTTTACAAATAGAATTTTAAACATAATTTTACTCCTTGCACATATTCCGTCGGCTATTAATTATCTCGTATTAAATTGTTATTCTACTCATCCTAATAAATTCATACATTTCCTTATAAACCTACATTGCTTACTAGTATATGTATTAACCAATGGTCGTGCATCTCGGCAAGATCTCCTAATGCTCTTAACCCTCGGATTACCTCATTTGAAGTATCGCACAGCTTCCTTAGATTCCGATGATTTGCTTGACTGCAATTTCTTTGATCCAGAAACAATTGAATCAAACTAAATATTATGGCCTTCGGTTTGTTGTATCTATCTACAAGTTTGGCTCAGGCTTCCTCATAATTTTGTTCGGTTACTTTAATATGACGTATTAATGTAGCTGCATCCCCTCTTAATAAACCATTTAAAATTTGTAGTTTATGTACGGCCCTTAAACCTTTATTCTAATGCACCGATGTCACATACAAATCGTGAAATGACGGCAATAATTTGTAGTCACCAGCAAATGGTTCGATATTAATTTTTGGGAGCCCCACATTTTGTGTGTGACTCATACGTTTGTTGTTGCCCAATAAATTGACCGAGTGTAGCATTTAGGCCACATACTTCAATTTTCTGTTTCGATGTCCTTGAGTTGATTGCTGTACTTAGTAATGCAAGGGTATTGAGGAACATGTCATCAATTTCTTCCGTACTGGCTTGGTAGTCTTTAAAGGCGAGTAATTCAAGCTCATAATCGATAAAGTCCTTGTAGAGTTTTTCGCAGTTTTCTTCGCGAATCTGTAATGCTTTTAGCGTGGAGCATTGTCGATTTTCTTACTAAACAGTTTTATGGTTTTCAATTGCATTACTGTACGATCTCGAGCCCGCTTTCATCTATTCATTCCGACAATAATGAATAAACGTTTACTTGACGTTATTCTAGTCTATTTTCACTATTAATTACTTTTAATTTAACTATTTCACTTGTTTAGTAACCATATGTATATTTTCACTTAATCTTGGATTTTGATTTAGACTTTATTTTCGATTTTAGGTTTAATTAATCAAAAAATTAACGAAAATCAAATTGCGAAACAAAAATATTAGAAAATATGTGAAATTGAAAAATGGCTACTTATCTGTTTCAGAAAATTCAATTTGTTTGGTTAATTTTATCATTTTATCCGTGGCTATGTAATTTGTTCAGGCACTTGACAAAGAAATTTTCAATTTTCTCGAAATTTGAAATTTTAAAAATTTAAAATTCATTTTTTTAAAATGAACATACCGAACATAGTGACATCTATATTTTAATATTACATTTAATAGAATTTTGGCTCATCAGAGCTCTCCTCTATATTATAATAGCAAACTACCAAATATAGCAATACCCGTAATAATATTGTTACGTTTTTGCCTTGTCAAATAAGGGTCGTATCACTGGATTGTGAATAATATAAAATCTATTTAATTTATCTCCAACGAATTTATTTATTTCACGAAATTTATGACAACACAATTTATCAATCAAAATTCACAAAATCACTTTATATAAATTATTCTTAAATTTTGCTGTTCACTTATAATTTTTATTTCCACAAAACACTTTTTAAATCACTTTTTAATTCCTTTTTAATCTTTACTCTATCGCTTACCAAATATTACTAATCCAATTCAACTTCGTTCGTCTTTTTATATACACAAACCAAACTTCTAGAAAGCTCATGATTTTTCTAGTTAGAATAATGTAGAACAATTTTATCATGGAAAATTACATTTAGAATAGTTTAACATTGAGCTATTAATTTTAACTTATTCTATTACATACTAGGTGTCACTGTCACAATATAATTTAATCGGTTATTAGCAACCCTGGTGTTTTATTTTATGTGTTCGTGTTGGTGCCTAAATTGACATTTACGTATTACGTCACAATGTAAATATTATGGAACAGCTGATAAGGTAAGTTTTAGGTAAAATTAATTAATTTAATGTTTTTCAGAACTGAGACGTTTGGACAGTAATTTAGGTAAGTCAAATGCAACATTATTATCAACATTATTTGTTATTAATTCATACCTTTCTTTATTTTAGGTTTCCCAAACAAAATGTGTTGTTGAACTATATTTACAGTGATTTTTTTCGGATGAAAACAACTTCAAATAGTATGCAGTAAGCACAAATAAGTAGGCTGGTCACGTAATAAATTTTACATACAGAGTTGTGAATGCGGGCCAGGAAAGGGGGATAAATAATTATACTTGTTTCCAACAATGCAGCAAAGTAGCTTCTTGTTTTCGTCAAACTTTAAACAAAGTGCAATTCAAAAAATGTTTGAACGAGCGACAAGAATAATTTTTCGTTTTTCTCTAATGCTTTCAAAAAATTACTATGATTATTTTTAATTGTCATTTTTGAGGGGCTTTTAACTAGTTTAACTATAAAATAAAATACATTTTGTATAATCCATGACGTAACGTAAAACAATGAATTCTACAAATAATAAAAAAATAAAAATTTATTAAAAATTACTTTTAGTACTGTGTTTTTATAATGTAATATTTTTTTTGTTATTTAATATTAATTAAAATATTTTGTAAAACATTGTACGCGTTAAGTGCTATTAAACGTTGTTGTACAATATTATTTATACAACAATATTTTTTTTGTGTTGTATCTCGATTGCAAATTAAAATTCAAATTTAAAAATTATGTACGAGTATGCTCATTCAAATATTCTGTTGGTCCACTCCTTTTGCTGTTTTAAGCTGATTACAACTTTATAGCTTTTTCTGTCTGTTACAAAAAAAATACGATTTGATCAAAGGATGGATTAAAACATGAATCCTGTATTATGTATAGTATAATAGTGTTTATAGTTTTAATAAAATTTACACCCTTCCTTAATTCGTTGCCCGATTATGTCATCAAATTAGCGCTATAAAATATTTTGCTGTTTACAAAAATTAATTTAGATTTCTAATCCAGTAGAAATAATCAATTAACAATTAATTACTCCCACTATATTATAAGTTAGCGCACATTTAAATATAATCGATTCGAAACATAAACTAACATCAAATTAATGTTTACTGCAGTTATGTACTTAAAATTATTTATAACAATCATTATTTTAACAGCGCGTCATTTGTTTTGGATTTTAGTTTGTTCTTTTTTTTACGACACGGCATTAATACTTTGTACCGCTTAGTGAACTTTCATATTTACATCGTACTGCGCTAAACGGCATTAAAGCGCTATTGAATCGTAATCTATAAACAAAAACCGTTGTATTAATAATATAATTAAATTTTATGTGAATTTAAATTGTTATTTTGTAAATTGATAAGACTTGTGAACGACACTTTAAGTTTTTTTTTTTTTACTATTTGCATACATTAATAGTTTTCATACATGCACAACATTTAATTTGTGTGAAAAAGCTCTATATATAAGGTCGTAAATTTATGGTGCACAAAAATCATTTTCTGTGCAAAGAAATTTTATTATTATTATGGCAATGTATGTTACCTACCTCGTATATGTACAAAACACTACAAATTTTGAGTGAAGTGAATAAATGGTGTTAAATTTCCGTTTTCTATTTAATTCCGGTGTTGCCATATTATGTGTATAGGTAAAAATAAAAATAAAGTTAATTTATATTTGTTGTAAATTGTCTGCCACTGGTATGTAAAATGTATACAATAGAATGGCATATCCTTATACGTACTATATGGAAATGTAATTAGTTTTTGTTTAGTTTAAGGTGTCATATTGTATATAGGAGAGCAACATAACATTTAAAAGCCACAAGAGATTTTTTTTTTTATAGTTTATGGAAACTATTATAACTTACAATACACACTACCAAGTTTATTGTATATATCTACAAAAGAATGGCGAAGAACATAGTATATTGTAATTAATTTGTACGTCATTTGAAAATAATTAATTGCAGTAAATAAATAAATTATCAAGAGTTCTGCAGTATGCAAGTTTATACGACGTCGCGGCTGTGCGCTTTTTTTGTGATCATTGCTTAAAATTTGGAAAATTGGTTTAGTGGTTTACGTATTTAATATGTTTTAAACTTGGTAGTTGTTGTTAGTTTATTATATATTTGGAGATCTTTGCAATTTTCAGAGGTTCGGATTAAAATCTGTTGGAAGCCACCCATACTCGCTCAAATCACTTGGAAAGAGTCCCATGCATTGCATCTGAACCTTAGAATAACCAAGGCTATTTGGGTTACTCTTTAAAGACAAAGCAAAATTAGGGGAGTTAAATTTGGCACAGACCTAGAATAGTTTGCTAGGTGACAGCTCAATGTACGAAACCATCTCCCGTTAAATTTCATCTGGATTTCAGTTTTGGCCAATGAATCATCGTTAAAAATATTAAATGTGGGTTTAACATTATCAAAATAGATGTAAGCGATCACTCAATCTCAAAAGAGGCCTTTACACGGTCAGTGTTAATGCAAATATGAAACGCATGTTTCGGGAAAAATTCGGGGGTAATGATGTTATCGATAATGGCATTAATATTGATCGTGCAAATGCAGCTTAACAAACCCCTAAGCAGGCAACCCTTTAATTAGCCCCTAAGCAAAACAAAAAAACAGCGGAACCAAGTATTACCTTGTTAAAGTTAGCCGAAAGTTTTCAGCCGAAAGTAAAAAGTCGATAATGTAGATTATATTAATGACATTGCAGCCGAAAATAAATCAGCCTCTAGAGTGTTGGAAACTTGAAAAAGTTTCTTGCCGAAAGAAAGAAATGGATGAATAAAATCAGCCCCTAAAGTGTTATGTCTGGAGATGGGTTGCATTAATGTGATTTGTCAATAGCTATCGCAGGAGGAATATTCAGTTCAAGTTTCCCAGGGGAAATCTCGGAAAATTCGAATTTCCAAAAATTATTAGAAAATTTGTATAAAATCAGCCTCTAGAGTGTTATGTCTGGAGATGAATTGCATTGATATGGTTTGTCAATAGCTATGGCAGGAAAAAAATTCAGTTCAAGTTTCCCAGGGGACATCTCGGAAAATTCAAAAAAGTTTCCAGCCGAAAGTAAGAAATGGATGAATAAAATCAGCCTCTGAAGTGTTATATCTCAAGATGGGTTGCATTGATGTGGCTTGTCAATAGATATCGCAGGGGAAAAAATCAGTTCAAGTTTCCCAGGAGAAATCTCGGAAAATTCGATTTTCCAAAAATTATTAGAAAATTTGTATAAAATCAGCCTCTAGAGTGTTATATCTCGAGATAGATTGCATTGATGTGATTTGTCAATAGCTATCGCAGGAGGAAAATTCAGTTCAAGTTTTCCGTGGGAAGTCTCGGAAAATTCGATTTTCCAAAAATTATTAGAAAATTTGTATAAAATCAGCCTCCAGAGTGTTATATCTCGAGATAGATTGCATTGATGTGATTTGTCAATAGCTATCACAGGAGGAAAATTCAGTTCAAGTTTTCCGTGGGAAGTCTCGGAAAATTCGATTTTCCAAAAATTATTAGAAAATTTGTATAAAATCAGCCTCCAGAGTGTTATGTCTGGAGATGAATTGCATTGATATGGTTTGTCAATAGCTATGGCAGGAAAAAAATTCAGTTCAAGTTTCCCGTGGGAAATCTCGGAAAATTCAAAAAAGTTTCCACCCGTAAGTAAGAAATGGATGAATAAAATCAGCCTCTAAAGTGTTATGTCTGGAGATGGATTGCATTGATGTGGCTTGTCAATAGCTATCGCAGGGAAAAAATTCAGTTTAAGTTTCTAAGAGGAAATCTCGGAAAATTCGATTTTCCAAAAATTATTAGAAAATTTGTATAATATCAGCCTCTAAAGTGTTATATCTCGAGATGGATTGCATTGATGTGATTTGTTAATAGCTATGGTAGGAAAAAAATGCAGTTCAAGTTTCCCGTAGAAAATCTCGGAAAATTCGATTTTCACAAAATTATTTGAAAATTTGTATAAAATCAGTCTCTAGAGTGTTATGTATGGTATTATAAAAACTCAGCATACTATTTCATAAAATTACAGCAACAAAACACATAAAAAATGATTTTTATTTCTATAGGAAATTTTTTCCTCATACAAAACAAAATGTTCATCTATGTCTATGGTTATACCATTGAGCATTATGCAAGAGGAGTATTGTCAGTACAACGATTTAAAACGATTTATTTTATTTTCATTTTGTGGATATAGCGCTTGAAAGAGATAATACTATATAAACAATTGTATATTTTCCAATTTTCGCATTTTTGTAAAGAAAATTAAGCAAAAGAACAATATAGAATGAATAATAAACAAAATATTTGTTATGGTTATTATAGTAGTTGTAAAAAAGGGTTTTGGTTTTTTTCGTTAACAATTTTTCTCTATGTATTTTCGAATATGATGACAGGCTTGCATTTGAAATACACATCTATTCATTTCAAATTACTAATTTTATATTTGAGATAGATGTTACGAAAATAATGTTTTGTTTTCTCAAGCGATTTCATTTTTCTATTTTGATGTTAGTTGCCTTGCTTTTTAAATGTGTCTCATGCTTTGTATCATTTGAAGGAGACAAATACAATTTTAAAAGGTGTAAACTTGTATTTGCTGCCCAAGGTTTTCTAAACGAGGCAGTATCCAGCCTAATTGATGTTCGCTGTTTATGTAATAATAAAAATATTTGCAATATTATCAAATTAAGACAAAAACGCACTTATTTGGACATAAAACAGTTCTCCATAAGTGTTTACTGATGGTAGATCATATTCCGTTTGTATGTGTGCCCTATAAACTACCGCTTTTCAAGACCTTAGTTTCATTTCGGTTTATTTCATAAAATAACATTCTTGGTTTATTATAAACTAGTCAGTCCTCAATTTGCTATTCAGCGCAATAATGTTCCCATACATAAGAAAAGTCATTGCCACGAAATTATACATAAATCTTGAATATAATTATTTGTCTTTGCCAGAGCAATTTATGGGAAAATTGTCCGTTGGAAATGTGAAATACTATATATGTAAAATTTGGGCAAACATTTTATTAAAATATTTATTAAAAATCAGCAGCATTTAATTTTAATAATTTATTTATACAATAATTTAAACAAAAGACATTCACATGTGGCCTTAAATTGATTGATAATATAGTTCAAAGTACAATTATTAATAATTTCCTGTCTTAAAAGATTTTGATCGAAAACGGCGAATGGATAAAAGGAAAACACGTAACTTGTAAAGTTCCAAGTTGCAAAATTGCTTCAAGCAAATAAAATATAAAAGATGAAATTAAATCTCAGGATTAGGTTACTTCGATAGGCCTTCTACAAAATGAAATTACAAGCGAGAGTAATTTTGGCACACTAAACGCTCCTTTAGAAGAGTATTCTCAGATCTCAGGACTATTTGTGATTGTTTTTGAAAAATAATCATCTAAGATGTAATTCACCAAATTTAACAATATTTTTTGGATACATACCTCCAAATAATAAAAAAGGAGTATACTATAAAACCATTTTCCTTTGAACATACCATATTTGAAGTTTAATTTACTTTTTTATTCTACCCTTAATAATCAAAATCTGTAAGTGGTCTGTTTTAAATAACGAGTTTTCTAAGACGAAAATTCGCTCAAAAACAAAACAAAAATCAAAAAAATAAAAATTTTGAAAAATTAAAAATAAATGTTTGTTTGATGAGAATTTTATCTAGTTAAGTTTTTTACTTTAATCATATTAAACTATAGGTTAACCTAGGTATTACTCCTCCTCCGCAACGCTCTCTTGAAACACGTTCAAAACAGCAACTATTTTGTACACATTCAAAATATTTATTTTGTTAAATAAATGTCGTGCGATCATATTCAATATAACGAAAGATGGAACAATTTCGAACAATATTTGGCGTTTTCGGAAATACATAATACAATACTGAAAATCGAAAACGAATCAAATTGAATCGAAATTAATTATAGTTATTTCTAAACTCACAAAAGAGAGCGAGAAACGTGAGAACGTGAAAAAAGACCGTTATTTGCCAAATACCGCTGTTTGTGTTTCTAAAAACTAGAATTAACTTAATAAAGATAAAAATAAAATAAATGTTCAAAAATACAAATTATATTATTGCTGTTGTAGCAATTATTGCTGTTGTAGCCATTTCTAGGCCCATCATAATTTTAAACTGAAAAACTGTAAAAACCAAAACTAATATGTACTCGTAAATTATCAATTATTATTTATCAATTATATATCTGATTTCATAATTCTGCCTTAGCACAAATTTTTTTATAACAAATTCTTAATTTTGTTGCGCTGTACAATTATTTCTCCTTAAAGATCGAAACAACTTGAGCAGTACCGTTATTTATTATTAAACACGTTTTTCCTATTGTTCAAAATCATTTTACATGCGTGATTTAATTTGTTTCTCCGATTTTCACAACCTCCACTAAGATCATTTTTAGTTATTTATAGTTTATTTGTTATTGATTAATAAATTAAGTTAATTAACTATTTATAAAACTTTAATTTATTTTCCCACTTAAACTTTGAATTATGTTTTATGAATAAATTCGCAAGATGATATGAACTTGGTAAAAAGATTGAAAGTTTGTGTAAACTTTGTAAGCGCTGAGTTCATTAAGCTTTTTACCATGCCAATACATAGACAAATTAAGAACGCAAGAATGTTTATTTTCGATAGAAATCAAAAATGGCTTAAAATTAATGAATTGCTTGAGAGTTTACCTATTCCATTGACCAGAGAGGTATTTTTCACTAAATACAATGGAAGAAAACTCAATCGCAACGCTTTTATCAAAGACAGCATTTAATTGGATATCTATAAAACTAATTTGTAGAATCATACATTCGGTATCATATTTATTAATATTTTCAACTGAAATCCTCAAAACTTAGATTTTAAAATTTAAAATATTCGAGTTTTTTTTATTTTAATATGAAAATAAAAAAAAAAACACTAATATTTTGTAATTTGAAAAGCTTCCTCTTTACTTGAAATTAATCTACATTCAAATATGATGTACTCGTATTTAAAAATCAATTGGATAAATCACAGTCCACTTGTAGATATTACTAAAACCCAATCGGAAATTTTTCCTTGAATAGCCAATGATAGGGAACTTTTCGTTTTTTAACTCTCAAAACAAAAAATTATATGGTAAATTGCTCGCAAAGCGGATTGCCCATAGAATAAATCGCACCTGAAAAATGTACTTTGCAACCTTGGACAGATGTAAAACTGCGTTTAAACATTTTTCAGGCCAAACCATTTATGTAAACCATTTTTTTGGTTTATGCACAATTTTTCTAAAGAGCTTTTCTCTATGGTTACCGTAAAACACACAGTGTTGAATAATTTTGACAATTTTTTTCGTCCTTGAGGAAAATAAAACCGATAATTTTGAAAAAAATCGTATGAACTATAAATCCTCAAATTTATAAAAACTGAATTGACGCAGACATATTTAAATATTTTAGATAAGGTATATACTATATTCATTAAAAAAGTAGACGCTTAAGTGGAAGTAGGTAGAAATAGAAGAGCTCGACGAATTGTGGTTATTAATGGATATGCTGTTTAGAACATGGGAAATCGAATATATTTTTTGAATTAATCGGTGCACCATGCTTTAATCACTCTTATATATATAAAATTTATTAACCATCACACCATGATGAAAACTGCCGATTTAACTTTAAAAAAACGATAAACTTTTTTGTTTAATTTCATTTTGAAAATTTTTATCTTTTTCAAAAAATAAAAACCATAAAAGCTCCAAACTATATTCGTGTACGAACAGAGCTTTTAAAAGTTGTCTATTTTGGTTTAATACAATTTGTTTCCTTTTTTTTTTGTTGTACGAGTATTTTTATATATTTAACACACAAACATACACATACAAATAAAAGGAAATATATTTGCTTAAAAGTTTTAGGTCAAAATCATTATAACCATTTTTATCGAATTGTTTTTGATTTCTATTTATTTATTTTATATATTTTGTGATTAGAATTTTATTTATTTATTTAACAAAATAAAATCGTTTTACATGAATTAGAGATGATAAAATTTGATAATTTTCCAACTACATATATACACTATACACAATTCTATATACATATAAACATTTATCGTTTAAATTGGATGTTAAATACAAAAACAAATTCTATATAAATATTCTGATAAGAGAAATTTTGTTGATACATTTTCTGGTTTAAGGTTGATGTATAGTCGAACTAAATTAAATTTGACATCGATTAAATAAATCCAAATACTTACCATATTGAAAATTATAGATTATGTAAACTAAAACCATAATTTAATAATGCTCGATTTTTTTTTTATCCTGATGAATATACAGCTTTACTATAAATACAAAATAAGTTTCCAATAATAATTTACGTTCTCTAAACCTACACAAAATTGTAAAAATTATTTTTTAATATATAAGTCTTTCGTTTTACGTAGTTGTTTTTTTTTTCACAACGTACAGTAAATTTAGCTAGTAAAAATCTGGAAAAAAGATCGATTGGCTTAATAAAGATTGATTTTGCTAATAAAACATGTAACACAACAAAACATTTTTTTTTTTTGATGTTGCTACCAACGAATACATTTATGTGTTCACATAAAATTCATAGTGTACCTGAGAGAGCTTTTATTTCAGCTTTGTATATTGTATATCGTTAAAGTATTAATTCAAGTACCTACCTACATCGGGATGGGGGAGGAAACAGGTTTTCATTCAATAAATAAAAATAACATTCAAAGTAAATGATGAATTGATTGATGTAAAAATGAATATTAAAACTGTTACCTACTGATGTATGCACGTAGGTATATAGTACAAAGGTAGGTGTTTTGTTAGGATAAACTAACAACTACTCGTTTTACTATAAATTTATACTGTAAGAATAAAATATTGTATTATATCTAAATCTATGGATTGAAACTAAATTCAAATTGATAGCCACCTGATGGATATTATATTATTTATTATTTGAGTAATTGATGTTTGATTTGAACCCGATCATATCAAATCTACGAGCTTTTATAATCAATAGGTCTTCCAAAATAGAAACTGTAGAATCCAAATGAAATTTCATCTATTTTAGATTATATAGATATGGGGAGGAGCTAACCGTATCGAAAAATCTTGCTGTAAACTTCTTAACGGTTCCCTTTTTCACATGTAGTATAAAACCTTGCAATAATATACGGTGCAATTTCCGTTCAGCCATAATTAAATTTACAATTTTAGTGATAAGAGACAAGTCGTTTTTGGTTGCGATTAATGTAAAGGGCGGTAAATCATGAAAACTATACCATATTTCAATTGATTATTTTAGAGACAAGAGTTCTGAATAAACAATAAATTGCTAAAAATTTTAAGATCAAAGATCTGGATGGAGGGTTTTCCAGTCTCGTTTGTTTGTTGTTTAGTGATAAGTGATTTCATCGCTGATTGTCAGTGGCAATTCGTGGCCATAAATTCAGAGTGGGCAAAAAAACTGCTGCCAATACTTAAAAATTTGGGCGGGTATTATTCGGAATTTTTTACAAACCCGACTACCCGGATAATTGCGTCGGGTATAGCGTATTATTAAAATTAATTTTAAAAAATGTCGGTTTTTAGCTAGTTCTTTAAAATATTTAGGTCAGTTAATTCCGAATGGGCAAGTTTATCCGGATACGGAAAACCAAAAATTTGAAGCAATTGCAATCATATTTAGGATTGCTTAGTTATTATGGGAGATTTTTACCAAATATGGCGCCAGAACTACAGCCTCTTTATAGTCTATTAAGCGATAACATAAAGTTTCAATGGTCAACCGAGTGTGAGCACAGTTTTCAAAAGTCGTAAAAGTTATTAACAAGTCATATTGTGCTAGAACTTTTTGACCCAGAAAAGCCGATAGTAATAGCCGCAGATGCTAGTCCATATGGCGTTGGATGTATCCTCGCTCATACAGTGAATGGTGTTGAAAAACCTATAGCGTGTTTCCGTCTAGTACAGTCAGTTTCGCAAAACGAAACTTTTCACAACTACATAGCGAGGCATTAGCTGTTATATGTATATGCGGTGAAAAAATGTCAAAATTATCTAATTGGTAAAAAATTTATAATCTGTATTGTCCATCAGAGTTTGCAAGAAATTGTTAACTCTCGTAAAGGTACTTCAAACGTAGCCATCGCTCGCTTACAAAGATGGTCAATATATTTGTCCATGTTTCATTTAGCACCTCCTGATGCACTAAGTAGACTTTCTTCAAACCAAAACACTGTTGTTGAGGAAATTCGTATAAGATACATAAAAGATTTTGAAGATTTCCCTGTCGATTTGATCAAAATTAGAGAGGCAACAATTAAAGATCCAATTTTGTCATTGGTATACCACGTTTGTATGAATCATCAATAAATGGATCCTAGCAAAAGTGGTACAAGTTATTAGTCCTTTAACGTATTTAGTTAAAATTTATTCAAAATTTATACGTCACGAAAATCAGCTAAAAAAAATAATCTTGGCGAGATCCATCATCCTAGATTTGTATTAGCAGCAAATTTGGAGGCAAAATGCGGAACTGAAGACAAAAGTCAAATAATAAGAAGATCAGTTTTAAACTGTATAGGTCGCCTGAACTAACAGACAAACAGTTTTAAACTATATAGTATATGTATTATGTATTATCCCTGCGGATATTCAATAAACTACGGATCTAACAATTTCCTGGTTAGAGATAATTTTCAAATACAGCCTAGAACTATGTCACATTCCTAGTAAATGGACAGAAGTAAAGGTTGTTTTCATAGCTAAGGCGGAAAAACGTCACACTGCAATCCCAAAGACCTTAGATCGATTAGGTTGTCTTCCTTCCTTTTTAAAGCGCTAGAAAAAGAAATAGAAGCTCATATTAGAGGCACGATTGTGTCGAAAAAGCTGTCTAAATCTCAACATGCCTATTGAAAGGGGAGATTTGTAGAGACTGCTCTTCATTCTCTTGTATTTTTCTTGTAACCTTCTTAGATATTGAGGGGGCCTGATGGGGCAACTCCTAAAGCGTTAAAAATGTACTAATATGGGGCGATTGAAGTTGCTTATTTCCCACGTTGTTTTATCTTGATTCTGCTTCTTCAAAATGGTGGTTCCCTTATATTTCTTACGAATTGGTAACCTCTTTACTTCGTTGTTGTTATTGGCTTCCAATTTGACCAAAATACAAGAAACCAGGTTCACCAGTTTTAATTTGTTTTTACAATTTTTATTTATTATTTTATTGAATAATCTTAGAAAAAAAACAAAATGCAAACTATTTTGAGCGAAACATGAAAACAGAATGACAAAATTTTGTAATGAACACAAATTTATACGTAATTCCAAAGCGTAAATAAATGCAGATGAATTCGAAGATTATGTTCGATATTTAGTATAAAAGTTCAAATTCAGGTGTCGCGTCGATCATAATCTTCGTTATCATTATTGCATTGAACAGAAAATAATGCATTGGAATTCCTCCACTATTTGACATTTCAAGTTGTCATTGAGTTGTTTTGAAAATATTAACATAATTACAATATTATTTACAGTGGAATTATATAAAAATTAATAATTAATTACATATTTTTTAGGGTGATCAACACTTATATAATAGCAAATTGTAAGTATTAATTAATTCAATGAATGATAATTTACATAGTTTTTATTTGTTTGATTTTAGGTATTCTTGATGTGTTTCAGGCTGAGATTTGTTGGTTAGGTAAGTATCCTATTTCAGTCGGATCAATCGCTCCAACAGGGCCTTTAACAATGTGCTTCTAAGGGCTATAACTCGGGCACTTTCAGAACTGGGAGTGAATGAGATCACTCAAGGACTGGATAGATCAGATGCTAAGAGGCAGGATCATAAAGGCCAGTTTTGGGGAATCCTCCACAGAAGATTTGGAAGCAGAGGTACGCCACAGGGTGGCGTACTGTCTTCTCTACTTTGGAACTTGGTTATAAATGACCTGTTGCTAAGACTGGAGGACGGTGGCTTCAAGGTGGTTGCCTATGCGGATGATGTTACTATTGGTGTCCGTGGTAAATATCCCGGCACCCTTATTGAGCTTATGCAAATGCCCTAAGCACTATTTCATCATGGGCCAATGGCTGTGGGTTGAATGTGAACACACACAAAACCGAATTGGTTCTTTTCTCTAGGAAATAAAAACTCCTCACATACGAGTAGATCCTCCCACCTTAAATGGGTTCAGCTTGACTTTTACAGTTGAAACGAAGTTTCTGGGTCTCGCTTTTATAGCAAATTATATTGGAAACCCAATTTTCTGGAAAGGGTAAAGAAAGCTTCGGTAGCGCTATACTCTTGCAAAAAATGCCATTGGGAAAGGATGGGGGCTGGAGCCCAGCATCGTCCATTGGTTTTATACCTCTTATATGGGGTAATAGACTGGTGATCTACTCCGGACAAAACTGTCCACCAAAAACTTTTGACAAAAGTTCAAAGAACAATCTCTTTTTGAATCCGTGGTGCACTGAGGAGCACATCCACTCAGGCACTAGAGACTCTGCTATTTTTGACTCTTCTAGATATTTTAAGGAAACAGTTGGCAGCTTGTACTACCATACGGCTGACATCCATCTTAATGTAGACCTGCAGCAATACAGGGCACTCATATATTTTGTGCAACAAACAAATTCCTAAGACCACCGCCACTCTCTTTTGACACAAAGTTCCAGACTAGGATCCCATCCAGAGAAAACTGGATTATGGGTGAAGTTTTAGAACCAGCAGTTATAAACTTCTTCACTGATGATTTCAAACGGGATGGGAAAGTCGGGGCTGGAGTGTTCTGCGAGGAACTTCTGTTAAATCTCTCCTTCCATCTCCCCGACTACTGTAGCATTTTTTAAGCTGAAGTGACTGCCATAAAGGAAGTCGTAGACTGGTTAAGGTATAATGTAATATCAACTTGTGATATTCGCACACCTCTTCACGTTGAATGTATTCCAGAATTGTCTCTCATCTCTTAACGAGATGGCAGATCAGTTTAACATCCCCTTTTTTTGGGTGTCAGGACATTTCATAAGTACAGGGAATATAAACACCGATGAACTGGCTAAACCTGCTACAACGGACCATGTCTCAGAAATCAGAAAGGATATTGAAATGCCTCTTGCGGTAAGCAAACTGCTGCTTCAGGAAGAAGCTAGAAAACTGACGAATGCAGATGATCAAGTATCACCTCTTGCGTAATAGTTAGGCAGGTCTGGCCAAAGTTGGTGGAGTTATTACGTGGCACTTTCTCATAAAAAGGCATGCGAGTAGACTTAGTGTCTCTCACATGACTAATGTCGTAGTTGCGAGGACGAAGAGGAGAAAGAGACAGTACTTCATCTTCTTTGCACCTGCCCTCGTCTGGCACGCACCCCTCCCTAAAGACCGTACGGACCTTTGTAGGATGGACATTAGGAATATCCAGCGCTTTGTTAACAGCTCAAAATGGTTCCAATGAGTTGCGGAGGAAACAATTATTGTGGTATGGCTACGGACCATTTTTGTGTCTATGAGTGGTCCTAGTGGCCCGCCACCCAAACCTAACTAACCTAAGCCATTTTTACACTTCCTACTTCTTTCTCAACAAAAATTAAAAATTCCAAAGTCATATGATTTTTCTCGAATGCCCGCGTTCTATGTACTTTTTTCTCGAATGTTTCTATTATGCGCTCGACGCCAAAATTATCAAATGGCCGGTCCCTGGGGTCGGCCATGTAAATAACAAACAATATTTTCATAATTTTGCATCAAGTCGGACATTCAACAAAAATCATTTGACTTTGGGACTTTTGTTTTTTGTTGAACCATTTTCGTTGTCTCTACAGCCCAGATTGTTTAACCAAACGGAAACTTCAGATTTAAGCTGTTTTGATAAATTGGGAGGTCCCAGTGAATTTTACTTCAAATCGGCTAACCGGAAGTGGCCACTCCCTTGGTCTAGGAAATTTATTTTGCAAATATCTTAAAAAGTATAAAATTTACAAAAAACTACTTATTACAAAATGTTTCCAAAAAACAAATAAAAATAAAAATTCAAAAATTATAAAAAAAAAAAAAAAAATTTCTCAAAATTCTCTGTTCGTTAAAGAAAGTCGTGTGTTGGCCACACCTCCATTTTTCATATAACTCTTAAGAAAATTTAAAGTTATAAATTTCAACACAAGAAAACTAAAATTATTTTACAGATCCATATTATATTATTATTTAGGCACTTATATTAAATAATTTTACGTTTTTGCCTTGTCAATCAAGGTTCGTATCACTGGATTGTGAATAAAACAAAATCAATTCAATTTATCATCAACGAATTTATTTATTTAGCACAAGAATTTTTACAACACAATTTCAAAACAATTTATTTATAAAAATTCACAATATCACTTTATATAAATTATTCTCAAATTTTACAGCGCACTTATAATTTTTATTTCCACTAAAATACTTTTTAAATCACTTTTTAATTACTTTTTAATCTTCACGCTGTCGCTTTCCAAATACTACTAATTCTTACAAGTTTACACTATCGAGTTCCAAATTCGAATAGTCCAATTCGACTTCGTTCGTCTTTTTATATACACAAACCAAACTTCTAGAAAGCTAATGAATTTTCCAGTGAGAATAGGGTAGAAACATTTTGAACAAATTTTATCATGGAAAATTCCTATTTAGTACAGTTAAACATTGAGCTATCATTTTAACTTATTCTATTACACACTAGGTGTCACCGTTACAAAAATAATATTATAACGGTGACACCTAGTGTGTAATAGAAGAAGTTAAATGAATAGCTGAATTTTTAACTGTACTAAAATGGAATTTTGCTTGATGAAATTGTTCTACACTATTCTAACTAGAAAAGTCATGAACTTCCGAGAAGTTGGGTTTGTGTATATAAAAAGGCGATTAAAAAGTGATTTAAAAAGTGTTGCAGTGCGAAATAACAATTACAAGTGTACAGTAAAATTTGAGAATAATTTATATAAAGTGAATTTGTGAATTATAATCATTAAATTGTGTTGTAAATAAATTCGTTGGTGATAAATTGAATTGATTTTGTATTATTCACAATCCAGTGATACGAACCTTGATTGACAAGGCAAAAACGTAACAATATATAGATTGTACACATAAAAAAATTAAAGCAAACATTTTTGTTTTGCGATCATTGATCGAATCATAATAATCTAATCATACATTTCCTTCTAGCGATGTGGATTTGTATTCCGCTTATTTGCTAAAGTAAGAATGTTCTCATTATATATTCTCTCTATCTTGGCCTTGCTTATAAAATACAGTAATGATAGAATAAGACGCAATGAAATAACAACAATTTTATTGGTGTGTTGGTATCCTGTCCATTCTCATATCATATGTTCTAATGTTCATAAATTTCTGAAATCGCTTCTTGAATAATAGAACTTCTGCAAACTACAACACAACTTGAGAAGAATGGATAACTTCTCCTGTTTTTATTTTGTTAATGTTTATGTATTAAAATAGTATTTACAGTAGGTCTTTCATTCATAATAACGAGTGTCGTATAAATAACATATTGAATTTCTTATAATTATGAGTGCTGTACTGTAAAGCTCATAAAAATAAAATCAACATGAATATAAAAAAATCGTTCATATTATGATCATTTGACACAAATACCAACGGGGGGAAGCAATACTGTGACATTAAAGCCAGGTAGAAGCGGAACCGTAGCCAGCAAAAAAGCAGGGGATCGGAAGGGGTCTCTCTGGCGATGCGACGATATCGTGAAAAACGGTCGGCGTACAGAATTTTGAAAAGGCTGACTGCGACCCCAGAGGGACAGTTAACAGCAGAACAAAAGGAATCTGTGGCATGGACGAGGAAAGTTGTCGGCGGCGACACTTTGAATAAGGATCTTTGTTCGAAAAGAATGAGGTCACTTGATGAGGAAGTACCGGGCGACGCTTAACGAGCCAAGGTGACCACAAGAGCCCAAAATGACCAAAAGATGAAGCTGTTCAGCGAAATCTTGAAGGAGCATGCCATGATGTAAGCCGTCATTGACAGGGGTCAGGAAGGCGGGAGCATTACGGCTGAAAAATGGAAGTTGGTTTACAACGAACTGAACTCCGTATTTTTGGAAGTCCTGAGAGATAATCCGGGACCACCACCGTCTTGTAGGGATGCGGTGTGTTATCAGGGGCGCGATAAGTTGACTGCGTGCTCAGATAAAAGATAGGTGGATCTGTACAGAATGGCAGTGGCCAAAGTAGGCGTGGTATCGCAGGGCGCGAAGCTGGAAGCTGTCAGTACGGAGGAAATTCCGAGCAGAGCGAGGGCACGCGTCTGGTTGCCAACCAAGCCAGAAAAGTCTGTGGAGGTCATTGAGATCATCCAGGCCAGTAACCCACATCTTCCGGCTAAGAACTGAAAGTTAGTGAAACAAGAGGAGGCCAAAGAGGGCTATAGGTTGACTGTTATGCTGTTAAACATGAAGTCCCTAACCCTCCTCGTGGAAATAAAGCGAGTGATAAGCATCGGATTCGGATCGATTACTCTCAATGTGTATAAGAAGGATTAGCTAGATACGCAAGTGTGAAACCAGCCTGGGGTAAAAGTCGAGAAGGAGGGTGTTTATGGGGCAAACCTGTTGAATTCTCCGCGAGACGGGCATGGCAACAATGACCACATAAAACGATCAAAAGAGAAGATGGGCGGATAGCAGCGGTTGTCCTGGGGTTACTTTTCCGATACGGAAAGTAGAGAAAGAGATGAATAAGGTTGGTCACAATTGTTAACATTGTACAAATAAACTTGTATCACACGAAGGCTGCCTCGGTAGCTCTCGTTCTCAGACTGACTAAGTCAGGTGAGGACTTGGTGGTAATCCAAGAACCTTGGATTAACAATAACAGGATATGTTGCCTCAGAATGAAAGGGTATAAATTATTATACTCAGGCAACTCTGAGAAGATCAGATCGTGTATTTTGGCGAAAAATAATTTGAATATTTTTCTTGTTCCTCAATTTAGTAGTGGGGATGCTACTGCGGCGAGCGTTGAGATTGGCTGTGTAAAATTATGGCTAGCCTCAGCTTAGATGGATCGGGGGATGGAGGTTTTACCGGATAACCTGGGGGAACTGATCCGGGAAGCAGGTCAAAGAAACGTAGGTGTCATACTTGGATGTGATGCAAACGCGCATCACACAATCTTGGGAAGCACAGACATTAATGAAAGGGGTGTGTTATTTTTTGAATACTTTTTAAATACTAACCTTTTAGTTTGCAATATTGGGCGAGAACCAACATTTATTGCCAGGAATCGACAGGAGGTCTTGGATGTGACATTTGCTTCAAATACTATTTTTCATATGATCAGGGGATGCAGAGTGGAGAATGAGCCTTTATTCTCTGATCACCGGTATGTAATATATAACCTCAACGTCAACCCTGTTACGCTTTCACGAATCCTAGAAGGACAAACTGGAACAAATATGGAGAGGTGTTAGAGGAGGTATTGCCGCTGGAGGTTCCAGAACTTCCGGCGACAGTAAAAGAACTGGATTGCATGGTTGATATTGCGACAAAGACATGCAATTTTTCATTTAATGCTGCGTGCCCCCTGATAAAACCTAGGGGCAAACAGAAGTCGACATGGTGGTCCACTGGGTTGGAGACCTATCGGAAGGCTTGGAGGGTAGCCTTTAATAGGGCCAAGAATACCACGGAAGCTCGGCATTTTAGACTCATATAAGGAGGACCTGAGGAATTACAATAGATAGTTGAGGAAGTCACAAAGGGGGTCCTGGAGACTCTTCTGTGGTAAAATGGAAAAAAGAATCTGAAAATTCCCGCCTTAGGAATATTCTTTCTACCAACCCAGCCAGTCCTAGGTATTTAATTAAGCCGGATGGGTCACGGACAGCTTCTAGTATGGACTCTCTGGAGCTTCTAATAAATACGCACTTTCCGGGAAGCCTCGATTACTCGGCGGAGCCGGGGGCTCATCGAGAAATACCTTCAATATAAATGGATGATCGATTGTACCAGCGGAGATCCAGAGGAATTTGGCAGTCATCCATCCATGGCTGGAGATGATCTTCAGAGGATGTCTGAATTTTGTCTATATTCCTAGGAAATGGACGGAGGTCAAGGTGGTCTTCATTCCGAAAGCGGGGCAAAGCTCGCATGCTATTATCTTTCTGCTGTACACATTGAAAAGGATGGCAGATGTATTTATACAATCAAAAATTGAACCCAGCAATTGGGCAATGCCACAGCATGCGTACTGTAAAGGGAGGTCGGTGGGCACAGCCTTGCACGCTTTGGTACGCACAATTGAGAAGTCAATTTACTCGCAGGAGTTCTGTATGGTCTCATTCCTCGATATTGAAGGTGCCTTTAATAACTTAAAGACGAAGGCGATCATGGAGGGATTGCCAGCTTTGATGGTGGATTACTCTATAAGTAGGTTGATTAATCATATGCTATTAAACAGGGTTATTACCTCAGAACTGGGGAGTCCACAATTAGAAGGCTGCCGGTTAGAGGAACCCGCAAGGAGGTGTAATGTCCCCTACTCTCTGGAGTGTAGTGATTAACTATTTGCTGTTGGAACTGGAGAGAGAGAGGGGGTATTGGTTGTAGGGTACGCAGATGATGTAGCGATAGCGGTATCAGGTAAATATTTTGACACGATTAGAGATGTTATGCAGAATGGACTATTGATCGTTACCAATTTGGCCAACAAATGTGGATTAGGGATCAACCCGTCCAAGACAGAGCTGGTACTTTTTACCAGGAAGTATAAATTTCCGATAGTTTGCCCGACTACGATAAAGGGCACTAGACTGACTTTTTCTGATAGAGCGAGATTCTTGGGCATAATCTTGGACAGTAAACTCAGCTGAATGCCTAACACGTTAGAGAGGGTAAGTCAGGCCACTGTAGCCATTTACTCGTGCTGGAACGCCATAGGTAAGAGATGTGATTTGAAACCGGAGCTGATACACTGGCTGTACACTGCCATAGTGAGACCTGTACTTATGTGCGGAGTCAGCGTGTGGTGGCCAGCTCTGGACAATGTAACATACAGGAGTAGAATGGAAATGGTGCAAAGAACGGCCTGCATGCTTATAAGCGGGGCGCTTAGGCCGACACCTACTCGCGCTTAGAAGGTTATGTTCCACCTTATTCCAGTAAAGTTTTTTGGTAAGGAGAAGGCAGCCGAGGTGGCTATGCGACTTACGACTGTCTCTCAGTGAAAGTGTCTGCAGGTGGGGCACTCGACGATAGTTGGATCACTAAGGGATGAACTTGTGAATCTAGATTATATTATACCAACCTTGTGCTTCGATAAAGGGTTCTAGACCGTCTGTCCTTCAAGGAAATTCTGGAGGGATGGATCAATACTGGAAAACAAGGCAGTGCAATTTTTCAAAGACGGCTCTCAGCTAGATGATAAGGTCTAGCCGGAATCTTCTGTGAGAAGCTTAATGTTAATATTTCTGTTCATCTTCCTGACTACTGCAGTGTGTACCAAGCTGAAGTGTTGGCGATCGGGGAAGTCGTGACATGGTTGAAGCATAATGTGGTATCAGTAAGGATATCGCAATTTATGTGAACAGTCAGGCGGCGGTCAGGTCACAAGAGGCGGTCTTAATGAGATGAGCGAGTATTTCAGTATCCAGATAATCTGAGTCCCTGGTCACTCGGACATCACGGGGAACTGCAGGGCGTACGAACTTGCTAGGTACGGTACGACTCTCCAGATGCAGACGGAAAGGGCAGGTCTGAGGAGGCCTATAGCAGCGCTCATATTGGCGCTCAGTAGAAAGGTAATTGCCTTGACAAATCAGAGATGGATTAACAATCTCACGTGCAGGGTAGCAAAACAGGTTTGGCCAAAACTGGACTTGCGGCGCTCCAAGGCACTTATATTCCTGGGAAGACAAGAGTTAGGATTGGTCTTAGGGATACTGACAGGACACTGCCTTTTTGGGGAAAACGCGAAAAGACTCGGTCTACAGACAAATTACTTTTGTAGAAGTTGCATGGACGAGGAGGAGAAAGAGACTTTAGATCACTTCCTATGCTCGTGTCCGGCATCATACAGAAGACATAAATACTTGGGTGTGTACGGTATGGTCATCCTTTCGGAACTCGCGAACTGTGGAGTGCGAGATATTTTACGCTACATAAGTAGCCCTGGATGGTTTCAGGAGTAAATGTGAGATAAGATCCTATGGTATCACAATGGGCCACTATTGGCCTAAGTGTGCGATAGCAGCCACTCTAACCTAACCTAACCTAATCTAACACTAGCGTGTTGCTACTTGCACAATTTCTTGAGAAAACGCCGCGGGACTCTATATACAAATTTAGAAAATGCACCAAGCCAGTCTCTCATGCCACTTGAAGCTACTATGTCACAACATGCTTCCAACCAAGCAAAAAAAATCCGAAAAGATTTTTGAGAAGCCATTTCTCAAATTTGGGAAAAATTATTTAAAATAAAAATAAACGTTTCTTATTTATTTAAACGTTTATTAAACGTTTTATTTAATAATTTTGGTTATTATAAATGTCTGTGATATAGGAATATTCGATTATATCTATTGAGGACGTTTGTGGTGGCACTGGCACAGCAAACATTCCATTTGGCAATTGAAAAATATGTGAAATTTTTTGTCCTGAGGTTGAAGACGATATTGATGGTCTTGTAAAAGATGCTCCAGAAATCGGTGTAGAGCTGCGTGACTGAATGGTACTTGTTGAATTGGAAGATTGGGGCGAAGATGAAATACAATTTAGTGTCAATTTTTTCAATTGTCCGAAAATTAATATTTCATCAATGGCCTTTTTCGCGTAATTTTTTTGTAAATCAGATAATTTTCGCATCGTCAGTTTCTTTCTGAGAATTTGTGGATTTTAAGTGCTCCACTGCTTTTTGTAAAAATTCGGATCGTTCTTTGGATAAATTGTTTTTTTTTAACGCGAATTTTTTGTTTTGATGTTTCCTGCAATTAGAATGGCACAGGCATAAAAAATTAAATATTTACGCTTAGAAGACGCAAAACCCAAAGTTGACTAACGAAAGATTTGTAAAAAAAATTCTAACTTGCCGCACCGACGAGTATGCAGTTTTTAAATCTAGGCTATTGAGCATATTGAGTCTCGTTTTAAAATTATTTGCACAATTCCTTCAGCAGCGCCATCACAGGTTTGAAATCAATCAATCAATTTATTGTTTAACAAGTATATTTAAATAACACTACGGATCACCTCAGCTATCACATAAACTGCTCGATAGGGGCAATATTTTAATTGTATCCGGCGTCAGTGTTTTGTCGGCTTTAATAGCTACAAAATTTGTTTGGGCAATTTCATGTTTAACTATTTCTAAGTAAACTGAGGTTTGAATAGATTTAGATGTATTTTTCACAACCGGTGCATTTTTTAAAAATTCGTCAAAAACTGAACTAATTTATTTTGCATAGAAAACCAATATTGAAAAGAAACAGTTTAACCGCTATCAATTGCACATGCACACATAATATATTTTTTTATTGAACATTTTAAAATCAAACGCGGATGCAATAAATACAAAAAAGCGAATCCTTTATAATGCTCACGGTGAGTCAAGGTTTTTTTAGCGAACCATTAACTAAATTAAATTTTCGATTTGCCTTATTTCTACTAATTAAACTAGAATCGGTATGCTGGTATGATCGCAGTCTTTTAATTTCGATCTTTTCTTCTAATGAAGCCAAGCAAAATGGGTTCTCCAATAAATAATCAGTGAAATTTGTTTTTGTACATGCAAACATCCTCTTTATTGTACGTGTGTTGTCTAGGCACAGACAAAACTTTCTATGTTCAGAGGTGTTCGTTCCGCTCGTTTTTGTTATCTCTTCCCAATTTTTTTGGAATTCTGTCATGGTAATGTTTAGGGAATGTCATGGTAATTCATCAGAATCTAACAAACGAGTCTGAGTTCCGAACACCAATCTGATGGTAACTTTCTGTTAATTCCATTAATTTTCACAAAAAAATAAAAATAAAATAAAAAAAATCAAAGTACTGACGTGTCCAAAATTCAAAACTTGCTTACTATTTACTTGCATTGCAAAAACAAAATAAAATACGATCCTAACGTATTTCGCTGCAATATTTGCCGAATTTGATATCAAAATATGAAAAATATTACGATGAATAATTTGAACAGAAAGCAGAATTTGATTAGTCGTCAGTTGAATTGTGAAAATCAAATAACTTTTGCCTTTTTTCTATAACATTTCAAATAGCATCGCGAAATAAATTCTTTGTTTAGCTGTAGTGCCAAAAAATTAATTAATTGGGCTGACATCTTAATGTGTGTCAGGATATAAACTTTATGGAAATTTTGGATAAACTTCACATACTAATCGAGAAAAAATTATGAATAAAATCTCCTATTTGAAAAGTGTAGAAAATCTCTTCACATACTTTATTCACATTTTATTATACAATACAAGTTATACCACAATATGTGTTATATATATATATATATATATATATATATATATATATATATATATATATATATATATATATATATATATATATATATATATATATATATTTATATATAAAGTTAGCCGAATAAGCATAAAATTAACCCCTTACATTACTATGAATAAAATTAATTTTAGTACTTGATCTAAAAAGAAAATTTTAAAAATATCAAACGAGCAACCGTGCGGCAATTTAATTTTGTATCCTCCATATTCCAATTTAACACAAAAACCCGTAACAATTCATATGAAACGTTTGCAACTATTTTTTTTTTGTTTTTGTAGGCCTTTTTCAAAAATTGGCCCAATAAAACATAATATAAACTTTAACATTTCGTCCCCTATAAAATTCCGGTATATTTATTGTATACATACATATATAGAAACAATACTTTCATTCTTTCAAATGTCAAAACATCATTTCACTCTTCCCATCTTCTTAACATTTTTTTTTTTTTTTTGTATTAAGTTATTTTTCTTAGAAATTTTCTCGTTTTTACTTCATGTTTTCCACAAAATTTTGCAAAAATCATCAGATTTTTTTTTTTTTTTTTTGGTAGCACCATATACCGAGCGTACACACCATTGAAGTGTGAAAAATAATAAACTTTCAGGTTGTTTGTGTGTATGTGAATAGTATGTATATATTATATGAGTACATACAAGGTTTCAATGCAATCAGTTTTTATTACTCAATTAAATTTAATTTAGTATTATCAAAATATCAGGACCTATATACAGTATGGCGGTAAAAATGTATGTGATTGAAAACGATAACTTTTTTCCATATCGATCTCGAAGATTTTGTCGTCTTTTGGCATATATGTAGGTACAGTAGATAAATATTATAATAATGAGGGAAATTTTTCCTCGTTACTTCCTTCCATCCCATAAATAAAAATATTATTTATTAAATTATATTTCTCATTTTCCAGCAAACGTTTTTTTTTTTTTTTTTAGCAGCAAAATTAAAGTAATTCATGCCTCGAAGGTGGATACTTAATTGAATTTCATTTTATTAAATGACTTCAGGTGGAAAGATTTATTAAATTTTGAAGAATAAACCTTTTTAAGATAACACACAAAACAAAACAACAACATAAATTAAAAAAAAAATAAAAATAAAATCTCCTTTTAATTTTTATGTATTATGTGTTGTTTGTACATATATATTTATGTAGACAGAGTACATATTTTTTAATAATCCACCAGTATTTCTTCCCTGTCGACGGCGACGACGACGAGCGAACGGAACAATAGGAAGAATTAAAATTTACCATTCTTTAACTCTTTACAAATTCGGTTCCCAGCAAAAAAGATTTATGGATTGTTTCCATTTAAATTTACATTTTTAATTCTAATTGTTTTCAAAGGTATGTATATATCGTCTAAAATTATTTTTAATTGTTTTTTTTTTTTTTTTTATATTTAGGTTTGCTGTATTTAGCGTGCAGAACACCAAATCCATTGTAAAACCATAATGAAGCTGTTTAGGTTTTGTTTTATGTTATGGTCTTCGATTGTGTATGTATACCTAATTTCATATCCACCCGTATCGTTTACCAAGAAATCTATACTATGTATCATAAATATTATTATTCACTAACTTAATAAAGTCTAACTGATATAATAATAAAATATAAAAAAAAATCGAATTTAAGAAAAGCACACATGGAAATAAAATGAAAATCTTCGATAGGAGACTATCGAAGCGATGGTACAAATAAAATTATATCGAGTAAGTTCGATATACGAGTATTATGTAAAATAAAAATTTTAAGAAAAATGATTTTATGCACGAAAAAATTTTCAACAAAAAATTTGACAAAATTTGTCCTTTGAGATATTAGACACTCAATTGAATTGCTTTTGTATCCTTGTGTAATATATAAACTCCGTGTCTACATAGAAATGTTCACACACTCACATACGTTTATATATACATATCTACGTCGATATTAAGATGTTACACAGAGTACAGTAAATACATTAGTATTGAATTTTGTTTAAATCTCGTTGTTATATAACTGGAAGTCTGTTAAAAATGTATACTATGTATATATAGGAAATATGCTTAAACATAAAATATATAAAAAAAAAAATAATAATTTGGAAGCATTTCTTGTTACGAGGAGAGCGCAAAAAAAATAAATCTGATTATATTATAAGGCAAATCTGACATTTAGAACGAACAAGACACAAAAAAGTTTTTATATTTTGTACTTTCAAAACTGTAATAAGCAATTTCTTGTCATTCAAAAGACAAAAGAATTTCATTATCCTCTTATACATATATATATATAGCTACATACCGAAAAAAATGTATATTTAAGTACATACATCTTAGGCACGTTGAATGAAAATTGACATTATGTTATTTCGTACATATACGAGTACATATTATGTATTGTAGATGATGAAAATGTAATATATGGCAATTTTCTACTTTTCCATCTGCACTCTAGTTAATTTAAAAACTTTTAAATTTGTATGCTCGGTATGTGAATGAATCCGTCAGACTGTGATTATAAATTATTAACGATTCAATTATTTGTATTTCTATATAGAATTTTGAGTGTAATCGGATGACGAATAATTACCCTTTGCGAGTAAAAAAAACCTTTTCAATGTTAATCTATTTTTCTGCATATTGTTCACAACGTTATGACAAAATACTTAATTAACAATCGGAAAAATTGCTGAGGACGTATTTGCACGAATGACTTATAAGTCAGGCTCACGAAAACGTATGATAGTTAGTTGAATTGGGGCCAGAGTTTGATTTTGGAATTTATAGCAGACAAATAAAAAAATAAAAAAAAAATTGGTTGAACACTGTTCGAAATACACAATAGATACACAAAGAAAAAATATAAATGGTTGGTTAACTCAACTCCCAAATCAATCCCGAAATGAACCTCTTAAGTCAATCTTCGGCTCAACCTTCTAATCAATTTACAACTCAGCAACTACACACCCGGCCGGCGCAGCCGAAACCAACCCTTAATCCATTTTTAAATCAACCATTAACATAACTCCAAATCAACCCTTAAAAATATCCCCAACCGATCAATTCACACTACGATGCAACCTAACTAGGACTCTGCGCAACTCTACCCTTATTTTCCAACCCAATTGTAATGAAATGAGTGTTCTCATTTCATTATAGAAAGTTGTCATCAATCACGACATCGTTACCCCGTGCGGAAATACCTGACCCAGCCGGTAGGGGTCGTTTTGCTGGTCGTGGGTTTTGAGATAACGCAATTGATGACCTAGATAACCGCAGATTTTTGTGAATATGGGGACTGTGGTCCATCCTAAGATGTACCAAAAGTATTTGAGAACATAAAAAAAAAATACTTTGGATTGGTGGACTATACCACCACTAACGAAACAAGAAGAAATTATATAGTTTGGGTTTAATCACCCATGTACTAAAGGAAATATATTTAGACTTTAGCCAGACATCATATAGTCTGGCTTAGTCATCACACAAACAAATAATAAAATTTATAATCTAAATATATAAAAAAATCTATACCACTTACCTTACTTAATGATGTTATTCCTTTTTCTAATCCTTTTATCCAAAAATTAAATAAAATTTTTTTTTTTTTTTTTTTATTAAATTGGAATATATTTTCCAGATAAGAATTTCGTATAAAAATCACTCACATCACTCAAAATAACTTAAAAACTATTACTTATTGTATCTTGTTTGGTTTACCTTCAGCAGAAATCGGTATACGATGCTTTTTGCTGAAGGTAAACCGAAGAACCTGTCCCGACCGAGAACCGAGAAGAATCTGTCCGGACGGTCTCGGGTTCTGCGGTCTGGTCTGGACTTACCTTCAGGCCGACTGCAAAGTCGAAGATCGTTGGGACCTTGCCCTCTGGTTTTCCTAAGGTTGTCCTCACTGGAGAGCAGCTTAAGGCTGTCCAGGAGGGCATCCTAGATAAGGTGGTAGAGTAAGAGGCCAAGGAGCTTAAACCTAAGTTCCTTGGCAGTCAGCTTCGGCCTGGTTGTCTAGTATTGACCTGTGCTAAACGGGCCACTGTTCCGTGGCTCAGGGAAGCCAAAGGAAATATCAAGCCCTGGGTGGGTGCACAGCTGATCGTGGCCGAGGCAGAAAACCTGCCTCGGGCCAGGATTGTGTTCGGCACCTTCCGAAATAGTGCTGAATTGCCCACGGAGAAGCTTTTTAGTTTTAACAAAAGCCAAAACGAGGGCATGCAGACGATCAACTGGAGAGTGATCAGGAGAGAGCCGAAAGGCTCTTCGGCCTTTTGCACCTTCTCTATGGACCAGTCTTCAGTTGAAAAGCTCAAGCGGGTTGGCTTTAAGGTCAACTATAAGTTTGGGACTATCTAATTGCATCCCAAAGGTGGTCAGGGTGGTGCTAAACCGGCTTTTGTCGGCGGGACCCAAGTGGTGAAGCCTGTGGAAGCTACGGTAGCGGTACCTATAGCCAAGACCGCTTAGGTGGCCGCCCACTCCAGAAGACAGGTGAGAAGAAGGCGGGAAAGAGAGAGGAAGGCGTTAGGGGTTCCACGGGAGAAGGCCTCACAACGGATCCCCCCACGCAAGCAACTGGTGAGGCCTGGAGGCTCTCAGGCAACGGGGGCCAGCAGAACGGCGATAGAGGACACTGGTCATTCATCGGCCGGACAAAAAAAATCATGCGGGTGGTGGCGGTGTTGAAAAGGAGGCTGAGCAGGGCCTTCCGAAAGGGCCTTTGAAAAAATGAAGGCATATATCGCCTGCCTGCAAATGAACCTGCATCATGCAAAGGCGTCTTCGGACTTCCTTTGTCGTAGGTTTATCTGCCAAAACATTGGCATGGCTTTAATCCAGGAACCATGGGTGATAGGTAACCAGATTAGAGGTATACCAAATCAGGTGGGTAACTTAATTTAACATAACGGAACTCAGAGTCCAAGAGCGGCTATTTTGGCTAGTTCGCAAATTAATTTTATTCCCATTTCAGAGTTCATCTCCAGGCACTTTGTTGCAGTAATGGTGGAGTTTCTGGGTGAAAGAGGTAAACAGGAGGCTATAATGGCCTCCGCCTACATTCCTGGAGTCTCAGAGTTAATACCTCTACTTGACGTTAGGCGTCTCATAGCTCATTGCCAACGCAATGGGCTGGCCTACCTGATAGGATGCGATGCAAACGCGCACCACACGGTGTGGGGTAGTACGGACATCAATAACAGGGGTGAGTACCTTTTTGAATTTCTGATCTCAAATAATGTAGACGTTGTCAATAGGGGAAGGAAACCTACATTTATAAATGCGATTAGGCAAGAGGTCCTAGATTTGATAATTGCTAGTCCGCATTTCAGCGACTTGGTCAAAAACTGGCATGTGTTTGATGAGGCCTTATTATCGGATCACTTGCACATCAGATTCGATTTGGCGGCTGAGACCATGCAGCGGCAGGAAATCAGAATTCCAAAACTGACGGACTGGGGCTCTTATATAGTCTCTCGAATCAGAAATGCCCTCGGTTGTGGGAAACATAAAGTCTCCAGAGGGTTTGGAGATCTGTTCAAACCAGCTGCATAATTCTTTACACTTGGCTTACGAGAACAGCTGCCCGATTAAGCGAAGAGAGTCCACAAAGATTGTCCCTTGGTGGAACGGGGACGCTGGGTAAACTGAGAAAAATATTGAGAAGATTATTCGGCAAGGCTAAACGCACCGGTAAATAGAGCGAGCATAAGATGGCCTTGACGGAATATAATCTCGAACTAAGAAGATCCAAGAAGGCTACCTGGAGGAATTTCTGTGAGGGAATCAATGAATTGCTCTCTGCAGCTCGTCTCCAGAATGTCCTTTTCAGGGATCATACAAATGGTTTAGGACTTCTCCAGAAGCAAGATGGGAGGTTCACTGAAAACCGGAAGGAAACCTTAGAGGTACTGCTAGAGACCCACTTTCTGGATTCAGTAGTGGTAAGAGCCCAAGAGGACTCGCATGATCCCTCAAGTGAGGTGGCCTAAGCACCTGACAGTAGGATCTGGGGTCTCTCTGGGAAAATGTTCACACCCAGCAAGGTGCAATGGGCTATTGGTCCTTTTAAACCTTTCAAATCTGCTAGAGGGGATGGTATCTTTCCAGCTTTACTTCAAAAAGGTATTGAGGAAATACTCCCGAGTTTGATCCAGATGTTTTGGGCAAGTTATGCTGTTAACTATATCCCGAAACTGTGGAGGAAAGTAAACGTGGTCTTTATACCAAAGGGCGGGGGTCGTCCAGACACCCAGGCCATGGCATGTCGGCCAAATAGCCTCACATCGTTTCTATTTAAGACGATGGAAAAAATTCTGGACTATCAAATAAGAATTGAAGTCCTTGGAAAGAATCCTATGAATCAGGAACAGTTTGAGTATCAAACTGGTGAATCCACGGTGATGGCCCTTAGCGGTCTAGTCACGAGGATTGAAAAAGCAGCGACATATAAGGAAATTGCCCTTTGTCCCTTTTGGACATTGAGGAGGCGTTTGATAATACCTCCTATGGATCTCTAGAGAGGGCAGCAATGGAAAAAAGGTTCCGCTTTCTACAATTAGGTGGATCCGTTCCATGCTGAAACATCGTGAGATTACTGTCAGACTAGGTGGCTAGTCAGTAACCATCAAAGCCGTAAAGTGCTTACCCCAAGGAGGCGTACTATTTCCTCTTTTGTGGTCATTGGTTATTGACGGACTACTGGTCCTTCTGAATAGCCATGGGTTTGATGTTCAGGGCTATGCGGATAATGTGGCTATCATAATCAGAGGCAAGTTTGATGAGGTCATTTCTGATCGTATGCAAAATGCACTTAATATAATATGGCAGTGGTGTTACTAGGAAGGACTCAGTATCAATCGAAACAAAAAACTTTCATTGTTCCTTTTACGAGGAGGAAAAAGCTTACGCTTACAGTTCCCTCGTTAAACGGTACTACTGTGCCTTTTTCCCGCGAGGTTAAATATCTAGGGGTTATCCTAGATCAAAAACTGAACTGGAACGAACATTTGTTGTAAGTTCAAAATAGAGCCACCAAGGCTTTCTGGGCCTGTCAAATACTCTATGGGCGTACTTGGGGACTACAACCAAAAATGATCAACTGGTCATTTCTTACAATCAATAGGCCTATGGTCACCTACCTGCATGCCGATGTAGCCTGCATCGGTGTTACGGGCTCAATGAAATTATGTCCAACCGCGGCGGTGGAGACACTTCTAGGACCGACACCGTTACACCTGCATATTAAAAAGGATGCTGCAATTATGACCCTGAAAATGCAGGCGAAAAAAAAATCAAACCAGGCTATATGGTGGGTCATCTGGAAAAATGGAAGGTGGGGCGGGGATAGGAATACACGAGAGTGGCACTACCCTATCGAAGTCCTTAGCAGGCATAGCAAAAGGCCTAAACGATGCAAAGATTTATATTGTATCAGACAGCTAATCGGCCTTAAAGGCTCTTAGGTTTTGTACCGTTGAGTCAAGGCTGGTATAAGAGTGTCTAAAGGTTATTAAACATCTGGCAGGCTCAAATAAGGTAACACTTATGTGGGTGCCAGGTCATACTGGAATCCTAGGAAACGAGGCAACTGATAGCCTCGCCCGTGAGGGTTCTGCCTCTTCATTTATTGGACCAGAACCCTTCTGCGGCTTCACTAAGGGACACCTTAGAGTAGCGGTAAAATGCTGCAAAGATCTTCAAAAGTCCTCCTACTGGCAGAGAATTTCAGGTTTACAATAGGCGAAGAAATTTATATCACCTTCGTCTGTCAGGGTTAAGGAGTGTCTTGAACTTAGGAAACCTGAGTTGAGGCTGTTTACTGGCTTCCTCACCGGTCATGTCCCCTTTAATTATCACCTTAAGAAGATGGGCCTAGGTACGACAGATGGATGCCGCTTCTGCGATCTGGAAGCGGAACACGTTCTGTGCTATTGCCCAGCCATTTTCTAGCAAATATTGCGACATCTAGGAGGGAAAACAATGAGCCTGGATAGTATGTATCTTGTACCGGCCAGTAGTATTATCAGATTCATTAACAGCCTGAATATTGACTAAACGGATAATTAAGTAGGGTTCAGCACAATAGATCTTTTAGGTCGCGGTGCGAGGTGGCTTATCGCCCACATGGCCTTTCAATCAATAATAAATAATAATCCCATTACCATCGTACATGTATGTAAAATTCCATTAACCGTTAAGAAATGGTTGAGTTCTATCCTAACTGGCCACATTCAAGAATTTCATTTAAAAATAATTTTAGAATCCTAATACTATTCTATTTATCGAATATCGTCATAATCCGTTGAGAAAAAGCCAAGCTTCATCGTACTTGGCCGTATTAGAGAACTTAATTTAAAAATCATGTTAGCATCACATTTCCAACGTACTCGAACATGTCAAATTTCATCATAATCGGTTGAGAAATTTACATCTTGGGAGAATGGCTCTTTGCAGGTATTGTGAATGGAACTTGGTGGCGAGGCTGAATTTATTGCTTGCTTGATGCAATCAAGAAAATAAATGCCGGTTTGTGGTTTTCGATGAAGCCGTCGAATTCCTTTTTTTTTCGGATGATTATGCAGTCAGTAATGCGGTGTGTATTTCTGTGTATGGATTTAGTGGGGTTTAGTGTATTATGGAGTAATGGTTAGTGTAGTGATCTCTCCTACACTGCTTATATTGGATTTTTGAATATGAATTGAATTATTATAAAATTCCTGGTTACAATAATTTCGGAGGTTGCAATGGTAATTATAGAGCGGGTGGTGTGTGCGAGTTTTATAATAGTGAATTGAATTGTACTTGTGAGTCAGTCTCTTTGAATTATGTTGACATAATTAAAGTAGCTTTACCTGTGAATAAATTGAATTATACTTTTGTTTATGTTTACCGGTTACAATTTGTCCCAATTGTTGATTTTGTTGCTGAGTTTTCTAATTTCATTAACAAAGTTGAAGGGAAGAATGTTGTTATTTTAGGTGATATAAATATTGATATTTTAAGTATGATGCCTTCCAATGATAATTATTTGTTCATAATGTCATCAAATGGTTTTCATTCGTTGATTAACAAACCTACTAGAATTACAAATCAAACCACAGCATGTATTGATCATTGCTTTGCAAGTGTCCACAATTCTTGTCAGATAGTTGCGTCATCATTTAATATACAAATCTCTGATCATCATTTAATTTATGTATCATTGCTATTAATTGTCGGCTAATACGGCTGTACGACTTGCAGCCGTCTTTCAGTGGAGGTGTCTTAGTACAGGGAACTCTACTATCGTTAGATCGTTGAAGGATGAGCTGCCGAATCTTGACTACATTAAACCTACTCTACGCTTCGAGAAGCGATTTCGGACCTCCTTCCCTTCAAGGGAATCCTGGAGGGATAAACCGTTATCGGAAAACGAAGCGTTCCAATTCTTCATAGATGGCTCCAAGCTAGACGGCAAAGGGGGAGCTGGAGTATTCTGTGACAAATTCAATGTTCATCTCTAAATGAGATGGGTGAGCATTTCAATATCCAGGTAATCTGGGTCTCATGTCACTCGGGCGTCATGGGAAACTGCAGGGCGGATGAACTTGCTAGGCATGGTACGACTCTCCAGCTGCAACCGGAAGGGGAAAGTCCGGGGAGGCCTATCACAGCGCTAAAACAAGCACTTGGGAAGCAGGCGCTATCCTCAGCGGAGGAAAGGTGGTCTAACACCCTCACCTGTAAAGTTGCAAGGAAAGTTTGGCCAAAGCTGGACTTGAGGCGTACTAGGGCAGATATCTCTACGCAAACGTGAATTAGGAACGTTCTTAGGAATTCTCACGGGACATTGCCTTTTTGAAGAACATGCAAGAAGGCTGGGTCTGGAGGCAAATGACTTCTGCAGAAACTGCTTTGACGAAGAGGAGGAAGAGACGTTGGTCCACTTCCTCTGCTCGTGTCCAGCATTGGCACTCAGAAGGCACAAACACTTGGGTAAGTTCAGGATGGACTGCCTCTCGGATCTCGAAAACATTAAAGTGCGGGACGTCTTACACTACATAAATAGTTCGAAATGGTTCCAATAGGGATAAAGGGGATATATTCTGTGGTATCACAATGGACCGTCACCGGTCTAAGTGTGCCTAAGCAGCCACTCCAACCTAACCTAACCTAACCTATTTAATTGTAGTAATATAAAGACTACCAAAACTTCTGTGGTTTCTCGTAAATTTGATAATATTAAGTTTTCTACTATAATTTCCTTGCATAATTTCTCAGATTTGTTTTTCCAAACTGAACCTTGGGTAATTCTGTCAAAATTTGTCGCAGTATTTAATTGTTTATCTAACTCATGCTTCCAAATTATTAAACAGAATGCTACAGCTAAATTGAAACCGTGGATTTCCGACCACTAAATTAATTTAATATCTAGAAAACGTTACATTAATAAAAAATGTTTAAAGCATCCTAGCAATATATGACTTCAACGATTATTTAGTAAACTATGTATGAAAGTTGATGCTAAGGTCAAGTATGACAACTTCTCGTTTTATGATAAAAAATTATAGTCACTATGGTAATAATAAAAAAAAAAAAAACCTGTCGTTTATTAATCAAATTTTAAATAGTAATAATTGCGGCCATGTTGAAAAAATTATGTCTGTGGATAATGTTATTCTTACAAACTATGAATCCATTGCTAATGATTTTGGGTTATACCATATTTCTCGAACATTGTTTCTGAATTGAGAGCTACTAATATATTTCCTAACTCCCCGAGGCAGTATTCTTGTGATTTTAATAATTTATATAATTTTTTTATTAGCCCTGTTGATGTAACTGAAATTAATGCTATAATTGCTGAACTTAAATCTAGTAATGTCATTGATATCCTTGGGATGAGCTTCAATATGTTTTAAGCAAATAGAGACTGTTTGTCTCTAATTCTGGTTTATTTTGTTAATCAATGTTTTTGTTTGGCGTTATTCCTGTCCTATTTCCTTATTCCTGAGGATTTAAAAACTGCAATTGTTTTACCTTTGTTTAAGAAAGGTGATAAACTTACCAAAGACTGAGTAAACGGCGCAGTGCTTAAAGCTGCGGCGTTTGGATCGGGAGGTGCCGGGTTCGAATCCCGATAGGGGCGGGATGCAAAAGGGATTTTTCATCATCTGGTTGCCATCGGTGATGACGATAAACACAACTATGACCCCCTATTGAGAGTGCAGAATCCATGGGCCGACCCACAGGTGGTGCAGGTGGTTTATACAAAGCGGGTCTATATCCGTACGTCCTCAATTTGGCTATTACTGCGTAAAGTAGGACTGTAAAATAAATTGCGAAAGAGTTGGGAGTGCCTTGAGCCCCTGGAAAAGATTGCATAGATTAAAAAAAAAAAATAAAAAAAAATTTTCTAACAAAAATTAAAAACAAATTAAAAATAAAAAAAAAAATTTAAAAAAAGGAAAATTTCTCAAAATTCTCTGTTCATAAAAGAAAGTCGTGTGTGGGCCACACCTGAATTTTAACTAGGTAATTAAGGGACCTATTCCATGCGCTAGCGAAATTTTTATCATCATTGTTGAGTGCGATTTCCAAAAAATAATTTCGCAGAACTTTTACTGAACGAAAAATCCGTATGGATTAGCGCTTTTTAACTAGGTAATTAATAGAACTATTCCATGTGCTAATCTTTTACTAAACGAACGATTCGTATGGATAAGGGTTTTTTAACTAGGTAATTAAGGGACCTATTCCATGTGCTAGCGAAACCTTTGTCATCATTGTTGGCAATGGCCGATATTGGCCTTTGGGGTTTGAGTGTAATTTCAAAAAAATAATTTTGCAGAACTTTTACTAAACGAACGATTCGTATGGATTAGGGTTTTTAACTAGGTATTTGAGGCACCTATTCTATGTGCTAGCGAAACCTTTGTCATCATTGTTGGCAATGGCCGATATTGGCCCTTGAGAGTTGAGTGCGATTTCCACAAAATAATTTTGCAGAACTTTTATTAAACGATCGATCCGTATGGATTAGGGTTTTCTAACTAGGGAATTAAGGGACCTATTCCATGTGCTAGCGAAACCTTTGTCATCATTGTTGAGTGCGATTTCCAAAAAATAATTTCGTAGAACTTTTACTAAACGAACGATCCGTATGGATTAGGGTTTTCTAACTAGGTAATTAAGGGACCTATTCCATGTGCTAGCGAAACCTTTGTCATCATTGTTCGCAATGGCCGATATTGGCCCTTGGGGTTTATGTGTGATTTCCAAAAAATAATTTTCCAGAACTTTTACTAAACGAACGATTCGTATGGATTAGGGCTTCCTAACTAGGTAATTAAGGGACCTATTCCATGTGCTAGCGAAACCTTTGTCATCATTGTTGAGTGCGATTTCCAAAAAATAATTTCGTAGAACTTTTACTAAACGAACGATCCGTATGGATTAAGGTTTTTTTTACTAGGTAATTAGGGGACCTATTCCATGTCCTAGCGAAACCTTTGTCATCATTGTTGGCAATGGCCGATATTGGCCCTTGGAAGTTGAGTGCAATTTCATAAAATTATTTTGCAGAACTTTTACTAAACGAACGATTTGTATGGATTAGGGTTTTTTACTTTCTTTTACTCTAGTTAAATAAAGTATAGTAGGTAATCATGAAAATTTTGTACCTTGAGATTTCTAGAGATTTATTTGTTTTGAGGTCCCCTGAGTCCAAAAAAGTGGGTTTCGAAATGGTGTCTGTCTGTCTGTCTGTCAGTCTGTCAGTCTGTTAGTCTGTCAGTCTGTCTGTGTCCTCTCTACAGCCCATATGGTTCAATCAATTGAGCTGAAACTTCAGATTTAAGCTTTTTTGATAAATTGGGAGGTCCCAGTGAATTTTACTTCAAATCGGCTAACCGGATGTGGCCATTCCCTTGGTCCAAAAAATTTGTTTTTTAAATATCTTAAGTATAAGGTTTACAAAAAACTACTTAATACAAAATGTTTCCAAAAATTAAAAAAAAAAATTAAAAAAAAAATTTAATTTCTCAAAATTTTCTGTTCGTAAAATAAAGTCGTGTGTTGGCCACACCTCAATTTTTTTTAATCGTTTGCCGCTTTGTTTACGAAGGCTGCTTAACTCTAAAAATTTTCCAAGTTTAATAAAGAATTGGTTATTTGATAAGAAAGACATTGGTTTCATGTTTGCTAAATAATCTCATGATTTGATTCCAGATGAATTAGTATTGTATAACTTATGTATTTCTATATTTTTTTTTTTTTAAATTATATGGCACCACGCCATTTTCAATAAATGTAATTTTAAAACCATCACTTTTCCGCCTTGAACGAATTTACTAAGAAGCTTGATCATTAAAATAGTGCACCTGAAATCTCTTCAAGCGTAATATCTGCCGAAATACCAGATCCTAAAATTGCAAATGAGTTGTTTGAAGTTGTGATCCAGAACATGATACACGGACCAAGATACTTAAAAGACACAACTACTTTCAAGTAAGAAGTAATTTAGATGAAATCTCTCAATATTAAATCGGTAGATATATCAGCAGCAATGAAGTCATGTGGCGTATTTGGGGGATCCAACTGTCATTCGTTTTGCTGGCCATCTAGAAAACGGATAAAGAGTTTATTTCACGGAACAAAACATAAAGGATAAAGCAATAAATCATTAACAGCGTTTTATCTATTCTGTTAAACAGATGATTTTGCAAGAATTTTGATATATGCAGACATTCCGACTTATTACACTTGGAACGCAACACGAAAGAATTTGGAAGAAAGGAAGAGATGCAAGGCATAGCCTTGAATATTTTTATTAAATGATTTAGGAAGAATGGCCAACACTCTACCTCCGAATAACTTTTAATATTTTGATTTACGGTTGCTTCTGAATACCATCATTTATACATTTACGAACAGTAGACGGTATAGTCCATAACATGTATCGGAGTGCGTGCGAGGCGTTTCATTTTCTGGAAAACGACGATCATTTATTTGAAAATTCTTCCTCCACTTCTAATCCATTTCAAATACGTACAGTACAATTTTGGGAGAAGTACAAACACTACATAGCCAAAGATATTCTGCACAGGATGCATCAACTAACACAAGTTGTTGGCACAATTAGGAATGACAGCACCAAATTGGACCAACAATGTAACATTCGACAGAAAACTGTTCAGAAAGCAATGTTAGAACAGATATGACTTAAAGCTGTTCGTCCAAGAAAATACACCGAAACTCTTTCCAGAACAAAATATAGTAGTTGATACTATCAGCTGTATCCAAACCAATCGGATGGATTATACTTTTTGAACGCTCCAGGTGAAACTGGAAAAACGTTTTTAATTTCCTTGATCATGGCTGAAATCCGTTCAAACTACCAGCTCTTGCTTCTTCAGGCTTTACTACCACTTTGATGGAAATTGAGAGAACAGCGCCTTTAGATCTTAAACTGTCACCAAACATGCAATTCAGAGAAAACCCAACATGTAACGTTACAAAAACATCTAATCCAAAAATGGCTCACAAGAAGTCACTGAAAGCACTCGACCATGAAAGACTTGTGAAATGATCAGGTTTCATTTGGTAGAGCATTGCATTTACTATCCGGTGACTTCAGGTTAACGCGTCCAGTTACAGTTATACGGTACTGTCCAAAAAATGCATTAAACAACCAACATAAGAGTTCAGCTTCAAACCACTCTCAAGACAATTCCCATTTAATTTCTGCATCATCGTGAATTCAAAAGAAATTTAGTAGTTAAGGTTTTGCAAAGCATCGAATCAAATTATTGAAATAACGCATGGTTGAGCGGAAGAGCCATTCTAGCGCTCTATGATGTGGTCTCTCGGTGAATCTATGTTCGCTAGAATACTTTTATTTACTTTCCGATTCGAGCCACAGCGAAGCGTGGCCGGGTTTTGTTCCGGAATATGATCAACGGGTCCAGCGGAAAATGTAGCTAGCCAATTATGGACCAATCATAATGAAATTGAGCATGTAGCTTCCAAATGGGATCGACAAGCCAGCAAAATTGAATTTAGCCATTTATAAACCTATCGTAAAATTGCTGTGATCAAACGGAACACAAAAGCACAAGTCATAAGATATCTAGGTAAAGAACTGCAGACAAATGCCAAAATTCCCACCGTTATAGCCAAAAGACCGGCACCGCATGAAGTTACGCCGCAACAGCTGTGCCGGTACAAATAATTGCAGCAATAGCCATCAATCACATCTGGTAGATCATCGCAGAATACCGGCAAAAAAATCCAAGCCATCAAATTACCAGAAACACTACAGCAAGCAGCATTAGCTCTCATAAGCGCCAAATTGTAGTGGATTTCGAAAGCGTACAAAACTACCGGATCCACAAGTATGATAGAGAGTTATCAAGCATTGTTGGTAGTAGAAAATTAAAAACAAGTGGATGTGTAGGTGTAAAGATTTAAAAACGAGTGGGGTTGTATGCTAACGTACGCGTCAATTAAATTAAAACGCGTCTTCCCCCTTCCTCCAGCAAAAAACAAAAACTAAGCAATAGAATTAACCCTATATAACCAAATAATACCCCTAGTACCTAGTTACAACACAAGTAAAAAGCATAAAGAATTCTCCTAAGATAATCGATAAAAAATATAACAACGTTGTCATTGCTGGTGACTTTTATAAAAAAAACCCGTAACAGTAATTGCGCTAGACCCAATGGTTATGGCAACTCGTTAAATAACCTTGCAGCATCCTATGTACAATAACTTCCTGCTTAACTAACTAGACCAGCCAACTTACATCAAACCGAGTGCAACCAAATCCACTATTGACCTAATCACGTCATGATCGCCTATTCCAAAATCACGAATCTACTAAATCCTACCAAACCAAGTATTGGCAAAATAGACTAGAACTCTTATCGAAAATTCATAAACAAAACCATTACTTGGTACTCCAATACGCTAAACACAAGTAAAGCCATATAGAAAAATTGCCACCGCATTGACTGCATCAAGCAAGCAATAAATTTAGCCTCGTGACTAGGGTTTGCAAAATCGTAGATATTTTTGAAAACTGGTTTTTCAAAATTCTAAAACCGGTTAAACTGGTTCAATCGGTTTTCAGAACAAATTATTTTTCACATAAAAATAAATTTGTAGTATCTGGTTCATCTATAGAAATTTCATTTTCATATACAGGTTTTTTATATAGTACCTTTAAAACTGCTAAATGTATCCCGTGTGCTAAGCAAACTATATCGAGAGCAGTTCAGATTAATCTTCACCATTCTAAGGCTGCCTCGGCAGCCTTGATCCTCAGACTGACCAAATTGGATGAGGACATAATCCTAGTTCAAGAACCCTGGATTAATAAAAACAAGATCTGTGGCCTCGGTTTAAAAGGATATACGATTATATACTCTTCTAAGTCCGACAAGATCAGATCTTGCATTCTAGCTGAAAATAATTTCAGTATTTTTCTTCTTCCACAATATAGTAGTCGAGACGTAACGGCAGTCGGCCTTGAGACGGGAGGCTGCTTACTATGGCTGGTTTCAGCCTACATGGACCGAGAGAAGGAGGTTCCGCCGGATACCCTTGGGGAACTGATACTCGAAGCGGAACGGGTAAGGATCGGAGTATTACTGGGTTGTGATGCAAATGCACACCATACAATCTGGAGTAGCACCGACATCAATGAAAGGGGTGAGTACTTATTTGATTACTTATTGGGTACTAACCTTGCAGTGTGTAATCTGGGGCAAGAGCCCACTTTTATTATTAGTAACAGGCAGGAGGTACTGGACGTTACCTTTGCTTCGGACTTCATGACACATATGGTCAAAAAATGGCGGGTTGCGAAGGGGCACTCCTTCTCGGACCATTGGTACGTGACGTTTAATATTGACATTCACCCTGTTACCCGGAAATCCTTCAGGAATCCTAGAAGGACTAACTGTAACAAATACGGGGAAGTGTTAGTAGGACTCTTACCGACCGATGCGCCGAGGCAACCAGCCACAGAGAAGGAGCTGGATTTACTGGTGGAGGAAATCACAAGCGCCTGTAACTTGTCCTTGGACAATGCGTGACCCAGGAGAATACCTAAAGGGAAGCAGAAACCGGTATGGTGGTCCAGGGAGCTGGGAATCCTACGTTCAGGGTGTAGGTAAGCATTCAATAGAGCAAAGGGCTCTAGGGAAGCTCAGGATTGGGACTCCTATAAGGAGCACCTTAAAAAGTTTAAAAAGGAACTAAGGAGGGCGCGGAGGAGGTCTTGGAGGATATTCTGTGAAAAAATGGAAGGTGTTTCGGAGACTTCGCGCCTCAGAAAAATCTTGTCTAAGAGTCCAACGAGCCCTAGCTACTTAATCACACCTGATGGGCTGTGGACAACGTCTACTGGGGAATCACTGGCGCTTCTGCTGGATACCCATTTCCCAGGTAGTGTGGATGTGTCGACGGAGCTTGGCGGGGAGTGGGAAGGAGTATCGTCTGGGTACCCGGAGGAAATCGTGTGCAAGAACCGGATCCTATGGGCACTAAACGGCTTTAAACCAATTAAATCGGCTGGCCCGGACGGTATCATCCCAGCTGAGCTGCAAAAACACTCGTCGATCATTCTCCCATGGCTGGAGGTGATCTTCACGAGGTGTCTAAAATTGAATTATATTATTAGGAAATGAACGGAGGTCAGGGTGATTTTCATCCCGAAAACGGGAAAGAATTCACAGACCAACCCAAAGGACCTAAGATGGATAACTCTATCATCCTTTCTGTTGAAAACATTGGAAAGATTGATCGACATGTACATTCGTACAAAAATAAATCCCAGTAGGTGGGCGACTTCTCAACATGCGTACTGGAAAGGGGGATTTGAGGACACGGATCCCTGGTGCGAACAATTGAGAAATCAATCCACTCGAAAGAATACTGTATGGTAGCCTTCCTTGATATAGAGGGCGCCTTTAACAATGTCAGGACGGAGGCAGTTCGGGAAGGACTGTCTTTCTTAGGTGTGGACGACCCCTTAGGGAGATTAATAAATCAGATGCTATAAGGCAGGATTATTAATGCGGATATGGGGGAAACCACCATTAGGAGGCGAGTAGTTAGAGAAACTCCGTAAGGTGGTGTCCTATCACCTCTTCTCTGGAACATAGTTATCAATGGATTACTTTTGGAACTGGAGAGGGAGGGAATAGGAGTGATAGCGTATGCAGATGACGTGGCAATCGCGATCTCAGGTAAATACCTAGGCACGATTAAGGAGGTCATGCAACACGCGCTCGAAATCATTTTAAAGTGGGCCAGCAAATGTGGGCTTGGTATAAATCCATCCAAAACAGAGCTGGTACTCTTCACCAAGAAATATAAAATTCCGGTAGTCACCCCTCCTACCTTAAATGGCACGCCACTGGTGTTTACTGATAAGGCAAGATTTCTGGGCATAATCTTGGACAGTAGGCTAAATTTATTGCCCAATATGTTAGAGAGGGTAAAGAAGTCTACCATGGCTCTGTACTCGTGTAGGAACGCCGTCGAAAGGAGATGGGGTCTTAAACCAGAGCTTATACACTGGCTTTTCACCGCTTTAGTCAGACCGATTCTGATGTACGGGGTGAGTGTGTGGTGGCCAGCACTAGACAAGAAAACTTATAAGAATAGGATAGAGAAGGTGCAGAGAACGGCCTGCTTGCTTATAAGCGGGGCACTGAGGACAACCCCTACACGTGCTCTGGAGGCTATGTTCTACCTTCTTCCTGTCGACATCTTTGGTAAGCAGAGAGCGGCACTACGGCTGCACGACTCTCTGCCGTGGCGTCAGTGAAAATGTGTCGGAATTAAGACAAAGACCTTATTTTTGACGTTTCTCATCAATAATTTTAACACATGTTTTAGCTAGCATAGATCCTTTAACTCGAAATAATCCCAAGTTCCAAAATGAATTTTTTGAATGTACATTCACGTTAAGGTATCTTCTGTTTCTGACAGAAGTCCACTCATCAAACGCTAAACTATGTTTTTGGTTATCTTTTTTTAAAAGTTGTAATTCATTTTTAATTAGGTCTTGTATATGTTCACCATGTTGCTTAATTAAATTAGGTATTCCATTTACTGATTTAGGAATATTTGTTAATCCACGTGCTGTTAGACCAAGCCTTAAATTAGTTGATTCCCAAATCATTCTAAACGATATTCCATGACACGCAGTAAGATGTCATAATGTGGCTGGTAGTGTATTATTTATTTTGTTTGCAAAATAGTTCGTCAGTTTTCCAGACAACCCCGAAACAGAACTTATACTTGCCATGCTAATATTTGATGGATTAGCTTTTTCTAAAATTATTCTGGATTTTAAATGGTTGTGCATTCCACTTGTACTTCCACCTGTATTCTGAATAACTTTGTAATATTTTGTACATTTCCTTGAATTTTTATTGACATTTCCAGTACGTCGAACAAAATAATGCCAGACCTTATTTTGGTTATCGAATGAAACAATTTTTTTATATTTTTCGTGTTTCCAATAACTTTACCTGCAAACATCCGTGCTTTATCATCGCATAAACCAGCTAACAAAACAAATCGAATCCAAAATATACAAAACCACTAATAACGCATGGAAAAAGAAACTCCAAAATATAAAACCAAACCACACCTCCGTCTGGCAGTTGTTCAAATAAGTGAAATCCCGAGGAAACCAGTTACTACCCATAATAATGCATGATAAAAATATACCTATACCAATATTCAAAAAGCTAATCATAATATCTCCTTATATCCCATAGTACAAAATATTGAGTATGGAGGGGCAGTTGGCAGTCGGCCCTGGATCAGATCCATCCCGATATTACGCAAGTCGATGCCGAAAAAATCATCCGTTCACCAGCGCTGAGATTTATATGGAAAGCCTCCATAATAAAAAAGGTCCAAGTCAAGATATTGTAATATTCCGCCGGTACCCATTGGCCATGTAAAATGTCTGCTTGAGGATTTTATGCTATCCAACGTGGTATGGAAGAGCGCCAAGGTAACATCGATCAAAAAACCAAACAAACCTTCCACTGAGTCATCAAGCTACAAGCCTATCAGTCTCCTTCCTATCCTTGGCAAAATCCTTAAAAAACCCATCATAAACTCTGCTCAACACTAACTAGTTCTGCTGGGTGAACAAATTTCGTCGATGGCAAACGTTAACAATTCCACTGCCACAAGCAAAAAATAAAAAATCTTCTGAAGGACTAATCGTTTAACGTCAGTATTTTGGGGGAACTGTCAGGGACGTTTGACATCCCAACGGGAGTATCTCAAGGTTCAATCCTTATTCCACTCCTCTTCAACCTATTCATTAACAATCTTCTCGCGCTGCTTTCGTGCAACGTCGCAGTCTATGCCGACGACGATTTCTTGATTACAAATTTTTAATTTATTTTGGTTAAATGTTTTTATTTTAATTAAATGTATTTCTTATATTTTCAATAATATTCAATTTAATATTTTGAGAAGAGCGAACGTGCGTGCGACCGCCACTAAATCCGAGACGAGACAAAAATTTTATTTTTATTTATTTTGTTTTGTGTATTTTGTTTTTGTGTCGCGCGGTTGGTATTTCTGGAACAAAAGGGCGCGTTGTTTTGGTAAGTTTTTCGATATTTTAGAGTTCTTTTAACTGTGGAAAATCAAAGTAAATACTTTCAAAACCGGAGACGTTTTATTCATATGTTCCAAATACCTAAGAGAAAAGTCAAATTCCCACCACCTTACCCTTAACAATTTGCAAATCCCATTGAATATTGGAAGATGCTCTATATACTAACATATAACCTCTCAAAACAGCAATATCGAATAAACGAACTTACTCATTATTCGCTCTTTTCCACTCACAATCCAAATTCCCCACCAACAACAAATTACTCATTTATAAAGTAGCCATTAGACCAATCCCAAAAACCATCGATAAAATATAAAGAATCCAGGAGAAATGCTTGAGATATTCTTTATCATTATCCAAAAACACGCGACTCCTTGTACTTGATCAAATAGCGAACAACCCAACAACATTCCAATTCATAAATAAACTCACCAACAAATTTTACTCAACCATCTCCCCTGTAGAGAATCCGTTAACAGAAAAAATCAATAATTCTTTGTAAATTAAGTAAATAATTATAAACTTTCAAGTTTTGTAAAAAACAAAGCTGTGAAAAGTACTATTACAGCTTAAATAAAAATGTGACCCGAAAAGAGTCAGATATACAGCCAGCAAACAGGCGAAATTCAAGTTGCAGTGCCCAACCGTATCCTGTTAAAATTACCAATGTGAGTTGCAATTTCATCAGATTAGAATAATTAACGTAAATAGAATTAATTATACAAATATTAGAATTTTAGTTTATTAATTTGGCAATTTGTTGCTTCTTTTTCCGACATTCGTTTTGACTGTCGAACTAAAATAGCTAGACAGAAAATTAAAATGGGTAGACTTGAGGTTGACAATTTTGAAAAACAAAAGCTTTTAGGTTTTTCGAGTATTTCTCGGAATTTGTAAATATTCTCTGTTACAGGAAAAGCATCATCGGCAAAAATCACATACGGCATTTACATTTCTCTTCCTGGCAGAGGCCAAGATCACGGGGAATTCCGTTTTGTTCTTCTACCACCAATATTGCTAGGCAGCTGTTTTTTAAAATAAGCAATGATAATGCCAAAAAACCAACAAAATATTTGCAACAAATAAAATTTAATAATGAATAAGTACCTATGCGGAAGAATTAAAATGTCTAATTGCAACATTTGTTATATCTTAAGTAAAGTAACTCGGGAAGATAATTCAATAATTATTTCATATATTGAGATACATAATACTTACTTTCTAATTGTGTTAAGTGGAAAGTCAATTATAAAAAAAATTAAAAGTATCATGATTGTGACACAATACACAATGTTTAAAAAACATTGAAAATATAAAACGTAAGGCAAGAGATAAGACAACAATAAGGAAAACTGAAAATGTTTCTACCTTGTGTCGTATTCGTGTATAGCTAGGTACCTACACAATCTAGAGTTAATTTGATAGATGAAGTAACAAAGAAAAAAAAAAACGTAAATCTCGGTAGATTGAGGCATTTTTAGCGGTACATTGTAACTTTAGCCCATATTGATTGTTTGTTTTGTTGTTATTGTTAAGATTTTTTAAAATTGATTTTTTTTTTGTTTGTTGGTTATTATAATTTTCGCTATAAAATATGCAACAAGTAAATTTCAATTGTATTCTGCTACGGTAGATTTTATTATCAATTTACCATTTTTTTTTCACTTGAAATATGAAACAAAAAAAATTAAGATATTTACTCGGGATTTGTATATTTGTATGTATATATTGTACCTACAACTTGCGGAAAGGGTGCACAAAAAAAAGGTCTTTGATAAAAAATAGAAATCTTTGAAACACAGTACAGAAAATAGGAACAATGGAAATAGAAAAACTTTTACCGTCTTTTATTTGCAAATATGCAAGAAACAAAAAAATTGAATTATTTTATTTTTATTTCTCCCCTTTACAAATTTTCTTTATTTTTTGTTCGAATTTTCTGTGTGGACATGAAAAACAAAACAAAAGGCTTGCAAAAAAAGGGTCAAAATTATTCAAAAGAAAAAGTTGGAGGAAAATCTTCTAGAAATTATAAATTTGATTCTTATTAAAAAAAAAAAAAAAAAAAAAAATAAAATAAAAATTATAATAAAATGAAAAGATGAAAATCTTTTTTAAGAATTATATTTCAATTTTTTCCTTCCCCAAAATTTTATTACCAAAATATTTTTTTTTTTTTTTTTTTTGCCAGAAATAAATTGAAGTGATTTATTTCATTAATTTTGTTATACAGTACAAAAAAGAAAAATGTCTATATACGAAATTGAAAAAAAAAAGAATGAAATTTAAATAATAAAACAATAAATTTATTTGAGTTTTAAAAGATTTTTTGTTTTTGTTCTAGAAATTCTATTATTAGATGAAAATTAGGCAAATGGTTTATATACATTTCTGTTGGACTCAATTCACTGTAGTCCTTTTAATGGATTTTGTAATTTTCTGCTATTCTTTTTTTTTGCTTCGACTCAATTGGATTTATTTGTTTTTACTTTGTGCCGTGCAAAACAACAAAAACAAACTGAAAATTATTATTATTATAGCTTTCCAAATAAAGAAAAGTGTCATGAAGGCATTTCATGGAAAATTCGTCAGAAATATTCCTTTTCTTTTTTTGCCTGAACTGTAATTGTTTGAATCGTAAACTTGGGAAATTAGTTAACAAGAAAAAAAAAAAAAAAAAAATTCTGAGCTGGATGAATTTGTTTGATGGTTAGATGTTAAAAACAAAAAGGAAAACCAATATTCGTTATCAGTTAATATAAACACGTCAATCTAAATAATTAGTTATAAATTTTTTATTTAAGCTTGAAATCGAGGCAAATTGCCATTTTACATCAAATTTTTACTAAAACAAATTAATTCATTCGATTGTCAACATCCGTCGAGTACAGACGTTCACAGTGAAAAACAAATTAAAAATAAAACAAATAAATAATAGAAAGTGAAATCAGTTCAAACCAAAAGCAATTAGCACAATTTTGCGCATTACATAATATATACATGTAGGACCACCCTGTGCTATAGTCATTTCATAAAACATTAAAACACCGATATATGTACGTAACATTGTGTTGTACTGTTTAATAGAAGTTGTATTTGTTGATGGTATGAGTATCGTAATGATAACGTTTTGTATGTACGAATAAAAAAAGAGTTAGTTGTTAATTGACATCGAGAAAATAAAGATATACCAAAATTAAAAACATTATTTGTGGCGATTTTTATTTTAAATTAATTGTTCGAGAAATCCTACAAATTTTTGGGGGCTCAACCGGGATATCGATATAAACAATATCGCGGTATCTACAACGATATTATCGATTTAACACTACCACGGGATTACCTTTGAGTTTATTTTATATTTTGGTTTTATTTGGAACAATATTTGCTGCCATATTCGCACAGATTTTTCAACTTGATACGGAACGACCTTGGATTTGTTTTTATTCGAATAATTGGAATTTGTATGCTGCTGTAAAAGTGATCCTAAATTGTAAGAAAATTCTATTTTATTAATTGACAGAAAAGTATCAAATTAAAATAAAAAAAAAGTTGTGAGCTGTTTTCTAGTTATAAAAGAATAACTCTAAATATTGTATGAGATTTTCATCTTTTGTTCGATACTGTTTTTTTTGTGTGTGAACGACAATGCCGAAAAATAATAAGAAAAAAGGAAATAAATCCAGTGAAAATAGTGATGAAACTTTCAATGAAGAATCGTTTCTTCGACTGTTTCGATCGAGTTTGGCAAAAATCTCAATTGATTCTTTGCAAAGTACGTCACACGGATCTGAACTTAGTGATACAGTGATACAAAAGTTGAATGAAATGCAACGGGAGTTAAACGAGATCAAAAACGACGCAATTAAAAATTGTGGAAATGCAAATGGTGGCATTCAAATTACGGCTGAAGCAAACCGAAATACTTCGATTAATCAGGCTGCAGACGATGATGTCCAACATGAGCAACGAATAAAATACCAGAATATTCAATATGATATTTCAGTTTTTTATGGTGAATCGAATTATAGAATTCAATCTTGGTTAGAAGAGATTCAGCAAATGACAGATGAAACTTAAAGGCAAACTGTGGTATATGCTAAGAAAGCGCTATCTGGCTAAGCTAAACGACGTCTAAAGTTGAAACCTGACCTTACAACATTTGAAAAGTTAAAAAGCTATTTAATCTCGGAAATTTCAGTGAAAATAATCAGCGCTGAAATACACCAACAAATGACAGATCGAATCAAGAAAAAAGACGAGACATTGGAAAATTATTTTATGGCAATGCGCGAACTAGGTGGGTAGGGTAGAAGACCAATCGGTGATAGAATATACAATAAAGGGTATCGTGGATACGGGATCAAACAAGTTGTTGTTGTACGGAGCTACGACAGTCGATGAGTTTAAACAAAAACTAAAGTTGTATGCCCAGTTTAAGACGGACAACAATTATGTTGAAAAGAAGAAATTCAATACGATAAGATCCGGAATATTGTGTAACAATTGTGGAGATAAAGGACATTCGTCAAAAAAATGCCCGAATAGAAGAAAAGGTGTTAAATGTTTCGGATGTAATGAATTCGGACATATCGCCACAAAATGTCTCAAGAAGTCGAATCAAATCCAAAAAGAAATCAAATTGATTGAAGATGATTTATTACCTAGAATAAATCCGAAGACAATTTATTTAAATAGTTATTTAGTTTTGGACTCGATTTTCGATACAGGAAGTGATCTGATGTTATTACGGGAAGATGTTTACCTGGAAATGGGATCACCAACATTAGACGGAGAAAAGACGAAGGTTCTCGGAGTCGGCGGATGCAGAATATGTACGTTAGGTCGTTTAAAAGCAACCTTGCAGATTGATGAAGTTGTCGAAAATATTTCTGTTACTATCGTACCTGTAGAAGCTCTTAATGTAAAATGTGTCGTCGGAAATGATTTCCTTAGAGAGAAACAGATTATTCGTGGTTCAAATCAGTTGAGTGTCGAAACACTACCGAAGGAAGAATTCTTATCATGCTACAAAATTGAAGAAATAGAAGACGATTTGGTAATAGGGAACCAAGAATACGAAAAGGAAATACGTTCGTTGATAAACTATTACAAGCCAGAAAAGTCGAAGGAAACCAACGTCACATTGAACATTCTTTTGAAAGACGATAAACCAGTTTGGCAACACCCAAGGCGTTTGTCATCGGGAGAAAAGGTGGAAGGCGATAAGCAGATTGGGGATTGGCAGCGACAAAATTTTATTCGTCCTAGTGTATCCGAATTCGCAAGCCCTGTCGTATTAGTGTCCAAAAAGGATAAGACCAAACGACTTTGCATACACTATCGAAGGTTAAATAGGGAAATCATAATGGACCGTTATCCATTACCGCTGGTCGACGACCAGATCGATCAATTACACAGTTCCCGTATTTTCACTACTTTAGATCTACGAAATGGATTTTTCCACGTTAAGGTTAATGAAGCTAGCATAAAATATACCGCTTTTGTAATTCCAACAGGACATTTTGAATTCTTACGAATGCCCTTTGGCTTAAGTACCGCGCCAGCAGTTTTCCAACGATACATACACTGGGTATTCAGAGATTTGATGACGAATTCAGAAATTTTAGTCTACATGGACGATATTATTATTCCATCCATCAACGAAGAAATTGGATTGCATAAACTAAAAAAAAGTGTTGCAAGTCGCAGCAGAGTATGGCCTGCAGACTGATTCTATAAAAAATAAGATAATGTGTAAATGGGTAAACTTGTGAAAAGCAAAGCTTACTTTTAGAAGTTTGGAATTTTTCGATATTATTTTAGTAGTAAGTCAAACCGTGAAATTGCACACTCATAAAAGTAAGCTTTGCTTTTCACAAGTTTACCCGTTTACACATTATCTTATTTTTTAGAGAATCAGGGTGCTGGAGTTTAAATGGCGTAAATGTCAGTTTTTATGCCGGAAAATTAATGACCTCGGATACGAGATTGAATAAGGTTTCATAAAGCCATCAGAAACCAAAACCAAAGCTGTGGAAAAGTTCCCGCAACCAACGACGATCAAACAAGTACAAAGTTTTTTCGGATTAACAGGATATTTTAGAAGGTTTGTGGCAAATTACTCGGTTTTGGCAAAACCGTTATTGGATATGCCAAAAAAGAATGTAAAGTTTCAATTCGGGCCACTATAAAAATTTGCATTTGCAGAATTAAAACAAATTGTAACTACGAAACCGGTGCTACGTATTTTCAGACACGATGCCGAGACTGAACTCCACACAGGCGCATCAAAATTTTGTTGCAAAAAATTAAACATGATGGACAGTTTCACCCTGTTTACTATTTTAGTAAAAAAACTTCATAATGTCAGGAGAGGTACTGTTCATATGGTACTTGCAATCATAGCGTCTTTAAAAAAGTTACGAGTCTATTGGGCTAGGACTTAAATTCAAAATCGTTACGGACTGTGCCGCGTTTAAATCAACAATGATGAAGAAAGATATTACACCACGAATTGCTGGTTGGGCGTTACAACTAGAAGATTGTGAATATGTACTAGAGTACAGAGCTGGCACCAAGATGGAGCACGTGGATGCACTCAGCCGTAATCCCATCATTTTGTTGGTACAGAATGAATTCATAGAAAGAATAAAGAAGGCTCAGCGAGAAGACGATTATCTTACTTCGATCATAAAGATCCTAGAATACGAACCCTACGAAAGTTTTATAATGGAGAGAGGCGTACTCTATAAAGAAGACAGCTAAGATCGAAAATTATTTTGTGTTCCGAAGAAAATTCAAGGCAAACTTATTAAAAACACACACGAAGCTGGACATTTTGGAACAAAGAAGATGATGGAACATATTGCCAGAGATTATTTTATCAAAACCTGAAACAAAAGTGTGACAGTTGTCGAAGGAATTGTATTGCCTGTATTTTAGCCGAACGCAAGGCGGGGAAGCAAGAGGGTTTTTTGCACCCGATAGATAAGGATAAGTATCCTTTAGTTATATATGACATCGACCACTTAGGGGCCAATGCACCCCACTTTCAAACAATACAAATATATTTTTTCAATTGTAGATGCGTTTGCCAAGTTTGTGTGGATATACCCAGTAAAAACAACGACAACCGATGAAGCAATAAAAAAACTAGAAATTCAAAAAACTAATTTTGGAAACCCAAAGCGAATTATAGCAGATCGAGGGCCGTCAAATCATATTGATTTGACCCTCATTACATCAGGAGTACCCAGAGGAAATGGTCAAATTGAAAGAATAAATCAACTCATAATTCCAGCTTTAGCAAAAATGGCAATTGATTCACCAGAAGTATGGTTTAAATATACATACAGACTGCAGAGGTACATAAGCTCAACTTGGCAAAGAAGCATTGGTACAACGCCGTTTGAATTGTTGTTTGGGGTGAGGATGCGAAACGTCGAAGATCAAAGGATAGCCGAAGTGGTTTAAGGAGAATTGATGAACCATTTGATGCTCAAAAAGGATACGATCAGGGAAATGGCAAGAAACGAAATTATGAAAGTGCAAGAAGAAAACCGGCGGGTTTTAATCCAAAAACGAAGAAAAGCATCAGTATACAAGATGGGGGATATTTTCGCTATTAAGCGTACTCAGTTTGGATCTGGAATAAAACTGATGCCGAAATTCCTGAGTTCGTACAAGTTGGCCCAAATGACCGCTACAAAATCGAAAAGCTTGGAGACCACGCGGGTCCGGTTCACACGAGCACCAGTGCGATGACGATGATGATTCAGAAGAAGATGTGATTTAAGAAAAAATGTATTTTAGCGAAATTGAAATCATTCAACAAAACTGAAGACGAAGTTTACAACATCAATTAATAAGAAGCAATTGTACCTGAAGATTTTTGTTTTGTTATTTAATTAATGCAGTTATAAAGACGAAGAGATGCAACGACGTAGAAGAGTAGGCTGAGAAGACGTCGTTATGATCGTAAAAAGTAGAAGTATGATCCAAATTCGATGACGACATTGCATATATATATATATATATATATATATATATATATATATATATATATATATATATATATATATATATATATATATATATTGTTACGTTTTTGCCTTGTCAATCAAGGTTCGTATCACTGGATTGTGAATAATACAAACTCAATTCAATTTATCACCAACGAATTTATTTATTTCACAAAATTTATTACAACACAGTTTATCAATCAAAATTTACAAAATCACTTTATATAAATTATTCTTAAATTTTACTGATCACTTTTACTTTATTTATCACACTACAACACTTTTTAAATCACTTTTTAATTCCTTTTAATCTTTATACTATCGCTTACCAAATATTACTTATAATCTTACAAGTTTACACTATCGCGTTCCAAATACTAATAATCCAATTCGATCTTGTTCGCCTTTTTATATACACAAACCAAGCTTCTCGAAAGTACACGACTTTTCCAGTTGGAATAGTGTAGAAACATTACGTAACAATTTTTATCATGATAAATTGTATTTAGTACAGTAAACATTGAGCTATTAGTTTTACTTATTCTATTACACACTAGGTGTCACCGTCACAATATATATATATATATATATATATATATATATATATATATATATATATATATATATAAATATATATATATATATATATATATATATATATATATATATATATATATATATATATATATATATATATATATATATATATATATATATATATATATATATATATATATATATATATATATATATATATATATATATATATATATATATATATATATATATATATATATATATATATATATATATATATATATAGATATATACCTGTCAAAACAAGGTTGTGGTACAAATATGGAAAGTTTGAGGCAAAATATGGCGAGGGTGCAGTTTTAGAAGACGGATCTAAAGCCAAATGATTTGGAAATGATGAAATTTGTGGTGAACATAGGATTAACCAGTAAACAGGTACAAGGGAGGGACTGTATCAAGACTTGTACGATCGTTGTGTCTATATAAAATTTAATAACGAACAAAATTACCAACAATGCATATTGGAAAAAAGGACACTGATCTTCAATTATACCAGTGGAACAACAACAGAAGTTACTGTGAAGGGTTCAAGTTGTGTAATGCGATATGTGCCGGTATTTAATCTACTACCAGGGATTACGAAAAAAACTGTGTGTCTTGTGTGAGGCCATGCAACGGTTTGGCAATATATTATTAACTAGGCAAAAAAAATTTGCTGCCAACTCGCAATTACCTGTATTTTCGGGTGTGAGAGGTATATACATTGAAATCGAACGTGAAATTTCGCAATTTATATACGTACAAAATATAAAAGCAAAAATTTTTTATGAAGGAATGAGAGAGTGGTGTTTTAATTGTGGCGAAGATACTCATAAAAAACAAGATTGTCCGCTATTGTGCAATAAAATCAACGAGTTGCTACAGCAACAACAAGCACAACAACAAACAATAATAACACCACAAGAACCAGATGAACAATATTTACAAACGCAAAGACAATCACAACACGCACAACAAACAAGCACGTTCGATAAAAGCACGTTACAATCTACTACCAATCAAGAAAAAGTGAAATATAGCGATGTAGCGAAAATCAACATGCTACACGCACAGGACGAAAACTATATTGGGGTTATTACAAAAATGGTTAACATTAAAGATCATTTGAATCACAAGAAAACAGCAAACCGACTCATCGTGTATGGAAACGGTAAGCGAAGATGTGGAAGAAAATATTGGCAAGAGCGGTGGACCAGCAAATAAAACGAGATACACCAATACCAGAGGAGTGAGAGGGTACAGATTTCTTTCCAAACCAAGAAATGATGGTAATAGCCGAGTGGCAATAATGTACGTCGGAAACATGTCGCTTCAAGAGGTTTAGCTACCCGCTTTTGAGGTGATTGAAGCAACAGCCACCTCAACGACGAATTTTGAAAGAAATCTGTTACTACTGAGTATGTATGTAACTCAGGTGCGTGATGAAGATGAAAGGAAAAAAGCCTTGAGTGATTTTAAAAAATTGTTTGAGTGGGTGAGAGATAAAAGTGACCTGATTGTATGTGGAGCTGTGAATACGCATGTGAGAATGTAGGGTTGTTTTGACAATTGCGCCAAAGGAAAACAGTTGGTCGACCTGATTCAAGACTCTGATATGGTGCTCTAGAACGATGGAAGGCCAACTAGAATGGCGAATGTGGGAGGCACGGCCAGCGCAATAGATTTGTCTATGACAACTATTGAACTGGCCTGCCGGGTCACTTGGAATGTTGAAGAAGAGAATTTGGGTGGTGATCATTTCATGATAAAAATGATCATGAATGATAATCGAGTGTTTAGAAAAAAACGTGAATTAATGAATAATAGGAAATGGGTGAATCAAATGAATGAGATTCTCGGAGAAAATGAAATAAATCAAAGCCAGTTAGATAGTGAAATTGAACGGGTAAATAAATTTTGTACAAAAATTGTGGATATGAAAGAGATTAATGTGGATGGTTGGTGGAACAATGAAGTTCAATACTGGTATGAAAGGAAGCGAATAGCCTTGCGTGAATTTAATAGGAATAAGAGTAGTGAGAATAAGATTATGTATGGTAAAATGAATGGAAAATTGAAAAAGGCTATTCGCAGAGCAAAAAGGAAAAGTTGGCGGGAATATGTGTCCCAAATGACACATAGAACCACAACTAAGGATGTATGGAGTTTGTTTAATAGGGTGAATGGTAAACATTTTAATGTGAGCAATGTGGTATGTGAGAACAGAGAAAAAGGTGAAGAATTTGTAAGAATGATATTGAATGTAAGCAATGATTTGAATGTAATAAATGAAGTTGATAGAATGAGTAGAAATGAAAGAATGGATTGTAAGTATGAATGGGGAGAGTTCCTGAGGGTGTTAGATAGATCAAAATCTACCACTCCAGGGACGAACCGAGTAAGTTACAAAATGATTCGGTTGTTGAGTGACTCAGCAAAACATAATTTGCTTGAGATACTCAACAAAGTGTGGATGGGTTTAAAAATACCGGACAAATGGAAAGAGAGCAGAGTGGTTCCCATCCCTAAACGGGATAGAGATTCAAATGTAGCAACAAATTATCGAGGCATATGTATGTTAAATGTTTTTATAAAAATCTTAAATGGAATGATGAAAGAGCGTATGGAAGATTTTGTGAATGAGAATAATTTGTTGCCATCGACAACATTTGGATTTCGAAAGAACCACTCTGCAATTGAGTGTGTGGAAAGTTTGTTTGGGAAGTAAGAAAGGACAATATGAAAGCTGTTGCGGTATTTTTGGACATTGAAAGAGCTTATGATTATGTGGTTCCGTGGAAATTACAACAAATTCTCTCGAATTTTGGATTTTCACGGAAAGTATGTATGTGGATAAAAGATTTTATGACTGAGAGAAAAATGGTTCTGAATGGAAGTGGTTTAAGGTTGGAGGGAGTTGCAAATGTTGGACTTCCGCAAGGAAGTAAAATATCTCCAGCTCTGTTCAACCTATACACCAGCGAGATACACCACATCAATGCAGACAATGAAATCGTTCTGCAATTTGCAGACGATTTTGTAGTAATTGGAAAAGGGAGAAGTATTGATGTAGCGGCTCAAAGAGCGCAAAAGGCGGTAAATGATTTAATACAAAAACTTAAAATGTTGAATCTGAGAGTGAATCCCGATAAGTGTGCTTATATGAGTTTCAGAACAAACGTTGCAAATGTTAGTATAAGTGTTGATAGCCGAAGAATTGAACAAGTAAATGCGTACAGGTATTTGGGTATTTGGATTGATAGACGAATGAATTTTGGGAAGCATATGAAAATCTTGGCAGATAACTGCAAGGAACGTTTAAATGTGGTTAAACGGGTGAGCAAACCTAAGTGGGGCGCTCACCCGAGTGTGACTTATATGTTAAGGAAGGCCCTTATATCCTCCAAAATTGGATATGGTATTAGTGTGTATGGGAATGGTTCGAAAGGGGCTTTTAGCCAATTAATGAAAGTAGAAAATGCATGTGCAAGAGTGGTATTGGGAGCGATTAACTCAACCCCAATACATACTCTGTGGTCTGAAATGGGTGATTCACCTCTCGATTACAAGATAGAGTGGATCACAGTGAGAGAGTCGGTGAGAATGATAACTAAGAAAAATGAGTTTTGGAATGAGATGATAGTAAGATTACAAAATAGGGCGGTGTACAAACCGACATATAGAACTAGTATTGCACTTGAAAACTTGAACATGTTTCTGAGTATAGGCAATGCTGGTCCGCAACCCGTTCCTAATAATCTTACTGTATGTTTGACTATGGAGGAATATAATAAGGGAATGAATGAAGTTATCGCTAAAATTATGTTTGGGAAAATCAGTCAGCGGTATATGCAAGATGATATCGTTTATACAGATGCTAGTGTGAATGAGAATGGAGTGGGTGTTGGTGTCTTCATGCCTGGTAAGAATGTTGAAAGGTATTTTAAAGTGGACAAAAGCATCTGTATAATGAACGCTGAACTGATTGGAATGTTTGAAGGAATTAAACTGGCTGTGAATGAAGGGGAAAGGAAAATAGTAATATTTTCCGATTCCCAGAGTGGATTATGTTTGCTAAAATGTGGAGGTGGAAGGGAAGGCAATGTGTATGTTGATTTAATTTTTGAATATGTTCGAGACTGTCAACGTGATGTGACCATATAATGGATCCCATCACATAGACAGATCGAATGAAATGAAAGAGCCGATATGTTAGCAAAAAAGGGTACATTAAATGACATGGTTCAGGAGTACGGAAAAAAAGATGCAAGAGACGTACTTCGAGTGTTTCAAATGAATCTGTGGAGAAAATGGGAGAATGGGTTTAGTGCGAAAAGTTTAATGAAAGGAATGAAGTACAGAGTGCTCCGTGGTATTCCTTTGAGAATTCCGTTCTTTAAGGAGCTCAAAGGAGATACGCGAATGTTGCGAACAGTTGAGAGAATCAGGTTGAACCATGGAAACGGGAAGGAATGCTTGTGGAAACGTCATTTGAGTGAGGACAAAAATTGTGAGTTGTGTGGAAGTGTGGAGGATGTTGAACATCTCATATTGGCTTGTCCTAAATACAACCAATACAGGTCTAAGTTCAATATCCTTCGGAATGCAAGAAACCTTAGTGATTTATTGAATGAAGGTGGTTTTTTGGTTTATAAGGAAATGTATGAATTTATTAGGATGAGTGGAATAACAATTTAATTCGAGATAATTAATAGCCGACGGAATATGTGCAGGGAGTAAAATTCTGTTTGAAATTCTATTTGTAAAATTAAGTTATGAAGAAAAATATGTAACAAGGAATTTTTAAATTTGGATTTTTTGGCAATATGGCTCTATTTCATATAGGAGCCAAGCCTAATAAAAAAAAAAAAAAAAAAAATCTAACGAAATTTTTTATTTTTCAAAAATCGAAATTTATAAATTTATAGTTACATATTTAGTTCACAATTCAATTTAACTATAATTTTTAATCCTTAAAAAAGGCACGAATAATTACCTCCAAATATTCTGAAGGCTCATATTTTGTCTTAAATTGTTAGTCCACTCATCGTTATCAATTCATACTTCTCCTATAAGTCAAACCACCCTTATTCATTAAATCACTTAGATTTCTTGCATTCCAGAAGATGATTTTAACTTAGACCTATATTGATTCTATCTAAATCTGGGACAAGCCAATATGAGATGTTCAACATCCTCCACAATTCCACACAACTCACAATCTCTGCTCTTACTCAAATATTCCTGATTCTCTTAACCGTTCGCAACATTGGCTTATCTCCTTTGAGCACCATATAGAAAGGAGTTCTCAAAGGAGTACCACGGAGCACTGTGTACTTTATTCCTTTCGTTAGAGTTTTTCCGATAAATTCAAAGATACATCGTAGGCATTCTAATGAAGTCTCTTGCATCCTTTCTTCCATACACCTGAACCATGTCATTCATTGTACCCTTTTTAGCTAACATATCGGCTCTTTCATTCCCTTCGATCTGTCTATGTGATGGAATTCCTTCCATCATCATTCCAAGGAATATGGCCCAAAACTATCAAGATGATATGGCGATTGTCCGTAAATATGGCAAGCCGGATTATTTCATTACAACTGCATGTAGTCCGAAATGGAGTGAAATAAGTAACATTTTGTTGGAAGGTCAGTCTCCGGAATTTCGTCCCGATTTAGTGGCAAGGGTCTTCAAATTAAAGCTCCGAGAATTGCTCGATGACATTTCGAGAAAGCATGTTTTCGGAGTTTCAGTTGCGAAGATGCATATCATTGAGTTTCAAACACACATGGACTCGAGGTATGTAAGTGCGCCTGAGGCAGCTTGCCGCTTGTTAAGTTTTAACATGCACGAACAGTCACACGTCATTGTGAGACTGCCAATCCACCTTCCAGATGATTAAGCTGTCTTATTGACCGAACAAACCATCTAAGAAAGTGTTAATCGAGCTGCCAACAAAAACACAATGCTTACAGGTTTTTTTAAACTAAATCAAACCGACGAAAATGCTCGAAGATATTTATATCCCGACATCCCAAACCATTATATATTTGACAAAATGAATGGTGCATGGAAACCCCGACAAAGATATGGAAATATAACCATTGGTAGAATGTTTTTGGTTAATATGACAGATATTGAAAGATTTTGTCTACGCTTACTTCTTCTTCACGTTCCTGGAATCTTATCTTTTGTAGACTTGAGGACCTTCAATGGCTACACAAGTGGAACATTTAAAGAAGCGGCTCAAAAACGTGGATTATTTAATGATGATACTACATGGGAAAATACATTGTCAGCCGCTATTCCAACAAGCATGCCACGTCAGTTGCGAAATCTATAAGCATGTATTTGTGTTTACCCCATCAAATGCTTTAGATTTGTTTACAAAGTTTATTAAGGAGCTATGTGATGATTACGTTCACCACCATAGAGATCATACTGATGAATGCACAATTTGTGAGATGTTTGCTTTAAGAGATATTCAGGGAACTCTAAAATTACATGGCAAACAATGTACTGCCTTTGGACTGCCAACTCCTCCTACTAATTTAGGAGAGCCGATACAATATTACGATGCACATATCCAGAAAAAAATCGGAGGTGCTATGGAATGCACATTAAATCAAGAACAAAAAATAACTTTCCAAACCATAATGGCAGCTGTAAATTATAATGATCTTCTACACTGATTATTTTTCATAGATAGTCCAGGAGGTTCCAGTAAAACGTATCTGTACAAAACACTGTGCCAATCGTAGAAACCTCAACATCATCTATGCGAATGACATCTATTGACGCAGAATTAATTAGAAAAATAAAATTAATTCTATGGGATGAAGCTATAATGGCACCTGGTGTTGCTATGAATGCTGTCGTAAAGAAATAATGAAAAGCCAGAAACCATTTGGCGGTAAAACAATACTACTTGGTGGAGATTTTAGACAAACTTTACCTGTAAATTGCATGGTCTTTGGGAAAAGCTTAATGTTCTCAGGCTTCAGAATAACGTACGTTCAGTAGACCCACAATACAGTAATTGGTTATTTAAATTAGGCGATGGAACTTTAACTAACAATCATGGTCTTGCCGACGACTTAATTGAAATTCCGAGCAACCTTATTTGCAAAGGCTCTAAAATAACAGAAATCTTTGGTGAAACGCTGTCGCCAGTTGATGCCGAAAGCTTTTCAAAAATGACAATTTTATGTCCAAAAATGCAGATGTGGTCTTGATCAACGAAGAAGTGTTGACAAGTTTTGCGGAAAGCCCCGTCACATAATATATCATTGACACGATTGATGATACAAATGATGAAGACATTCAGAACTACCCGACAGAATTCTTAAATGATTTAACGCCATCTGGAATGCCGCTTCATAAATTGAACTTAATAGTTGGAAGTATCATAATTCTATTAAGGAATCTTAATACGAAGCGAGGTCTTTGTAATGGAACTCGATTAATTGTTCGACAGCTGAAACCAAATTTAATAATTGCCAACGTTTTAATGGGAAGTGCAGAAAAGGAAACTGTATTCATTCCCAAAATTGAGCTGGCCCCGATCAACACAGACTTACCGTTTATTTTAAGGCGAAGACAATTTCCAATTAAATTGACATTCGTAATGACTATCAACAAGTCTCAGGGACAGACATTAGAAAAGTTTGGCCATGGTCAATTATACGTAGCATTATCACGAGTTTGAAAATCCATGGATGCAAAAGTTAAAATTTTAGATGGCCCCTATCAGGGGAATTTATTAGCTGGATCAAATGCAGTTTTTACCAAAAATATTGTGTATAAAGAATTTTTTTCAAAATAAATGTCATGGTGCAAGTGCAATGTCACTATGTTCTGTTTCTCTTATTGTTTACGTATTACGGGCTTTTTCCCCTAGTTATGAATAATTCGTCAACGATCAACTCAAATAAAACAACTGGAATACTAATGCCTTTGGAAATTAAGTTCAAAAAGTTTTTTGAATCTAAGAATATCTTAAAGCACACTTTAGAAAACACCAAAGTTTTAGAAAGCAGCCGTCCCATTGTGTTTTATAATTTGATAAATGGAAGCATTTGGAAATCAAAAGTTAAATCGTTCAATGGGAAACCAACAATATCATATAATGCTTGTTCTATAAATTTTTTTGTATAGCGCCCTACTTTGTAATCTTACAATCATTTCATTCCAAATCTCATTTTTCTTAGTTATCATTCTCACCAACTCTCTCACTGTGATCCACTCTCTATTGTAATCAAGAGGTGAATCACCCGACCAGTCTTGCACATGCATTTTTAACTTTCATTAATTGGCTAAAAGCCCCGAACCATTTGCATACACACTAATTCAATCTTGGATAATATAAGGGCCTTCAATATAACATTACCATAAAGCCTACCATCCGGACTATTGGTAAAGTGATGATTGCACGATTACTTCTTCGATGCTGATGAAAGTATTAAAAGAACGACTAAGTCGCGTAGTACTTTTGAGTGGCTTGAGTTTGTTGAAATATGACGTATTAACTTCTTTGGAAAACCTGGATATGGTATAGTGCTGCTGACCGCTTCGTCTGTTTCTCTGCTCGGGGGTGACTGTTTCTGAAGATACCAATCCCGGGAATTTAGCATCTTCTCCTGGAAGTATCCCTGTCGATTAGTTAGGCAAGATCTACAATCCGGGAAAAATATATTTTCCTTCCCGCCACAATAACAAAAAACTTGTACCTTTACTTGCCTACAATATTGATGAAAATGATCGCTTGCGTGACTGAATAAGAAGTCTTGATAGTGGATGATATTTGTCACCGGGTTATACCGAAGTTGAGACTATTAACCATCGTGTCTCCGAAATTCTTGAGCCAATAAATCCAGATGATTTATAGGCTTACCGGCCAGAGTCACCTGAAGACCACGACGTTGTTGGTTAAGATTTAAATTAAATCGGAATCTGAAATGGTGGTTTAGCTTGAAGAACCAAACTCAGAATAGACTCGAAAAATTCACCGTGACGTTCGCAAGGGGACTTTTGTTTTTTTGCATCCAAAGTTTTCTTGATTTTCCTGTCAGAAATGCATAAAGAAAATCAAAACGAAACCACTATGTCCTTTTAGGGTGTCCCAGAACCTCTCTTCCGCATCCTCCGTCAGGATGCAGGTAACTATTTCCATTGGTCTATTTAGGTCAATACCCGCTCGACCTTTCATTTGATCGACTCTAGATACAAATCTTTCAACAGGAGTATCTTTACTGGAGCCACTAAGTTCCAAATTACAAAGCTTTCAGGGTTTGGTTACATCCAAATCGTTTCCGCGAGGCAGAGGAGTACCCGGAGGTCCATTCAAAAAACCTCGAGCCGTTTCCTCCGGAGTCAGCTGCTGCACCATTTTGAGTTTTCATCCATCAATAATTTTTGAATATCCAACTGTAAGTAAATTGTGGCTAGTTTCTTAGCACCCTGCCTTACCCTCGCCAAAGCAATTAGTAAATTATTCGCGATTAAATCGCAAGTAACGTTAACTATGTTAGTACTCGATACTACTGGGATTTTTGTCGCCTCCTGTTCCTCGAGAGAAGATGAAAATATACCTTTGAGCTCCCGGTCCCAAAGTGCCATACATTACTCTTGATATTCGTCAATAAGAGACAACAATTGATCGTCTTGCGCCCTAACAGTTTCCAGCCGTCTACATCTATTTTCAAAGTGAAAGAGGCGTCTTTTGGTCTTGGAAAAAATCATCAACGGATAAAGTATCTAAACTGTCGGGCGTGGAAAAACAATCTATTTGTTTTCACTGTACACCACCTGATGTCATGTTGCGAATTCTTTATTTCCAACTCATGAGGTTGTTGTCCAATTAGTATTGGGGAATTGATTTCCGGCTGCTTGCAGATATTCATGTAAATATTGTACTTTTTTAGTAACTAACCAAAATCAATAGTTAGGTTTTTTTCTTTTTACCTAATGTAAATCAAACAAGTAATTATGTCCCCCACTAGGTAAATATGCCCCCAAATCTTGTAGTGTTAACCACTATTCCCGCCGTTCTGTTAACAACGTCTGAGCCTTATCTCTTACTAGTCATTGTAAGGTACCAAAAGCTAATAACTATTTACAGGTCTATATTAGGGTTAGGTACGTAATCCCGTATTCCAAAATCCCATATTCCAAAATCCCATATTCCAAAATCCCGTATTCCAAATTCCTTTTCCAAAATCCCGTTTCTAAAATACCGTAATCCAAGATCCCGTATTAACCATGACACATTGGCTTACGTTTACGCTTAAGACAAATGCGTATGACCAATTTTTCTTCAATCTTTCGAATGCTTGGTTAAAGTACAACATTAACTTGAATCCTAAAAGAATCATCTATAGCTTTGAGAAAGTTGTTTCCCGAATGCTTGTTTCGTTTTGGCCAAAACATGTGGCTCAAAGTGTACAAAAAGAGAGATTGACGAATAAATATGGAAATTCAGAAACGTATTTGAACAAGGTTCAAACAAAATTACATTAGGGGGTTATCCAAATCGAAAAGAGAGTCCCAATATAAGCCTGATGGCCTGTTGTCCACTAAGGAAATGGCGCCGAGTGCGTCCCACGCACTTAAATCTTGTTGTGGGTAAGCGGCATGCTATATATATAAAATTATACAAGATTTGTCAAAAGAATTAATTTTGGCAAAGTCTCGTATTGAAAAAGTAAAATGTGGGGAAAAATTATCGACGAGTAATGCGCATAGTGTAATACTTAACTGAATTTTTTTATATTATTAAAATAAATAAATTTGAATGATTAGCATTACAAAATGGCTTTTTTTAATCAAAACAGAATTTTTATTACACGATTTTCTAATTACGGGATTTCAGAATACGAGATTTTGGAATGTGGAATTATGAAATACGGGATTTTGTGATACGGGATTAACGGGATTACATAAATTTACGGGATTTTGTCATATGGGATTTTGGGCCGCTCCCCTATATTGATAGCGAAGTTTGTTGCAGATATGTCATCCTAAGCCAACATTCGACTGCCAACCTTTGTGGTATATACATGAATTACAAAAATAGAAATAAAAATTAGTGAGAATTAAACAATAAAAAGAGATTGTGGTATTAGTGCTATTCAATTTTGATAAGCGCAATTCTGCGCAGTTATAAAATTGTATACCTGTTTTTAACAAGGTTGTGGATTGCAATGGAAAGTTTAAGACAAAACACCGTAAAACAAAGGTACCTTGATGTTTTACGAAAGGCACATGTTTTAACATTCAGTTATATGAATGGAACATCAACTGAGGCATGTGAGGGTGTTTAATTTGCCACCAGAAATTACGGATAAAACACTGAGTATGGGGCTTTGCATCATTTTGCAAATATACTGTCAACAAGGCGTGAAAAGTCTGGAGTTAATACACTACCACCAGTTTTTTCGGGAGTAAGAGGCGTGCACATAGAAATAGAGAGAGAGAGAGAGAAAAAAATACCGCAATATACATATTGTTACGAACTGGGCTCCTGAGTTTGTCCGGATTTTGCAATTGAAAATACTGAGCACTTTTATCTCACTTGACTGGACTTTATTCCACTTTACTTTTATAGACTGTAATATTTGCTTTTTCTTTACTACTACGAGTATATGTAAATCTGTCCGTTTGCTTGTGGGGCCTATGACCACAGATTTATTTCACTTGTTACACGGTTTAAAGTAAACCAAAAACTGTTCCTTGCTTGCCATCGGTCTTGTTTGTATACCAGTTTGTTAGTCATAAATCATCTTCATTCTTGTGCATTCTGTTTATGACCCAAAATCACATCTGGAAATATTGTTTATGGCTGGTCATAGTCATCATTATTCATTATAGTCGACGGGCCGTGTGCATCTATTTGTATTGTTGTTCATATAATTCGTAAATCACTAAACCACGCCTCCCGTATATCCGGACGTTCTTGCTGAGTTATAGCACCTTGGTCCTGATACTGCTTGTCCATGCGGGGTTTGCTAGATTCTGGGGTTAACATTAATAGACTAGGGAAGGACGGAACCCGAACTCTTCCAAACTTTTCGTGAAGTTCTATAATTTTCCGTCAAACGTGTCTACTGCGCATAGCACTCAAGAGCGTATCATTCGACATGTTATGGTGAAAGTAAGCTTTAATGACAAGGAGAGATTACTACGCGTTTACCTTGCACCCCGTTTATCACAGCCTTTCTATCTAGAAATGGATTTTGTTCATTTGTTCGATATCCTTTCTAAGATTAATGAGATCGACGCTAAAGCTGAACTATCCAGCTCCGTTAATCCGGATCCTTTAAGACACACTCTTACGGAAAACCAACATAAAGCTTTAGGTGATTTCCCTTCATCTGCCAATCATGGCGGTCGGCGTACTAATCTCTTAACACATAAAACCGACACAGGTAATTCTCCTCCGATCATTTAACCCTACTACATGCGATCTCCCCGGCGAAACAAGAACACCTATATGATGAGTTGGCCTTAATGAGTTATGCCTTGATGCCTGAAGGGTTAATGAGGTAACTGTAAAGAATGCCTACCCGTTCCCGTTGATAAATGGCCTTCTGAGTCAACTGGAAAATACCAAGATCCCTATTTGGCAAATTCCGCTCAACTGTGATGCGCAATGCAAAACAGCGTTCACGATGTCGGGTGGGCCTCTTTACCAGTACACGGTCACGCCTTTCGGGCTATGTAACGCGCCCCAGACTATTTGTCGCCTTATGGACCGGGTTATGCCTCATCAATACCACGATAAAATTTTCGTTTATCTCGACAAATTTTTGATTGCGTTTGGCAACCTTGATGAGCGTCTAGCGATTCTCAAACTTGTAGCACGGCGGTTGCGGTTGGCCAATTTGACTATGAACATAGAAAGATGCTGATTCGTTTTAAAATAAATTAATTATTTGGGTTATATTTTTGGAGAGGGCTGTATAACGTGTACTACTCCCATAAACTCAATCCCTCTCACCGCAAGTACAATGTAACAGAACTCCGAGTCAAGAAGTCTCCACTGGCTAATGAGTCAGTCTGATTTGCCGGACCGTTTAGTAAGATTGGGTCTAAAGCTGCAAAGCTTTAAATTTCATATTGTGAACCTTAATGTGTTTTAAACAATGTACCAGACACTCTTTCTCGCACATTTTGTGAGGAAATAGTGTCTGGTCCGGCGAGCACCTATAATGGTGATATGCTTCATGCTCACTTTAATTAAGCTGCGACATGCTTCATGTTGACTTTGAGTCCGTTAAGTGGGAGCAGATAGTAATACCAACCGTTGACACTGACCCAAATTGTTGACACCGACATTTAGTTAATGAATTTGGATTTCCACAGAAGATTTTATTTCGGTTTATACAAGGTGAGCAACACTTTCCTTTTGTGGCCTATAGGATCAGCTATTCAGTAGCGATTAATTTGTTGCAGCAATTGTACCAGTCAAGCGTAAGGGAAAGCATGATCGGTTATACATAAAATTCGTTTGAGTTGCTTACAATAATTAATTGTAACGATTTTAATAGACACTTAATTTAAAGGTTTAACCCTTTCATTGAATTTTTAGATTTTGATGAATATTCATCATATCACGTCATCGCTTATCAATTATTTTCTAAATAAGAGATTTCATGTATTTGCCCTTACTCGTATATGTATGTTATACATGTATAAATATGTTCTCTAAATTTATGTTTTTGCAACAGCAAAACAAAACAAAAACTATGTATAGAGATGCGAGTAGTAAGCTGAATCGATATGGATTTCACAAAGGCCACGAATTTTCCTCGTGATTGCTGATAAATAAAAACTACTTATGACTCAAATAAAATTCAAATTCAATTGAATCTGTTTACATAGATTTGTGTTCAAATACCATGGTTTTCTATTTAAATTTTACGCTTCAGTTCGAGTGATATAGTTTTCCAACATTTTTCTAGTATATATAGATATAAAGAGTAAACGAAATAGTTGTTGCATTTTTTTCATATTTACCTCCAAGTAAATTTTTTTCAACTTTGCACGCCACCTAAATGTTAGTTATTTAAAATGTGTTATGGTCGATAGCTTTTCTATCCATTTTATTTAAATTTGATTTCCGACACAAAAATAAGAAATGGAAAATTACTTTTCCACAAACAGCTTCGAGCTATTGGATGTGATTATCAGTCGTTTATAAATATATATATATATATACTATATATAACTAACTATCCGGTATATCAAATACTTTTACATCAATAACATTATTTATATTCATACTGAAGTAATACGAATAATAATAAACCTTTTGAGAGTTTGTCACCTTTCTTTTAAAGACACAATTGGAATACCGTAAGCTGTTGTAGAGAATGGTATATATACGTAGCATATCATAAAATCCAGCTATATTGTTGTGAATTATATAAAGTTAAACAAAGATGCGGGGTTATTTAATTGAGTTTGCTACATAGCTTTTTTGTGAAATTGAAATGCTGTGGGCAACTCTATTTATTGTCGTATTATCTGTAGTCGTACCTTTTACAATTGAAAACTAAATCTATTTATTTAAATGTTTTTAAAACGGAAATTGTATTTATGTAGTTAACTTTCTACGAATACGATTGTAATGGTCGATACTATAGAAAACAGTTTATATTTTTTGTTTAATTTCGAACATGAAACTTACGAGACACCCTGAAAATTGTGCATTAGAAATTCTACACAACTAATCACTCAATGTATGTTTAGTTTTAAATTTAACCCAGATCGAAAAATAAATTTAGGTCATTTATGATTAAATTTGGATAATATTTACCAATCCATATCCATAACAAAGTATTATACTGTAACAGAAACCCACAAATTTTATTGGACGTATGTACATATATCTATAAATAAAGCGAAGACCTATCCCTAAACAAAAATCTAATAACTAGAATTTAATATTTATAAAATATATATGTTAAATAGACCAAATCCTATTTATTTTAGATCAATTTTGATGAGTATTTTGTATTACAAATTCGACAAATTATATTTCTGTGTAACATAAAACCAGAAGGAATACAACAAAAATATTTTTGATTGATTTTTTGTAAACCAGGATATTAGTTAGTTTTGTGTATATTAATTTAGAAAAATAAAAACTTTTGAATAGGATTTTACGTTTAAAGTACATTGATTTAAAAATCAGGTATGATAAACTTGAAACTGGTTTTGTAAATATTACCACAGTGGTCTACAATCGGTTTAACGCAAATATTTGTACGTACATTGTACATACGTATTTACATGCCCTTTCTTATTTACAAACTTGTATACCAGTTAGCTTGTTTTATGCGTAGTAGGCTTATTCCAGATTTAAATACAGCTTCGAAAAATGTAAAGAAACAAACTATCAGGTGCTGAATTTCGGAAAAAACGGGCTGCGAAAGATGTTTATATTAAGGAAAATAAAAGAAAATGTGTAGATATTAAAAAATACTTCACAGCAACTATACTCGAGCTCACACAAGAATTGCCATCAAACTTAGTTAGTTCATTAGCCGAAGGCGAAACAAACAATAGTGTTGAGATTTATGAAATGCATAATTCGAATGTGTCAGAAATTCATTCGATCGAAAATTTTAACGAAAGCCCTTCAATAGAAGATCAGTTGATTTACCCATCTGTATCCGACCAATTAAACGTTGACGATTCTGCAAACAACTTATTAAATTTTTCAGATCCAGCTTTATGGCATAAAACTCTTAACACCGAGCAAACGGCGCAGTGGTTAAAGCTGCGGCTTTGGGATCGGGAGTTACCGGGTTCGAATCCCGATAGGGGTGGGATGCAAAAGGGATTTTTCATCATCTGATTGCGATCAGTGATGACGATGAACACATTAATGACCCCCTGTTGAGAGTCCAGAATCCATGGGCCGACCCACCTTTTATGTCAGCACTATAGGTTGGCATGAAGCAATGCAATGTGCAGGTGGTGTTACCGCCACTCACACTGGTAACAACTGGAAGCCGCAACATTCCAACACACCTGAAAAACAATAACTATAAGGTATGTATGAAACTAAAAACTAAATTTAATGTACTTATCTTGTAAGTCAAACATAAACAAAAACAATCCATCGACTACAGTACTCACAACTTAATTAAACGTCAAATATTATCGGTATCACAGTGCACCACGGTTGTATATTGTCGGTATTACAGTGCACTACGTTAGTATTGTATAAAATAGTATTACCCGATGACTGTTAGCTCATCTACTTAATAATTTTTCCGCTAGTCTTTTGTAATGATTAAATTAAATTCCCCCTCCTTTTTCTTTCACTTCTTTTTTGTGTATACAACCAGTCCCATCTATCTCCTCGAAACACAATAAATTTATTATACAATTATATACTATAACGAAATATAAATTCACAAAAAAAAACACAAATTATATTAAAGTTTTATTTACAACTTTAACATTATTGCCGAAACCCGGGAGAAATTTGTCCATACATCAGTTGAGAAAGCTGGAAAGCATCGAGTTGGTGTGCTGTAATTCGTATTTCATATCTGCACTGCGGGTTCCAGTAATCTGCAGACAAATTTCTCCATCAATTAAAACCAAGTAATCGCACAAGGTTAAGAATTACAGTGAATACAGTGAAGTGAATATCGTGACTACAATGGGCGATGTAGACATGCTTAAACGCAAGCGTGGGCACGCTAAAGCCGCAATAACACGTGTGGACAAGGCTATTGCATGTCTCAACGATAACACAGCTGTAGAGGAGCTATATACAACTAGAGCTACTCGAGAAAGGTTATATACAGTTCAAAGAGTATGACGAGGACATCATTGCCATCGATGACACGTTGTCCGAGATTGACGCAATCGAACAACGGTACACCAAAGCAAAAGCAGCATTGCGGAAAGCAATTCACGGCCGCAATCCAATGGTTACTGCAGTTCAAACGCAGCTAGACCACACTATGCGAGCTTTCACGACGCAGCAAAAGGAAATGCTTGACACAATGCGAGACCAGAGTTTCTTCGTAAACCAAAAGGACGATATTAAATTGCCAAGGATCCAAATCCCGTTTTTTACTGGGAAATATAACGAATTCCCATCGTTCAAAGATCTGTTTTCGTCATCCGTGCACAACAATGCAACACTTACGAACGTCCACAAGTTCCAATATTTCAAGGGACTGCTACGTGATGATGCGGCGAACTTACTCCGTCATATACCAGTCACCAAAGCTAATTAGTTAGAGGCATGGGAGAAACTCTGCACGTGATATGACAACCAGGGTCTAGTGATTACATCGCTAATAAAGCAGTTCACGAGCCAATCACCAGTGACCACAGATTGTGCTATATCGCTTCGTAGAATATGCGACAAGTCTGATGAGGTCATCAGAGGGTTGAAGGCGTTGGGAGAACGAGCAGAGACAAGAGACCCGTGGCTCATCTACATTATTCTGCGCAAGCTGGATGAAGAAACACGACGACAATGGGCTATTAAAAGCATCGATACGGAATATCCAACATTTAAGGCGTTTCTATCGTTTATTGCTAAGAGATGTGCTGCTTTAGAGGTGTGTGAGCCTGTCCAAGAATTTACCACGCACAAGCGACGGATGCACCTTCACCAACCAACGGTGCTACACAACCATGCATCAACTGCGAAGACATTCATAAACTCCACGAATGCGCTCAATACAACGAGCTCAGTTTAGAACAAAAACGGGAATTTGTGGGTCGCGCTCGAATTTGCTTCAACTGCCTTTTTAAAGGCCATATATCTAGCAACTGTCCGTCGAGAAGGCGATGTTTTATATGTCACAGAAAGCATCACACTTCTTTTCATCCACCACAAGAAACCAACGTGAACTTAACCCTAGAGAAAAATGAGTCCACAGAATCGAAAAGCCAAAATGAAGATGAAACGTTAGCCCCAACAACGCATACGGCGGTGATTGTAAAATACTCATTGTTGCCGACGGCCTTGGTAAATGTTAAAGACGCATTTGGAAATAATCATTGCTGCAGGGTAATGCTAGACTCTGGATCGGAAGCTTCCCTAATCACGCAATCCTGCATCAATAAATTGCAACTAGCTCGCCACAACTGCCGGATTCCAATCACTGGCATAGCTTCGAATGCAACAACGAAGGGTCGGACAGCGCTTACTGTCACATCGCGAGTAGACGCTGATTTCGTTATAGAGGTACATGTATTCATTTTGGACAAGTAAACATCAAAGTTGCCGCGATTGAATACTGAAGTCCTTAATAACTGGAAGGAATTAAAATCACTACAAATCGCCGACCCTCTTAATCAGCTGTTACGCGATATCGATATCATTCTGGGGGCAAATCACTTCTTTAAAATTCTACGACAAGGGCAAATCACAGGACCCAACGGCCTCATCGCGCAAAATTCAGCATTAGGATGGATTATTTCAGAAGGTGAGACGAAAGGCACCCAGCGCGTGGCATTGCAACTTGAATTCAACATCGATCAAACGCTACGCAAGTTTTGGGAGCTAGAAGAACTGCCAGCAAAAGCAATATTAACTCCTGAGCAAAAATACTGTGAAGAATTGTTTATAACTACTCACACCAGGGATGCTTCGGGTCGGTTTGTTGTAAGACTCCCCTTTGCAAAAGATGAGAAACGACTAGGAAGCTCGCCTCAACAAGCCACCTCGCGATTAAAATCCATTGAATCAAAGTTTCAACGTCAGGCAGATCTACGAAATGCATACAAATTATTCATGGGCGAATACGAGCACTGCTACTTGCCACACTATCCAGTCATCAGGCCAGACAGTACAACCACAAAGGTGCGTATGGTTTTCGATGGTTCAGCAGCTACATTCTCTTCGATCTCGCTAAATTCCAAACTTTTAGTAAGTCCAACGGTGCAACCTGAATTAATTAACATACTGCTGCGATTTCGCTTACACCCAATAGCATTAACGGCAGACGTCGAACGCATGTATCGCCAGATTCGAGTCGACCCACGCGATTGTGATTACCAACGGATTGTGTGGCGTGATAGCCCTACTACACAATTGAGACATTTCCGTCTGCTAACCGTCACGTATGGCACATCAGCTGCCCCTTTCTTAGCAACACGAGCTCTCCAACAGTTGGGATTTGAATCAAAAACCGAATATCCTCAGGCATCTAATGCGATACTACATGATTTTTACGTGGATCACCTTCTGAGTGGAGGAGTCGACGTGCCATCTACACTAGTATTAGCCAACAACATAATACATATTCTTAGCACTGCGGGCTTTCCATTACATGAATTTGCCTCTAACTCTCAAGAGTTGGTCTTGTCGTTAGCCAAAACTCGTCAAGGTACGAGGGCATCAGTAGTAAGTCTGGATGGACCAAGCGAACATAAAATCTTGGGCCTACACTGGGATACAAAAGCGGACACATTAACGTTCCAAATAAATTGGTTACCAGAATCGACCACTCACACAAAACGAAGCCTGCTATCTGAAGCATCCCGTCTATACGATCCTTTAAGTTGGCTTAGCCCAGCAATCATTCCGGTTAAATCGTTATTCCAACAATTGTGGCTGTTGCACCTTGCATGGGATGATCCACTCCCACGTTCAACAATACATGCCTGATCAAGCATCCGAAACGACTTCAAGCAATTGGAAACCATTATCATTCCTCGTTTAATACATATCACGGCAACTTTGAGTCAACTTCATGGATTCGCTGATGCAAGCTCTACTGCCTATGCCGCTGTACTGTACTGCAGAACAGTAAATGAATGTGGGAATGTACACATCCGCCTCATTGCCGCAAAAACAAGAGTGGCACCGATCAAGACGATTTCCATTCCTCGACTGGAGCTATGCGATGCCTTGCTACTAGCTACATTGACTAAAACCGTCATCGAGTCCATGAAACTGCAATCTGTTCCGGTATATTCGTGGACAGATTCAGAGATTGTTTTGCATTGGCTGTCCCAACACCCATCCAGATGGAAGGTTTATATTTCAAACAGAACCACACAAATAATGGAATGGATGCCAACAACAAAATGGAATCATGTAGCATCCTCAGACAATCCAGCTGATGTTGCTTTTTGTGGGTGTTCTTCAAGTGATCTAGTGACCCACTCACTCTGGTGGAATGGGCCCCTCTGGCTCAAAAAACCTAATAACACATGGCCGCAGAGAGTTTTTCACGATGCAACTATCCCGGACAAAAACGTTCTAGAAGACCGTACCGCTCTCGTTCACAAAATTACCATTGACACAGATCTAGTATCAACGATGGCGAGCCGAACTTCATCATACACCAAGCTGATCAGGATTCTAGTGTATATTGGACGATTCATTACGTTTTGTCAGCCCCAACGTTCAAAAACCTCAACCGCCGCAGTTCAACGAGGTGTAATCAAAGCTGTGGAATATAAATGGGCAGACAAGCAACTATGCAAAATTATGCAGCAACATCATCTCGCAGAGGAGATCAAACTCCTCAGATCAAACCATCCAATTACAAAAGGACCTCTATATCGTCACTATCGCCTTATTAAATGATAATGGCCTGCTACGCGTTGGAGGACGTTTAAAAAATGCAGATTGTTCATATGATCAGAAACACCCGATCATTTTCCCTAACCATCATATTCTAAGTAGAATGATATTATCCTATCTACACCTGACATACCTACATCCTGGTCCATCATTACTTTCCCATCTGTCTCGACAATCATTCTGGATTGTTACTCTACGAAAATTAGCACGGAAGGTCACTAACGATTGTATTATTTGCCGGAGGCTTAATTGTCATCCTACTAACCAGATCATGGGGAACTTACCAGTCGAGAGAGGAAGTCTAACAAAACCATTCTCGTACACTGGAGTTGACATGGCCGGACCAATAGAAATTGCTACAAAATCTGGCAGAGGAGCAAAATTCATTAAAGCGTATATCGTTGTATTTGTTTGCATGTCGATCAAGGCAGTACATCTAGAGTTGGTCGGAAATTTGACAACTGATGCCTTTTTAGCCGCACTCAAGCGATTCGTCAGCAGGAGGGGACTACCCACTGTCATATCCTGCGACAATGGCAGCAATTTTATAGGCGCGAAGCGAAGACTCAGTGAAATACAGCAACAACTGTATGCAAGCACTGCAGATGCGGCAGTGCTTAAATTCACCACAGAACGGGGAATTAAGTGGACGTTCAATCCTCCAGCGTCTCCCCACTTTAGTGGTCTATAGGAGGCCGCAGTTCGTTCAGTTAAACATCACCTTACACGGATGAATCGACAATCCAAACTAACATTCGAAGAGTTCACGACATTGCTGTGTCAGATCGAGGCGATTCTAAATTCTAGGCCTCTCACCCCGGTAACTAAAGATTGCGACAACGTTTTTGCAATTACGCCAGCTCACTTTTTGACTACCGCTCCACCCTTATCAGTTCCTGAGATTGAAAACACGGAAATTTCTGACAACCGTTTAACAAGATGGGAAGAACTCCAGAAACGAGTGAAAATATTCTGGAAACGATACACGCTGGAACATCTTAATAATTTACAGCAGCGGAACAAGTGGAAAAAAGAGCACGATAACCTACAAACTGGAGATATTGTTTTAGTTAAAGACACAAATCTACCACCTCTGTCATGGCCACTTGCTCGAATCATTAAAGTGTACACCGGAGACGACGGGATAGTACGAGTAGGAAAAATTAAAACAGCAACATCAACCATGGACCGACCTGTAGTTAAACTAATTAAATTCAACGAAGTTAAGGAACAAATTCCTTAACGGGGGCCGGAATGTTACCGCCACTCACACTGGTAACAACTGGAAGCCGCAACATTCCAACACACCTGAAAAACAATAACTATAAATTATGTATGAAACTAAAAACTAAATTTAATGTACTTATCTTGTAAGTCAAACATAAACAAAAACAATCCATCGACTACAGTACTCACAACTTAATTAAACGTCAAATATTATCGGTATCACAGTGCACCACGGTTGTATATTGTCGGTATTACAGTGCACTACGTTAGTATTGTATAAAATAGTATTGCCCGATGACTGTTAGCTCATCTACTTAATAGTTTTTCCGCTAGTCTTTTGTAATGATTAAATTAAATTCCCCCCCTTTTTTCTTTCACTTCTTTTTTGTGTATACAACCAGTCACATCCGAAACACAATAAATTATTATACAATTATATACCATAACGAAATATAAATTCACAAAAAAAAACACAAATTATATTAAAGTTTTATTTACAACTTTAACAGGTGGTTTATACAAAGCGGGTCTATAGCCGTACGTCCTCGATTTGGCTACTACTGCGTAAAGTAGGACGGTAAAATTAACTGCGAAAGAGTTGGGAGTGCCTTGAGCCACGGAAAAGATTGCATAGAAAAAAAAAAAAAAAAAAAAACTCTTAACAATAAAATTACTGATTATTTGGTTGTTCAGAGTCCCAGACAAGTTCAACTTACACGATATCCTAAAGATTCAACCAACCGTCATTTCTCCAATAATTTATTACTTCCGTGTACTTTCTAATAACGAACGTGTACCGCGGCGATGGATTTTATATTCTGAAACTGCTGACCGTCCATTTTGTTTCTGTTGTTTGTGTTTTCATCAAGGTGGTACGGGCGGTACGAGCGGAACAACTTATAATTCAAAAGGAAACAGAGCGCTTGAAAAATGTTTTCAATAGATTGATGAGTATCACTTTATATCTTGTGCAAAATGATATGGCATTCCGCGGTTCTTCTGATAAGTTATATACCAACAATAACGGAAAATATTTAGGCCTAATTGAATTACTTACTAAATTTGACCCCGTTACGCACGAACACGTTCGCTGAATCCTAAAAAACGAGTTATCTGTTCATTATTGTGAAAACAATATTTTAAACGAAATGATTGAATTGATGGCGGAAAACGTCATCAAAAAATAATTTCATGTATTCAAAATGCAAAGTATTTTTCCATCATTGCTGACTGTACTCCGGATATCAGTCATATAGAGCAATTATCTCTGACTATAAGATTTGTTGATTTATCAAATGATAAATCAATTTTATTGGCTTTACCCGGTAAATTTAGATTTTATTTACCATTTATCAATTATTCGTTCTTTCCCTTTCTAATTAATCTTCACTATCCCTTACCAAATACTAATAATCCAATTCGATCTCGTTCGCCTTTTGATATACATAAACCAAACTTCTAGAAAGTTCATGACTTTTTCAGTAAGAATAGTGTAGAAATATTTAGAACAGTTTTATCATGTAAAATTCCATTTTAGTACAATAAAACATTGAGCTATTAATTTAACTTGTTCTATTGCACCCTAGGTGTCACCGTCACAATATTTTGTCTCGTCTTAAAGAAAACTGCTAAGTTACCGAATTTAATTAAAAATGTACAACCTGTTGCCACTATCATTAGTTGTCTCACGATTAATTTTCAGCTAATTTGTAATTTTCCGAAATAAAAGTCAATCCCTAATTCAGTAACTTAATGCGGTGATTTAAGAATCCAAAGTAAAACCAAATTTATTGCACAACATAATAAATTAAGGAAGACATAATCAAAATTATAACCCAAATTAATATTTAAATCATTTTACATGAATATTTTTCAATATTTACAACCGTCGAAAACATTTTTCCCTCTAGCTTTTTATTCACATTAGAATATTTATGTATATTATGGATATAAAAAAACCGAACTGAGCACAATATTTTTGTGTTCGCTTGTAACATATATATTTCACTTCTTTATAATTATTAAACTGTCAAGATTAAAATTGAATTCATATTTCTTATTTATGCTATATTAAAATATTTCTTTCAAAAGAAAATACACAAAATACGTAGCTACATACGTATATGGAGATATACACATATATACATCCAAAAAAATAAAAAATAATAGAACAAAATATATGTCTATATTTATTATTCCATTTAGATAAAATGAAAAATTATTTTATCATTTTCCGAGCGAACAACAAGAAAAGATGAAAATAAGGGAGAAAAGGAAAATCGTATGAAAAAAATGTCTAATCAATTTATATTCTGATATACGAGTACACAAAAATGTGTATAATTATGTAGCATATACATAGATGCGCTACACACAAAAGCATCGAAAAAGGATGTATACATGTTTGATGTACGCTTATATGTACATGAGAACCATATAAATACATCTTCATATATCATATTCTTCGAAAAATTTATAATATAATCCTTTTGTAATTAGAAAAGTAATTCGGTTCTCTTCCTTATAGCGATTTTGGAGAGTTTTGTTGAGAGAAGTAAATCTAAAGTACGTGTGTGTAGACATTGGTATTATTATTTTAATCATCTAAAATCTTATTTATTGAATAAGATTATTATTTACATTTCTTGGTTATACAGCACATAATAAAATGTTATATGAAATATATATTGTAGTATATAGCATTAAATGTATAATATTCTATCTAGGGAAGACCTCAATATTGATGACAACACAATTTAATTAATAACCATTTACAAAAGAGAGCAACAAAAAAATATTTTCTATATATGTACCAACAAAAAAAGAAAAGTGAAAAAGGAAAAACTGAACAAAATATTTTGTTTAATTTTCTGGAAATAATGCGAAATGAAAGGAAAATGAATAAATAAATGTTCTGTATGTATAATCAAATATATCATCTGATATTTTTTTTTTTTTTTTTTTGAAAATTTATAATAACAACAACCGAGTATTGAATTAAAATTTATTATAATTATGCCTACCGAAAAAGGAAATATGTTTTCATCTACATATTATTATAATCAGAAAAGAGCTAGGGGAAGGGGAACCGGGTGATTATCTAAAATGTATTGAAAACATCTAGAATTTCTAAGGTGTTATTAAGTTTTTTTTTTATTATCAAAATCATTAATATTTACAGAACATAATGACTACTGTAAAATGGTGACATTAGTATGTTTGTTGCTCTAATTTGACTAGTCTTTATTTCTATTATTCATATGTAAAGAAACATGCTTCGGACAAGACTATATTTGATGCCAGGTTCAAGACAGTACAGTTTATCTCTAAAATACCAACTAGTTATACGTGTTAAATTAACCTAAACAATATGCTGCAATTAATCCATTTAAAGTCATAGGCCAAAAAACTTGCGCACCTATTGAAACCATATAAATGTTTTTATTTTAAATTCGATTACTCTGTATAAATTTAAAAAAAATATGCCCAATTTTCTGTGCAATGTAAAATGTCAGAAATGTAACAAGAACTATAAATTTTATATAATTCTCATATATTTTTAATAAATTACAAAAAATTCTACAAATTTTAATGTATCTAAAAATTTCAAAAATTGTATAATCAAATCCTATGAATGCTATAAATTCTATAAGCTTCATTATAAATTTTACAAATTCGTTAAATTTTATCAATTTTGTAAGTTCTGTTAATTCTATATATTGTTTATATTCCTCAAATTCTATACAAATTTTACTTATTCAAAAATTTGATAATTTCTATAAATTCAATTTATAGACACTACAAATTTTAGTTCTATAAATTGTATAATTTTTTACAATTAATTCCCGAATTTGAAAATAGAAGATGTTACAAAATGTACAATTTACAATAATTATAGAATTTAGAAAGTTTATAGAACTAATACGTTTTCTGGAATTTGTAGATATTATAAAAATCCTACAAATTTAGTTAATTCTACTAATTCTCTAAAGCCTAGATTAAATGTAAATTCTATACTTCATTTACATAAACTCTGTCTATTCGATAAACTTTTTAAATTCAATAAATAATATAAATTTCTATATCTATGAACTCTATAAATTCTTTGAATCCTATGAATTTTATAAATTCTATCAATTTTATAAACTCTAAAAATCTTATGAATAATACAGGACCACAAAAAAAATAAGTGCAGGGTTCCTTAAACCAGACCAAGTGGATTATATGTTTTTTGGGTCGGTGAAACCAAATCCGAAACCTGTTTTATCCCATCACGTGAACATTTTTCTAAACTCAAAAAACAGCTTGAAACTATAAAACCCAACAATATTAACCCTTAAACCTTATAACCCTATACCTTCATAGCTCAATAAACTCTAGATCGATAACCTAGTGCCCAAAACCCATAACCTAAAAATCTATAAACTCAAAACTCATAAATCTCACATCCCAATAAACTACAAACCGAAAATGCAGCAAAAAAATCAAAAAAAAATACACTTATAACTCAAACCTCAATTTAGGAGAGTTTTAGCTTTATAATTCCATACGTCCGCTCCATGACCCTGAAGTCCCATAACCCTATAACCCCAACATCCTACAACTACAGTAATCCAGAGCACCATAGCATCATAACTATAAACCCAAAACTCCATTACCCTACAACTCTTAAATGCGACAAATAAATGCTTTGAGGTGGACAGTTAAAACTCCACGACACCATATCTCTATAAATCCATCACCTTTCAACTTGTAACCCTATAACCGCCTAACCCTATAACCCTAAAATGCAATAGTAAATGTGCTTGGACGTAAGGCTTGAGTTCTGAGTTTGACAGTTTTGCCGAAAGGCGGCATCCAGAGCACCTACACGCTGTGACGGTGGGCAACGGAGTTGTTCCGCGATTCGGACAAGCCCCTGAATCATGGCGCCGTCATGGTCGGCACATGGAAAAGTATGATACAGAGGGTCGGAACCACAGTATCGGCGGCTGGTCAGGGTGACAAAGCGGGCCAGCAGGCGTCGACATCAAGCGACCGCAGCTCTACATCGGTGGATAGCTCTGCGCAGCTCTGCTTTCTGTGTTGTTTGTACAGAATATGTTGTGAGTAAACTTAAAAAGTTATTTATTGATGTACTTAAAAATAGATAATATATATCTTTTTTGGTATAGAAACAAGTGAAATGATCAATTATTGGACTACAAAAACGATATGCTTAAGATGCTTAACTGGTTCCGAGATGCTGGAATTTCAATGAAATTTCTTAACTAATGGGGTCAAGATTAAAATAGAAAATTTGCCTAGCTCCATGAACTTGTATAACTTTTTGTCGCGAAGGAGATATCAAATTTAGAAAATATTTTATAGACGTAAAAAATTTAGTTTAATGTAACAATATTAAAGGACTAATAAATGAGTATAAAGTTTCTTATCAAGCTAATGACTGGCGTTTATTCATAGATTCTTTAACACGTAGTTTAAAAGCAGTCTTGCTTCATAATGGCTACCAACTTGCTCCGCTACCTCTTGGCCGTTCGTTGTATTAAATAAGAAGTACCACAATTTTTGCTTTCTACTCGAAAAATTAGATTACATTAAACCCAAGTGGAAATTTAAAACTAATGACAATTTTTTTGTTGGTCAATAAAGTGGTTTGTCTAAACATCCATATTTTCTATGTGAATGGGACAGCAGGGCTCGTGCCGAACATTATGTGAAAAAGGATTGGCCAACTAGAAACAATTTAACTTCAGGATCTAAAAATATCATAAAACAGAATCTAATATTAACAGATAAAGTAATCCTTCCACCATTACATATAAAGCTGGGACTTGTAAAACAATTCGTCAAAGCACTGAAAACTACGAAGAGCAAAGCTTTAATGAACATATTTGAAAAGTTTTCTAAACTGTTTGATGTGAAAATCTGAAATGGCGTTTTTGATGGACCACAAATTAGAGAACTCTTGACAGACAATGAATTCCAAAACAAAAATGACCGAGGTGGAGGAAGCAGCTTGCCAAAGTTTTAAAAACGTTACGAAAAAAATTTTAGGAAGGAAAGATCCTAATTACTTGACTATAGTTGAAAATATGGTAAAAAAATTTTAAAATATGGCATAACTAATGAATCTAAAGCTGCACATATAGTACGTACTTCATTCTCATACTGAGTACTTTCTTGAAAATTTAGGCGATTTTAGTGAAGAGCAGGATGAAAAATTTTATCAGGATTTAAAAGATATCGAAAAGAGATATGAGTATGTTTAGGATAACCATATATTGGCGGACTACTGTTGGTGTTTGAAGAGAGACACGTCAAACTAACACTAAAGAAAAGTACTACGAAGGTCATTTACAAATAAATGAACGCGTTATCACTCTAAAACTGAAAACACATGATAGGACATAAAGCGAGAATCGTGAGAGGCGAGAAGACTCACGTAAATCAAACACCCGAAGGTAACAGAAGCCCGCTACGTCCACGTCGTTGTAGGTTATTACAATGGGGGAAATCTTAAATAAGATTATATTCTAAATAAGATTAAATGTCTGGTTCAAACTTTCTGCAAAACAAAAATTAAGTATCGAGCATAAGCTTTGATTGAAGCTTTCTGAGATTACAGGCTCAATGTAAATCTGTTTGTTATTACGATTATGGAGATATGAGGTTATGGGATTTTTGGGTTATAAAGCTGTGGGGTTATGGGGTTATAGTATTATGGACTTTTTGTATTATTGAATTTTGAGGTACAAGGTTGTATGGAGCTATGGGGATGTGGAGTTACGAAATTTAATTCTATATGATTCGGATTTATATTGTGACATGCAATTTTCTCATGTTACATTTCAAGATTGTGTAGTATAATAAAACTCTCGACATTGAGGTATATGTTTTGCGTGTAAGATTTTTTGTTTTGTTTTGCTGTATTATAGATATAGATATTGAGGTTATAGGTTATCTACAAGCCTACAATTTTTTTAGAAAATTGAATTTTCTAAGAAATGTTTAGAAATAATCGAGCAATCAAAATGAAAATTGTCACAGCAATTACAGGCCTCGAAACCTATTGATAGAGGTATCAACCATCGTAATCGGACCATTTTAGATTTCTGCCGCCCAAAAACTTGTGGGCTATAGCACAGTTGATTTTCAATAAAATTGAATTTTCTAAGAAATGATTAGAAATAATCGAGCAATCAAAATGAAAATTGTCACAGCAATTACAGGCCTCGAAAACTATTGATAGAGATATCAACCATCGTAATCGGACCATTTTTGATTTCTGTCGCCTAAAAACTTGTGGGCTATAGCACAGTTGATTTTCAATAAAATTGAATTTTTTAAGAAATGTTTAGAAATAATCGAGCAATCAAAATGAAAATTGTCACAGCAATTACAGGCCTCGAAACCTATTGATAGAGGTATCAACCATCGTAATCGGACCATTTTAAATTTCTGCCGCCCAAAAACTTGTGGGCTATAGTACAGTTGATTTTCAAAGAAATTGAATTTTCTAAGAAATGTTTAGAAATAATCGAGCAATCAAAATGAAAATTGGCACAACAATTACAGGCCTCGAAACCTATTGATAGAGGTATCAACCATCGTAATCGGACCATTTTAGATTTCTGCCGCCCAAAAACTTGTGGGCTAAAGCACAGTTGATTTTCAATAAAATTGAATTTTTTAAGAAATGTTTAGAAATAATCGAGCAATCAAAATTATAATTGTCACAGCAATTACAGGCCTCGAAACCTATTGATAGAGGTATCAACCATCGTAATCGAACCATTTTAGATTTCTGCCGCCCAAAAACTTGTGGGCTATAGCACAGTTGATTTTCAATACAATTGAATTTTCTCAAAAATGTTTAGATATAATCGAGCAATGAAAATGAAAATTGTCACAGCAAATACAGGCCTCAAAACCTATCGATAGAGGTTTCAACCATTGTAATCGAACCATTTTAAATTTCTGCCGCCCAAAAACTTGTGGGCTATAGCACAGTTGATTTTCAATAAAATTGAAATTTCTAAGAAATGTTTAGAAATAACCGACCAATCAAAATAAAAATTGTCACAGCAATTACAGGCCTCGAAACCTATTGATAGAGGTATCAACCATCGTAATCGGACCATTTTAAATTTCTGCCGCCCAAAAACTTGTGGGCTATAGCACAGTTGATTTTTAATAAAATTGAATTTTCTAAGAAATGTTTAAATATAATCGAGCAATCAAAATGAAAATTTTCACAGCAATTACAGGCCTCGAAACCTATAGATAGAGGTATCAACCATCGTATTCGGACCATTTTTAATTTCTGCCGCCCAAAAACTTGTGGGCTAAAGCACAGTTGATTTTCAATAAAATTGAATTTTCTAAGAAATGTTTAGAAATAATCGAGCAATCAAAATGAAAATTGTCACAGCAATTACAGGCCTCGAAACCTATTGATAGAGGTATCAACCATCGTATTCGGACCATTTTAGATTTCTGCCGCCCAAAAACTTGTGGGCTATAGCACAGTTGATTTTCAATAAAATTGAATTTTCTAAGAAATGTTTTGAAATAATTGAGCAATCAAAATAAAAATTGTCACAGCAATTACAGGCCTCGAAAACTATTGATAGAGGAATCAACCATCGTAATCGGGCCATTTTAGATTTCTGCCGCCCAAAAACTTGTGGGCTATAGCACAGTTGATTTTAAATAAAATTGAATTTTCTAAGAAATGTTTAGAAATAATCGAGCAATCAAAATGAAAATTGTCACAGCAATTACAGGCCTCGAAACCTATTGATAGAGGTATCAACCATCGTAATCGAACCATTTTAGATTTCTGCCGCCCTTAAACTTGTGGGCTATAGCACAGTTGATTTTCAATAAAATTGAATTTTCTAAGAAATGTTTAGAAATAATCGAGCAATCAAAATGAAAATTGTCACAGCAATTACAGGCCTCGAAACCTATTGATAGAGGTATCAACCATCGTATTCGGACCATTTTAGATTTCTGCCGCCCAAAAACTTGTGGGCTATAGCACAGTTGATTTTAAATAAAATTGAATTTTCTAAGAAATGTTTAGAAATAATCGAGCAATCAAAATGAAAATTGTCACAGCAATTACAGGCCTCGAAACCTATAGATAGAGGTATCAACCATCGTAATCGGACCATTTTAGATTTCTGCCGCCCAAAAACTTGTGGGCTATAGCACAGTTGATTTTCAATAAAATTGAATTTTCTAAGAAATGTTTAGAAATAATCGAGCAATCAAAATGAAAATTGTCACAGCAATTACAGGCCTCGAAACCTATTGATAGAGGTATCAACCATCGTAATCGGACCATTTCTGCCGCCCAAAAGCTTGTGGGCTGTAGCACAGTTGATTGTTGATTTTCAATAAAATTGAATTTTCTAAGAAATGTTTAGAAATAATCGAGCAATCAAAATGAAAATTGTCACAGCAATTACAGGCCTCGAAACCTATAGATAGAGGTATCAACCATCGTAATCGGACCATTTTAGATTTCTGCCGCCCAAAAACTTGTGGGCTATAGCACATTTGATTTTCAATAAAATTGAATTTTCTAAGAAATGTTTAGAAATAATCGAGCAATCAAAATGAAAATTGTCACAGCAATTACAGGCCTCGAAACCTATTGATAGAGGTATCAACCATCGTAATCGAACCATTTTAGATTTCTGCCGCCCAAAAACTTGTGGGCTATAGCACAGTTGATTTTCAATAAAATTGAATTTTCTAAGAAATGTTTAGAAATAATCGAGCAATCAAAATGAAAATTGTTACAGCAATTACAGGCCTCGAAACCTATTGATAGAGGTATCAACCATCGTAATCGGACCATTCTAGATTTCTGTCGCCCAAAAACTTGTGGGCTATAGCACAGTTGATTTTCAATTACATTGAATTTTCTAAGAAATGGTTAGAAATAATCGAGCAATCAAATTGAAAATTGTCACAGCAATTACAGGCCTCGAAACCTATTGATAGAGGTATCAACCATCGTAATCGGACCATTTCTGCCGCCCAAAAGCTTGTGGGCTATAACACAGTTGATTTTCAATCAAATTGAATTTTCTAAGAAATGTTTAGAAATAATCGAGCAATCAAAATGAAAATTGTCACAGCAATTACAGGCCTCGAAACCTATTGATAGAGGTATCAACCATCGTAATCGGACCATTTTAGATTTCTGCCGCCCAAAAACTTGTGGGCTATAGCACAGTTGATTTTCAATAAAATTGAATTTTTTAAGAAATGTTTAGAAATAATCGAGCAATCAAAATAAAAATTGTCACAGCAATTACAGGCCTCGAAACCTGTTGATAGAGGTATCAACCATCGTAATTGGACCATTTTAGATTTCTGCCGCCCAAAAACTTGTGGGCTATACTTTTTCTAAAAATTCAATAATTTCCATAAATTCCTTAAATTCAATCAGTTCTTTACATTAAATTGGTCATAAAAATTTTGTAAATTGTATAAGTTCATTAAGCTTTTTAAATTTTTCTTACCCCATAAAATCTGTAGTTTTCATCAATTCTGTAAACTTTATACATCGAAAAATTCTATAAATGTTATAAATTCTATAAAAAAGCTATATTTGTAACTCCAATAAGTTCTGTAAACTCTTTAAATTCGATTAATTTTTTTAATTCTATAAGGGTTGCAAATTTAGTCAGTCTTTAAAGTCTGTAAACTTTAATATTTTTCAAAATTCCAAAAAATCGCAAAAACTTTAAAAAATCGTTTAACTTTATGAATTTTATAAATTCAACGATTTCTCAATATTTTAGTATTTTTATAAATATTTTAATTCTAAATATTCCATAACATACTGTATAATTTTTAATTTGTCTTTTAATTGTTCAATTAACAATGAAATTCTTTTTATTGTATAATTTTTAAATGTAAGTGATTCAGCCAGGTAAACCAGATAAACAGCGCATCGAACACAGCAATGGTCGCGCATTCATACTATGTTGCGCAATCTATTTTTTATTTTTGTGCCATGTGTAAAATGAACTTAGGATATAGGAACATTTTAAAAATTAATTATTTTCATTGAGTTTTTATAAAAAACCTTAATTTCGATTGTCGAAAAACCATGAATTAAAAGAAGCCCAGTTAAATAATTCTTTCTGAAATCATTCAAACACAACTCTAAGTTTTACTCATTAAAAACACAGATTCTCAAATTTCCGTATTTACCATCAATAATCTCGTAACAATCTAGCATGCTTCGCAAATTCAAAATAACAATAGAAAGATATTCGAATTTAAATTGAATGTAGGCAATGAATAAGAGATGATTTTTGTATTGTTTAAAAATTTCGAGTTATGTGTTTTGTAACGTCATACAAAAACAGCAACATTTTAAACTTCAATAATACCTTATTTTTGAAGACGATTTTTACTAAGAAATAAACATTTTCATGACTCGATTTTTCAGTCAAATAATGTTACATGTTTCATGAACAATTCCGCATAGAAATAAAATATATGCTCAAAATTCTAATAAATTAAAATTATAAACGAAAATAACCATTTTCCCATGTAGTTTCATAGTACAGAAACAATTGTATGTACCCTATTTTAAGCTTAGTAAAAAATGCAGTCGATACTGGAGGCTCCTATTGATATAGTAGGCTCTGGTATAAGTAACATTTTATTATAAGCATACTAGATGAACAAAATTTTAAGCATTTCGATTCGTTGTTTTCAAGTCTGAAGATGTGGTAGATGCAGGTACTATAAAATCAATTTGATCGGCCTATTTCGATTTCTGAACAGAATTTTAAGAAACTTGTAAAAAATTTCATCTTATAATCAAAAATGTATTCCAAAGTATTACCAAGGATTTTATAGATCAATATCATGTAGTGATGACCAAGGAAATTATAGCACCGAAGTAAAAACTAATTATTTTTTAAAATTCTGTTTAACAGCTGTTTAAGTACCTAATTTAGTTTAATTTTATTACTTGACACAAATATTATTTTATTATAAAAACTAGAAAAAAAATTTATTTGTTGGTTTAAACTTACTATCTTTTATTTATACACTGACGTTTCAATGGCTTTATTCCACTATCATCACCCTGAATAACATTAGAAAAAAATTGATTTTCCAAACAGTTCAATAAAAATAGACCGACAAATCATCATAAGAAAAAAAAATTCTAAAGAAAAAGGTATAAAACTTGACCCACAGTTTCTATAAGCCTCGACCAGAAATGTGCGAGGCTAAAGAGGGAACAATGTTATTTTTTGTACGATTAAAAATCTAAAACAGCCATTAGAAATTTATCCAAATAGAAGTTCTGTTAAAGTTATTAACAATTCGGCATTTTTTATTTTTTATTACTACTTAAATGGATCTATGGAATTTTGATGTTTCTGTTTTTTATGATGGTGATAAAAATGTTTTTAGGAAAACATCTAATATGGAATGTGTTCGATAAGGACATATTAAAGGATCTGAAATAGGGCCAGATTTTAAGTAAAAAATATTACTACGGCTTTCTGAATTTAAGGTATAGGCCTCCGCAGGTTTGCCTTTCTCGATATTAGTGCTGTTAATTGAATTCCCCATTTTCTAGAATTTAATTATAAATAAATTGTTTATTTCAATTTTGATCATTACACAAGATTTTTTCCCCATTTCCCAGAATTTATTAAATAAAAAAGGCTTTTTTGAAAGTGTAGCAGGCCTCCGAAATCCCGAATTTATTGATCTTTACTCCGTTATAAACCCATTAAAGTCTCAATTTATTCGATAAAATAAAAATTGGATTTAATCATCCTTAGCATCATTTCAGTCAGAAGTCCTAATTTTTTATTTTTTTTCCCCTAAGCCCTATATATGGGCTGGCTCAGGAATTTAACACTAAATAGTAGCGGATCATAATTTCGCATGTTTTTACTGTACCAACAAATTTTGAATTTTACTTATTAATATCTAATTCTTAGGCTGCTGTCGAATTCTCAAATAAAATCATTTCCTACGGTAAAAGTTGATTTTTAGTGTTCATGTTTTATGTTAAATTACGCTTTTTTTTTTATTTAACTGATTGTTAGGGTTTTTTATGTTCCTGGATATTATTTTGTATGGATAAACCTTTTTATCAGTAGACATGTTAATTTAAAAATTTCATGAATAAAAACATTCAGCTAATAAAAATACCGAATTGCTTATATTTAAATAAAAGCTATGAATCACCATTCACCGAGACCCCACTGCTTTATGAGATCAAGTGGTCAAACTTTCATCCTCATTTCATATAACCATCATATCCAAAAAAGTAAACCGATTTTATTTTTCAATTCCGCACGGAAATTATATTCGCTGGACAAATTTATTAAAATCTTAAAGAAAAAAGAAAAAATCTCTTAAGAAAAGAAAGAATTTGGTATAGCTGCAATAATCCACGCTTCTAAAAAATAAAATATAGGTTTACTGGAAGATGCTAACTGTGGGGCTAACTGGAGAAACTATCGGTGAACCAAATACTTGCTTAAATTGTCCGTTAAAACTAAATTCAGTATGATCAAAGACAAATTTTAACACCTGTTATTCCGTTAACCAGCGAGATATTTTTACTTGCAATGAAAGAAAATTCAACGACAGCGCTTTGTTATGTTTATATCTCTGTTTTACACCAAAATCGGATCAAAGCGTTCTAGCAGTTGAAGCCACAGCTACAGATTTAAAGCTACGAAATTCTCAGAACTGTAGGAAAAACATTACTGTAAATATTGAATAACGTTCAGCATCGAAATGTTATGTATGACAGATGAAACAAAACGAGAGGTGGCCCGGTCTTTTGAGCCTAATATTACCAAGGTTCAATATGTCCACATAATGTCTGTAAAATACTTCCAAAAAAATCCAAATTTTTCGTATACGTGATTATGTTATGTATGTAGTGGTAACCTACTCGCCTAAATGTTTTTTTTAAAAAAAAATATACCGAAATATATAAGTACTAATCATTTAGAAGCCCATGTTGCGCATAATTTTGAAGAAAAACATGTTGCGCCAACAATGAAATCTTCTCACATAATTGGTTGACACGACATAATTGGTTGACAATTATTAGTTCTATGAGAATAGGCCATAATTAATTATATGAAAATCTATTTTAAGAGTATTGGAGCGTACAACAACAAGTTCAATAACAAATACGAACTTAAATTATACATATCAGGCAAATAAGTCCAGCGTGCTGACAACGAATTTGAAGAGGCACAATTTTCAAGGATTTTTATATTTGTCCATTAAAGAACCGTCATTTCAACTTGATCTGTGCCAAAAGCAACTCTATATTAGGATTCCCAAAACATACCGTCAAAGAGATTAATAATCCTAGAATATTTGTTTGCCAGTATCTATCATTTGTACGCTCACAGCTCGAATGTGCATCATGCGTATTGTCTCCCAGTTATAGCTTAGAATTGACTTGAGTACAAAATTTTTTTCTCATTATTTTTGGAAGGAAACAGGTGGGTTTAACCGCCGAAAAATTCAGCTCAATTGTATTTTTCGTTACCGTTACGGAAAATCTGAAATGACCGGTAATTGTTAAAATACTTCGGCAAGGAGAAACCACTTCAAGTCGTCCAGATTTAGTTGCTCGAGTGTTTAAATTAAAAATTAAGAACATCAAGACTTGACGAAGCACGATGTGCTTAGAACTTTCACAGTTGTAAAAGCGCGGACTTCTACATATCTACCTATCAATTATTGTAAAATATAGATTTGAAACTTCTCAAGCCAAGTTTGTATGATGCAAGGACCATGCAATAAAGGCAAGGAAAAGGAATTCCAAGATATGACCACGGTGAGATGGACAGTCGTTGCATACTACTATTATAACAGGTCTACTTGCTATACTAAAATATAATTATCACATCAACATTGAAATTTGTACATCATTGAAGGCGGTTCAACATATTAACAAGGAATTCCTTAAACGTTGATATTTTGAATAAAGAAAAATAATGCTAAAGGTTTAATGAAATTGCCAATTACATCGATTATATATATGTGAATGCACCAGAAGCAGAAGTTCATCTTCCTTTACTGCAGAGTATACTTTTTGAAGAACATCTGAAAAATGATGCTTTAAACGACGCAGGAAATGGAACCACTAAGCTTACACTAAATTTCCTGTATCCAGAAATTCCTTAACATTAGGCGAAGAAGCGTGAAGCAGAAAGAATGATTGGAAAAATGCACTCGTTCATGGAGCGACATCATTAGAGTATCTCTATGAATTGTCAATTATTTTAGATATTCAAACCTTAACGGAGTAGCGTTTGATCGTAATTTGTTATACTCAGAATAAACGTAGGAGAAGTGCTTAGGAGAAAAATGAGGCAAGAAATTGTATCCATTTGTGTTTTCTGCAAACCTACAAATGCTTTGGCTCTTTGGGATAAATTCATGTTTGATTTGGTTTTAGATTTTTTGCGAAACGATGACGTGAAGTGGCATGTAATTTAGCTCTCTAATATATCAACTAAGTGTTGCAGCAGCAAAGTGCTGAATGTGCTAAATTTGGTCTCCCTCAACCAACGGAAACTAAGGATATTCTTGTTCAATTTAAAATACTTGAGAAAGAAGAGAAAGCAGAACCTCGAATTCGAAAGAATAAACAGCAGTTGACGGCGTTCGCAAATATATTTCAAACTACAGATTTCGAGATTAATCAGAAGCGGTGTTTCTATGAACGAATGTGATTTCGACATTGAAATTTTGTGCAACATACCGTATATATATTGCCTGTCATTTATATCGCCCATTCTATGATCAGCCTTGTGATATTTTCCATAAATCCATAGTTGAATGTCAATCTTTTGGTTTTTGTTGAACAGATTTCTGCGTTGAAATTTAGTGCAACGTACTGCTGTATGCACAGTAAAAATAACAGAAACGGAAATTTGGTGCAATATGTTGAGTACACATTGCCTGTTATTTATATCGCCGACCTCTAGGGTCAAACTTGTGATATTTTTCACTTAGCTTTGTGAGTTTATCGAATTTGTAGTATATCGTCCCTAGTCAAAAATTTATTGGTCATGTTGTCTTTAAATTTAAAATTGGTCTTTGTCTAAGAAATTCTACGCTCGAAATGCATTTCTAGGATATGGAATAAAATCTTTCTTCATTTCTCTGCATTCATATTCAATAGCTTTGGACCGAAAATCTTTTTACTGAGCAGATCAATTTTAAAGAAGTCGGAAAAATGTGCCGTTTTTTACACCTTATCTAAAAATTCGCCTTATTTATGGTTTTTGCCAGCGCCAATTCTTTTCGTAAACAATTTTTTAACAGCTCTACATTTCTGCGTTTCCGTAGTCTCTTCTTTGGCTAGAATATTTTTTAAGCTGTTTATAAAAATCATATACGTAATAAATCTAAACTTTGACTTATTTGGCTGCTGGAAATTGTCGACATATTGTAAGCATTGTCGACGTCATTCTCTAGATTGTAGAATAAAAGCAGTTGTTAAGCAAATCATCAGGAATTATTTCACTTCACTTGTGAAATCCAGATTTCAGAACAAATGATTTCTGTGTAAAACATGCCGACTTTGACTTTTATTCAGTGTTTAAGTTTTAAGGCAACATTGATATTTCTTACTACATATTTATAAAATACGTTACGCAATAAATAATGATTGACCTACTTTCGTTTATCACAAACGAAAAAATGTATGAGTAAAACGTGCGCTATTATTAAATTGGTTCTAAGAAATTTCTTTTGTAATATTTGCCTCCGCTAATGGCATATATATAATATTTAAAAAAAAAAAAAGTAAACCAAATTAATCCAAAATCAATAGAATATTATTAATTCATCATTAAAAAACTAAATTATTTAATTACTTAAAAATGAAAAATAAAAATCATCTTCTTCATTTATAAAGGTGAACTTTAATCCTTTTTTTTATATACCTATAGATAAAAGTAAAATTCTTGGTATAAAAAGCAACAACAAAAAAATACAGGAGGCAATAAAATTGTTTTCGATTAAATCGAGCGAAAAATAATTATCTTTGTCGGCAAAATTAAAAACAACCAGATTTAAATAATTTATTCATAAAATTTTCAAAATTTTGTTTTCCTTTTTTAAATCTTACTAGAAAAATAATTATAAAGTATTTTATTATTGTTTGTCGCTACTATAAGCCAAATTGATTAAATGTCAACTCTTGTTGAAGATTATTTCTTGATATAAAATTCTTAACATTATATCTTACGGAGTATTCATATAGAATTTGCCAAAATCAATTTATTTAGGGTACCGTTTATCGAAAATGAATTCGTTTAACTGTAAATGAATAATTCAGCAAACATCTCAAGAAACAATTCATCTTTAATATTTTATTGAAATTTTATTGTTCCGTATTTAAAAGACTTTCTCATTTAAGAATACAATAAAATGAAAAACCAGAAATCTAAATATACAATCACCTTATCCGTTGTCGTTTTATTAGTGACATAATAAAGTTGGTAAAAAGAACGATTACTAATTTGTTAACGAAAAATAAATCTTTTAAAATCACTTGTTCGAGAGAACATGACTTTTTTACTTTATTTTATCGAAGTAAAATAAAGTAGAAATATTGGATCATAAAAATGTTCGAAATCCGCTTTTTTTTCTGAAATCTGTCTATCTGTTTCCCATCTACAGCCCCAACGGATTAACAGATTGGCATGAAAATGTATATTTAAATTTTTATCGCCAGAAGTAAATGACTTCTGATAAAAATGATTAAATATTAAAATGTTGTCAATTAAATTACAATTTTAAAAAATTCTTGAATATTTGGTACGTGGAAATTTATTGTTTTTGCTTATATTTAAAAATTTCCAAATCTAAAAATCAAAATTATTTGCAACACAAATATAAAATCAGACAAAAAATGGTTATCTCCTCTATTACTAAACAATTTGTCTGGCTAATTCCAGAATTATTTAATGTTAAAAAAAATGATTATTTCGAATACTATTTGTCTTTCTTTATAAATTAGAATCAATAATTTTATTAATTTAAAGTTTTATTGAATCAAAATAAAATAAAAAAAATAAAATTGGGCTATCCTACTCCTCGAACGAAACTTTTACCACCTCACAAAACTAAATATGTAACTAATTATATTTTACATTAATACGAGAGTCCTTAAAAGGAATCACTGGTTTTAATAAATTTGGAGACCCTCTCCGCAATATTAGACAAATGGATAGCGACCAAATTTGCATTCGTGATTTTTCATGTTCGACTTAAAGCTAATCGGGGCAGTGGGTCCCAGAATACAGAAGATGAATCTTGTGGAGATACCTTCTACTGGTTGGAACGAAACATATTGGATGCTGATAGTGGGTTTAGAAATGACGGAAATGCATTCGGCATAACATTCGGAATAACATACAGTAACCCAGATAAGTGCACTATTTTTTTGACAAATAAACATTCTGTATATTGGGTGTGTTTTCACTCGACCGACCAACCAAGCAAGACACGCCAGGAACGACCTGTTCGTTACACCTTGGGACGACTCATACCCTAGAGATGTCTCACAGCCGGGCTCGATAGGTGCTGTTACGCAGAAACTAATCTGATAATATAATCTCGAAAATTGAAATGAGAAGAGGAAAGGAACCTAAACTTCGGATGTCTTTGTAGTGATAAGTGCCTAAGTTTTTACCCACCGGATCAGTTAATTGGTAAGCAACGTTTCCTATACTCGAGCTGAGATTATAGCAGAAACAAATTTTGCTGCCAATTTTGCCGAAAAATGGCTAGAAGTATCACTATGGACGAGCGATCGTACGTACACCTGTTGACCTAATACGAAGTTCGGTGGATTTCCCCTTAAGTTATAAACCCTTTCCTGCTTATCCCACGCTGACTTAAGGTGTTTCAAAACGTCATCACGAATTAAGCTGAAACGATTAGAGGCCGATGAAATTAATAAGTCGTTTTCTAAATCTACCTCCAGTATTTCACGTAAGAGGTAATCAGAACCGTGGTTGATATAGTGTTCAGATCGGTTGATGCGCTCGGACGCGTTACTCTGCGGTGCGTGATAAGGAGTGCGAGTATGTTTCACACCATATTTAACCAACAGATTTGACTGAAATTGTTTTCCGTTGTCCGTAAATATTGCCTGGGGAACGCCTAACAAATTAAAAACTTCATCCTCTAAATACGAACTTAGTAGAGCAGCTGACGCTTCGCGAAATGGCTTCAACAAAACGAACTTCGAATAGTGATCTAGAATAATAAGAATAAAACAATTACCAAATTTTGATCTGGGATACGAACCCATAAAATCCAAATAAAGTCGGTGAAATTGACGTCTAACTTCGATACTATGCCCCATGTTAGGCTGCAAAGAGTAGTTATCTGGTTTCGACATTTTATACACCTGACAGTTGTTTATGAACTCTTTTACATCTCTAGCCATTCCATTCTAATAAAATTGCCTTTGTAGCCGTTCTAACGTCTTAAAAATTCCCATGTGGGCAGAAGAAGGCGGTAAGTGCGCTTGTTCTACAAGTGGATGTATGAGACTAAATGACACAACCAATTTCCAACTAGAAAAGTCGGTGTTCTGGTAATGCCAGCCATAACTCGGACAAATTAGAATTTTCCCATCTTTCATCATTAAGTTACTGTTAGTGTTGTGCGATTCTTCAATTTGTTTCATTTTTGCAGTATACTCATCATCTAATAACGTGGTGGAATTGAGATCGATATGGCGAGGTAACGTGTTTCCGCCATTCGAATCAGGTATTAACTTCTCACAGTAAATCCGCGAGAGTCCGCGTCGTCCGTCTTCCGGTGTTCAATTTTAAAGTTGAAGCTTTTCAGTTTTAAGCTCCATCTGGCTAGCCGACCATAGAGATCTGCTTGATTCATCAACCAGTTTAGGCTTACGTGGTCAGTAATGATTGTGAATTCTAAACCTTCCACATAAGGACGAAATTTTTTAACACAAACAGCCGCCGCATAACATTCCAACTCCGTAACACTGTATTTCCGTTGCGCGGCGTTATGTTTATGGGAGTAGAATGCTATGGCGTGTTCTTCGGCGCCATGATACTAAAACAATACCCCTCCAGCTTCAGTAGAGGTTCTACGAAAGCAGTTCGCGCGGCGTAAAAACATACAGTAACCCAGATAAGTGCAATATTTTTTTGACAAATAAACATTCTGTATATTAGGTGTATTTTCACTCGACCGACCAACCAAGCAAGTCCCACCAGGAACGACCTGTACGTAACGATACCGCACGATAAAGGCGCGGTACCATTAACAGAATGTTCCGGAGTCACCACCTGCAGCATTTGCTTTGACTATCGCGCAGTCTAGAGTTCGTCAAGGTAGTGTCCTTCCAGGGCCGTGAAAGCTACAATGTACTTACTTTTAACCATGGTATCTAATCGAACACACACTATACGACACACGCCATGATGACTCCCTGGAATTTGAGAAAAAAAATTAACACATTCTACTTTTGTTTAACATTGAGTCTAACAGCATTTTATTAAGTGTGATAACATTGCATAAATATATGAATATCGTTTAAATAAATCGTTTTCATTTTCTTGTAATAATTGATTGGTTTGAATAATTGACTTCTTCCTACCTTCTCTTTTCTTCGAAACCAAAATTTATAAAAAATTTCATAACATTATTCTGGTCGCATTGAAATAAAAGCTTACTACAAATCGTGTAGTCATTAAGTCAATATACATCACATGACAGATGGCAGTAATGACAGTAAAATTTTAGTAAAATCGCAGCAAAAATTTCCAACTGGGAAAATTTCAAATTCAAAAATTTATAGGAAAAGCAAAACAAATTCACAAAATATTGAGAACTTGTCACACGTTTTGTGATTAAATAATTGACGAATGGAAAGGTTTAAAACGCGCCTTAAGCGGACAAAAGTAAAATATGTGATAGGCTGTAACAAAAATTTGATATATGAAGTTACATCGAAATAGCGTCTTTTTAAATTACATTTTAATTTGTAAAAATTGTCATGATTGGAAAATTGAATTAATCCGAAATGTAGTTTAAAGTGTGATTTTTGTTTATTTGATTTATTTGGAACATTCCTATCATTTCAAATATCTGAAATGTGTACTTAAACATTACAGAAATTACAAGATAAGCTAATGTTACTAAAAACATAAATGTTTTAAAAATATTAAATTCTAGATTGTATTAATAAATCAAAGCATAGCAACTGTGGTCTGATAAAGCTCCAAAATCGTTCATAAATTAAAATGCAATTTGAATACACACTATTTCCATACAGTTTCATGTAGCAAATTTTTGTTCCAGCCTATCTCATATTTCACTATTGTCCGCTAGAGGACACCGTTCCATTCATCAATTGCTTTTCGTAGTTTTCTCTAAACATATTAGACATCTAGCGTTCCCTAGTAAAACTAAAGATAAATTTAGCAAGTACTATTTTACTTTGTCAGAGCTAACTTTGATGTATTTTTCAAAATGAAAGTTCGAAAAATATATTTTAGAAATAATTTAATTTTATTATTTCTGAAATTAATATTTATTTAACACCAATATAGGCTTTTGTATATTGTGGTTGAAGATATGTAGAAAAGTTTTATATAAACGTTTTATAACATATTTGCTTTCTCATTGAGAATTTTGATGCTAAAAATGTCATTTTTACTATGGATTACTATGTAAATCAGTGAAAAGTTATACTATTAAAAAGCTTGTAAAAATACGTTATGATTATTATGGCTCTATACTGTAGAAGGCTCTGATATTAGTAATTTCGTGTGCATCCATTTATTCCAGTTCAATTGTATTGTTACTATTAGGGCTTTGTCCCATATCCGTTTATGGCAGTATCTGTGGCAGCATAATCCCTTCTTCATTTTCACTTCGATCCTTTTCAATTTTTCAATTTTTTTCTTGTTCAGCAAAAAATGTGGCATTCAAACCGACCGATTGGAGCTTTTAATAATACTTTTTAATAAGTGTGCATCAAAATTCTTAGTAGATTATAGCTAAATGAACAAGTGAATACTGAGTTGTGGGTACCAAATTCATTATTTTTTGAAGAGATATTAATTATTAATTCCGGAAATTTTAATTTAAACAGGTTCTGATTTTGGTTAATGGTTGTTAATTTAATACAAAAACCAAGAAAAGGGAATTATAAACAAAAACATTATTTTGTTAATTTCTTTCGTAGTGCTTTTTTTTAGTTATTGCAAAGTCTTAACATCACTGACAACAGAGATAAAAAAAAATTTCTTCTAATTTTGGGCTAAATAAAAAATAATAAATTTTATGGAATCATAATAAAAAAAAACTGAATAAAACTGTCATTATGAAAAGTAAATTAAGATTGTCATTATGAAGAGAAATTTATTCTGAAATAATAAAAAATTCAGCTCAATAAATACTCATAAAAGTGAAATATCTTTAAAAAAGATTTACAATATTAATGGGCTGTTAAAAAATAAAAAATAAATTATTTGCTCATGCTATAAGTAACGTTTAAGTTGAATATGCTTCATACAAATAATTGCCGATAAAATTTTTCGCGCTGGTGACATCGGAATAATGCAATATAACCTTATTATTGTGCGCAAATATCAAATTTGTTTTACATAATTAATGCACACATTCGATTGATTGTTCAAATAAACACCCACATTATTATCTGATATATACCCACGTTTTTATTCAATTGATATGCACTTCATATGTACACGAGTATATCTGTATAAAGATAGGCACATGGAAATATATTGTCTTACCTAACAATGAATCGATGGTATATAGCTAGTATGTGCGATGCTAGAAATACATATGAAGGTACGTAAATAGATAATCAAATCACAATTCTATGAACAAAGAACATGTTTTCCGGTCGAGCGATTAACAGCTTCATTGTCATATTTCCATGTTTTCATCAAATGAATAATTTGAAATTCTTAGAAATTTGAATATTGAAGATTTTTTTTTTTTTTTTGTAAGAAAAGTTTACATACCTTAAATAAAAAACTATGTCGATAGTAGGCCAATTTACAGTTGAAATTTGCTACCGAACCTCCACATTTATTTTATCTATGGCAAGTGAAATTCAAAACATTTATCAGAATGGTAGCTACCTCAATTCCTTGAAATGGAAAACGTTATCTGTGAAAATTATATCTGAAAGAAGAAGTAGGTACCTATTTTTGTAGAGTAAAATATTCATTGTTGTTTAGCATTATATGTTTTAATAATATAAATAAAAATTACTATATACGAGTACTATGTAGTTAAAATAAATCAGTTAAGATATGTAAATTAATCAAACTAAACAAAAATATAAAATACAAAAGAATATTGAGACTACTTTGCTGTGACTTAAAAGTCATAATACTCGTATCCGCAGGAAGAAGTGAAGTACAGCTTTTACTTGCACTACATATGGTTTTGTTTCATGTACCCTACGTTAGTAGTAATACTCTAGACAAAATGCGGTTTAATAAATCCGATTTGCTTAACCTTCGCTTTGCCAGGGGTTTTTGACTGCGTCGTTTACCAATACCCACCCGGGTGACCAACCGTATATTGTGTAGGGTACACTGTACAAATATTATACATTTAGAAACTTAAAATCATGTTTTGTAAAGGAAAACGTAAAAAATACGAAAACAATTTCGGTTATGTACGGAAATACAGTTAATTAATTAGTAGCGATAACTAATTAGTAGACCTGAATGTAAATAAATCAGTAGTTTTGTAATTTTTGCCTTATATCGTTGTGGATGCGGAATAAAATATAATGAGTTCACACAATTTTAAATATTTATCTGCTGCGACTGTAACCAGGTATGTTTTACTATTATTTTGTATTATAATAATTACTTTTGTTTTGAATTATGAAAATATATTTTGTCAACAAACGGTAATTTGATTGATAAAATGATATTCTTCTCAAAATGTGAGTAAATAATAATAAATAAGAACAGAAACAATATAACGGGACTTTTACTTTTATAGGATGTCGTATGAAGAGAGAGAAGTCTATTATCGCAGTGTTATTGAAGCCAATTCGGATACAGATGAAGGGACAGTATTTGATGTCGACGACGATGAAATAGATGAGGATTACGTGCCTAATGATGCAGATGCGAATTCTGACGCAGAAGTTGGAGAGTTTGAAGTAGAGATAAACGAGGATCTAGACTACGAAGAAATATATGAAGCTGAAGAGGAAGAAGACAATTATGAAATGCCAACTGGGCCCTCTGATAGTACATTTTTCGCTACGAAAGATAGTGTAAAATGGTATACACAACCACCACCTTTGAATCGTCAGGCAGCTCGCAACATAATTCGAGAATCAGCTTTCATGGGACCAAATTCAATTACAAAAAATCTGTCCAAGGTTGATACGTTTACATGCATCATGAGTTCGGCTATGAGAAATCTAATATGTCGATATTCGAACAAGAAAGCAGAAGCGCGATAAGCTGAATGGAATGCCCAAAATCCACATGGACAACCCCGTACATGGAAGCCAATTACGGATAACGAATTATTAGCTTTCTTAGGAATTTTACTCGTAACTGGATGCCATAAATCGAGCCAAGAGCCAGTTTCTGAGCTATGGAAAAAGAATGCCTACCCGCTGTACCGAGCAACCATGGCACGCAATAGATTTACAGATATTTTGCGATTTATACGCTTTGATTGGCATGCAACCAGAGCTGTTCGCAAGGCAGAAGATAAGGCCGAACCAATAAGGGATATTTTCGATATGATGAACTGTAACCTCCGAACTCATTATCGACCCTATGAGTGTGTTACAGTGGATGAGCAATTATTCGGGTACAGAGGTCGCACCAGCTTTACAAAATATATGCCATCCAAGCCTGCCAAATATGGCATAAAAATATGGTGGGTCTGTGATTCCGCAACATACTATCCACTGCAGGGCCAAATATATACTGGGAAGATAAACAACATCAGGGACGTCAACCAAGGTGAGAGGATTGTAAAGGACCTAGTTGCCAACTACAAGGGCACAGGAAGAAATATCACGATGGACAACTTCTTCACAACACTCCCATTGGCCAAGGAGTTATCAAATTGGAATTTGACTGTTGTAGGTACGATGAAAAAAAACAAAAGGTATGTGCCCACCGAGTTCAAACCTTCTAAAACTAGGGAGGTTACATCTAGTTTGTTTGGTTTTGCTGATAATGTCACAATGTTCTCTTACGTCCCAGCTGTCAACAGGTCCGTAGTTCTGTTGTCCACCATGCACAGAGATGCAACTGTGTCAGGAGGGTTGAAGAACAAGCCAGAAATTATTATGTATTATAATAAAACAAAGGGCGGCGTGGATACGATGGACAAAATGTTGTCTCAGTATTCAACAAAAAGAACCACTTTACGATGGCCTCTGGCCATGTTTTATAACATTCTAGACACGGCCGCCCTCGCTGCGTTTATTATATACAAGAAAAATAAGCCTGTAGGTCCTGCCAATAAGTCCCGAAGAAGACAGTTTATCGAACAGTTGGGAGAGGATCTTTGCCGTCCTTTGATATTAGAAAGATCCAAAAATGCGAACATTACTGGAAGATTTCATATCAGGACAGCAATAGAATGCATTTTAGGTATGAGTATTTATTATTAGGAAGCTAAAATATCTGAATTTGTATTTTTTATTGTAGGAGAGCCAATTTCTGGAAACCTCGAAAACGAGGACTTTGAGGCGGATGAAATTTCTGAGCGGGACTCCACGGGCCGCAATAAAAATAAAGGAAAGTGCCATATGTGCGTTTCTAAAAATCAAAGAAGAAATACTCGCCAAGCTTGTATCAGATGTAAGAAGCCCGTATGCGTAGAGCACAGCGTTAGGCAAACCAAGTGTGAAGATTGTCAATTGCGACCATCTACTACAGACCGAAGCTTGAGAAGTTAATAATAATTTTTTTAATTTTTTGTCTATTAATTACATAAAATAAACAGTTGAATTCATACATTTTTATTGTTTACACTTTTTAAATATGTTTAGGCCCTTTGGTTGTTGTCGGTTTCAAACTAAAACAGGAAGTCTTAAAAATACACAGTGGTCACCCAGGTGACCATTGGTAAACCGCGAAGAAAAAAAGACAAAATCTAAAAAAATGCATGAAGGACCTTGAAAAAAATTTTTTTTTAAGTTTTTCAGAAACAGATCGAAAATTTGGTCAGAGAAATTAAAGCATTTTTGGATTCAATAAAAGCCTGCTAGGTTATTAGCGAATAAAAATCGAAATGGTCACCCGGGTGGGTATTGGTAAAGCGAAGGTTAACTTGAGCTAAAATTGAAGTCGGCATACTGTGACTAAACTCGAAAAAGTCACTAAATCGGTTTAATTAAATCATAATGTGTCTAGAAATGATGAGATTATAGTACCGGAAATAAATATTAAAGATTTCCGAGCAACAGTATCTCTATAGGATAAGTCGCGTTGTCAGTGAGGGTAATTGTTGCACAAGCTTACCAAGTAGTAGTCCAGGAAAGTTATCCAAACATGGACTTTATAGTAAAAGTGTATTCATCCAAGTGATTTTAAATCAAACACAATCCAATGAAACCACATGGTACCAGATATTTGTGGAAGATGACTGAACTTTCTCAGAAAAATAATTATTAGTGTGATTTCAACCAACATTACTTGCAATAATAACGGACCCTGAAATCGTAATATGAATAATTGTCAAAGCTAGGCTGAAGAAACCACACTTGCAAGGTTAGTAGGTAAACAAATGCACCTCCGTTTACGAACAAGGCGCAGTTCTACCCTAGTGCAGAACAGTAACTCCCATGTATATGAATTTATTTATTTTTAAAATAGCTATATGAATTAAATAAAATTCTTTAGTTTTATTTATAAATCCAACTTAAGTTAAGCAAGTGGGGCTCTGTTGTTAAAGCTAGCCGAAAGATGGCAGCCAAAAGAGAAAAGTCGTTAATACAGATTGTGTTAGTCCAGTCGGAAGTAAAGATATGGCAATGCAGAGTTTGAAATCCCAGCTGAAAGTAAAAAGTCGATAATGCAGATTATTATATTAACATTCCTGACGAACATAAAAAATTTAGTAGTTATCAGCCGAAAGTAAATAAGACACATCGATTTAAATAAAATTTTTTGTAAATAGTCTTACGTGGAAAACTTTGTTTAACCTAGTCGTGGTGGAAAATATCGGAAAATCAGAAGAATCCACAAAATTGGAATAAAATCAGCCTCTAGAGTGTATATCGGAAGTTGAATCGTTTTTGTGTGATTTGTCAATAGCTATCGCAGAAAAAAATTCTGTTCAAGTTTTCCGTGGGAAATCTCGGAAAATTCGATTTTCTAAAAGTTATTAGAAAATTTGTATAAAATCAGCCTCCATTGATGTGACATAAAAAAGATTTAACTTCAGATATACAATCTAGAGGCTGATTTTATTCCAATTTAGTGGATTTTTCTGATTGGCCGATATTTTCCCTCTATGTTAAACAAAGTTTTCCACGTAAGTTTTTATTGAAATCCATGTATCCTATTTACTTTTGGTTGTCAACCCCCAAATTGTTTATTTACGGCTGGAATGTCAATAGCAAAATCTGCATTATCGACTTTTTACTTTCGGCTGGAAACTTTCGGCTAACTTTACCAGGGTGCATATTGCCCATTTATTAGGAACTTCTGCGAACTAGAAACAAACAATTTTATAGTCCAGAATAGAGGGCAGTAAAATAATGTCAAAAATGGAAAACAAAACTTCAGTTATCATAACCTTTAAGAATATTTAAATTTCGAAAAAAAGTTGATATCTTTTTTCAGCTTAGCCCAAGCTCATACACTTGTTTACTGCAAATTTTAGTAGAGGTGCCAAAAGATTGGTTGTTATATTTGCTGTTATTATGGAAGCATCTCTAAATTCAAAGGCCACTTCCAAAAAATCGTTTATGTTAACACTTACTACACTCTAACTAGCCAAATGCATGAAATACATAATAATTTTAGCCATAAAAAAAAATGTTGCTCACCAATACATCACAAAATATTTCTGATATTTTTTGTGAAAAATTGTTGTTGACAATTTTTCCACATATTCAGGAAAACTTTTCGTGACTAAATACTTATTGGTTATATGTATGAAAAGAAGATTTTGGTCACCAATTTGCCACAAAAATTATGATCTTTGCTGTGAAAAATTACTGTTAAAATCTTTTTGACAGATTGAGGCGGATCTTTTGTAACAGATGTGGAATTTGTCACCAAATTTAAGTATTTCTTTTGTGTAAAATCATGGCTGACAATTTTTTGAGATATTTATGGGATCATTTCTGGCAAAGTATATGTTGATCCTACCGAAAAAAAAAAAATTTTTTTGGTCACCAATTTATCACAAAATTCGGATTTTTTTTTTTTGTGAAAAAATAGTCTTGAAATGTTTCGACATATTTGCGGATATTTGGTTTCAAAATTGAAAATATGTGTTATTTCTACCCGCCGAAAAAAAATAATTGGTCAAAGTATCACATAATTTCACATTTTGTTTTAGAAAAATTAGTGTTGACATCTTTTCAAGCCATTTGTGCGGATCATTTATAACACAATACTTGTTAACGCTTTTCACTTCTATCAACGAAAAAACGAGATTTTGGTCACCAATTTGTCATAAAATACTTGTTTATTCTACCTATGAAAAAAATGTTGTTGTGAACAATTTTTGCACATTTTTTTGGAAGTCATGTTTTAATTTTATGATTTTTATGTTTTGAACGTGTGGTACTAATTAAAAAAAAAAAAAATATGAAACATGATTTCATAATTTTTTTTAGCTGTTGTTGTTTTTTGAAGTATATATTGTCAAATATTTGAAAATTTTCATGCACTTTGTATTTATTGCTAAAGGAAAAAAAAAATATTTATTCAAGATAAATTAATGGCGATTATAAAATAATTACAAAAATAGTACCGTCTTCAATTTCTCCTTTTTCAAAGTGGCCGCTTGTTGAATGTATTTTGATTTATACTCCGCATCTTAGCAAAATTAAAAAAGTCGTGGCAATCTTCAAAGTTTTTGCCCAATTGCATAATTTAAATCCCATAAGATGGGAAAAATTACATAAAGGACGTTTCCGCGGCCATTTTGAAAAATAATAAATTAAATATAATATCGTTTTTGATACCCAGTACATATTCAAAACATAAAAATCATAAAACTAAAACATGACTTCAAATGCCACATAACGGATTTGTGATTTCACGTATTTTTTCTTCCTATACACAATTTAGATTTGTTCGGCAGTGAAATACCAACATTTGCTGAATACAACACCTAATGCGGTAAGCATAATTCGTCATTCGTTTCCAGACCCTATTTCAAATTCATTTTTCAATTGGTATTTGTTTAGATATCTTAAAAACTTATTTCCGACTATAGGTTCTTGTTGAGACCAAGGAACTTACTGCTAATCAACTTTCGTTGTAAATCGTTTACTATTTTTTTTAAAACGTAATGTACGAATGCCCAAAACATTAAAAAGTGAATTAAGTAAAACAGTCCCACGTCGTCCGACGTGGGGGATGAGTAAGCAAATTGGCTCATGAGTTAAAATAATGCATATCTTACAATACCTAAACATAGTTAATCAGCCAGATCGATGACATATTTTATTGTATTTTGCTAACAACCAAAAAAACAAGACAATTTCATAATGTTCCATAGTTTCCTTATTATTATTATAATTTTCATATTTTGTCTTCGTCTATAATACAAATAACTTATAACGATTTCCATTTAACATCTAAAGAATACTCTACGTACATACTTATAATCGTACACAAACGTATATTATATATGTATGTATGTACCTCAAGTTGTGGAATTTTCTGCCAAAAATGATACCAAAATAATATAAAACCAAAATTCTTTTGTATTTTTCATAAAAGTACAAAATAAAAACTAAAAAAAAAATGGAAAACGATTCGTTTGGAAATAAGAGAGATACACAAGTATAAAATTGTATTATCTATCCATCCATATATAGATCAGTTCTTAAAAATATTTGAGCCAAAGAAATGTTTTTTTTTTGTACAAATATTTTCGGCTAGTATCTCCCGTACTTCTAACCCCCACTTTTGTTTAATATGTGCTTTACAGCTTACATATTTGTGTACGTATTTATGTATGTCTATATAAAGTTTAAATTTCCGTAATATTTTATTTAACTAGCTTACACCGGGTACGAGTAAAGCGTTCAAGTGGAACTAGAGGAGATCTTTGTTATTTAAACTTCCATAACATGTACCAACTATGTAAGGTTGGTAATCACATTTATGTGGAAAAAATGCATTCAAATATTTGCTTTAATTTTTGTGGGCATTATTTGAATATCATTTGAACTCGTTATACATTTTTACAATACTTTAGTAAAGAGAAGATATACATGTACATAAATAGGTTACCCTTCCGATTTGCTACGAATGAGATTGTTTGATTTATTATGAGACACCATACAAAAAAATGTTTTGATAGCAAGATAATTTTTGTTTTAATATTTGATGTTTCTGCTTCCGACATATCCCAAAATCTACGTCTAATTCTAACCAAACATATTTTACAGGTGAATATCCGTCCATCGCAAAAAAAATCTCTGCTACAATTTTTTTTTTTTTAATTTTAATCAAACTGGATATAAAGAAATTTTCTCACTATATGCATATTTATATATGTATGTATGTTTGTAGATCTGTGAAACGTTGGTTTTGTAAATTCACAAATAATCCTAACAAAACCTAAATAACAAACATTAATTTTAAATGACATATTTACGGTAGCACAAGTTGATAACTGGTCCGTACTACGCTACACAACAGCATTATGTATATCATTGTTGTTGTTTTCAGTGTAGATACGAAAAATAGGTGTAAAATTTTACGAAGAAACTTTTTGAATGGCTTTAAAAGCATCAAGCTTTTCTAAGTAAATGTACAATTTCATATTTAAACAGGTCAAAACTTAAATGTTTGCAGTTCACATTCCGTAAAAATTTGGATACTGAAAAAAATTCTGTTTTACTCATCGTGACCGTGCAAAACGATATAAAATTGCTTATACGGAGAATTGTTTACAAATATTTTATGTTCAAAGAACTTGCAGTATTTGAAAGTTAGCGAAACCTTTATCACAAATCCGTTATTATTACAGAAATTTGGTACTTCAATACAAACAAAATGTCAACTTTAAAGAGATGTGAAAATATTTGTATATTCAATGCAAATGAAAATTGTAAAAGAGCTGGTTGTATGCAGTTAAAATTGTGTGTTAGTATTTTTTTTGTTAAATCAAATTTTAAAAGACTTTTGGGAAATAGAAGAAGTCGTACTGTGCAGTACCGAATGATGAGGACATGCAAGTGGAGACGTTCTATAACGAAACAACTACTAGAACTACAACAAGCACATTTAACGTAAAACTTCCTCTGAAATCTTATACGGGACCATTGTGTCATTCATTGGGAACTGCAATAACACAGTCGTTTTATATTACCTGCATTCGTATAATATTGAGTGAATAAATTGGTACCGGCACTACCTAGTTCCGTTATTATAAATAAATTAGGTTTTTGAGTAATTTATACAAACAATCGTGTGCAACATTGGAATTAGAAAGCAGTAGGAATCATGTTTTAATTATATTATATTTATGTTTTGTATGCCAATTATTAAAAAAAATATATATTTAACGGCTATTCTAGCTATTCCACAGGCTCATTTTATACAATTTTTATATTTTTTTTTTCAGCTGGAACGTTAATAACGTAATCTGAATTATCGACTTTTTACTATCGGCTGGAAATTTTCGGCTAACTTTAACAGGTGGGTTATATGTCAATACAAATAAGTTTTTCTGTTGGTCCAATCAAATGTCAGTACTTAAAATTATTTTCAGATTATTATTATTGTTGTGAAATGGCCAAAATTGGGCTCGCGCTTTGTGTAGTTAGAAAAACGAACTGTGTAGCCCCATGAATCGTTTGTAGCTTAAATGCAACTGATAGTGCAATTTTTCAAAATAGATGTTTTGTAATTCAATTTTTATTTCATTTATAGGAACAATTTCAAAATGTTTCACAACTATTATTATTTTATTGTTTTTGATCGCTAAATTGGGTTTATTATGTTATCGATTATTGTGTATTCTAAATTAGTCTGCAAAGAAATATTAATTAACCCTACTGTTGTCGCAGCATAAATATGGGTAATAAAAACAAACGCTAGATATTAGTTATTATTATTATTAGTAATTAAGAAATTATTTTAATTATTCAATTACGCCAGCTTATTATTATTAAACATAAAATTTCGTATTGCATTAGTCTGGTGCGCCCTGTAGTTGTAATTTAACTTAAAGAAAAAGAAAGAAAACAAAAATGTATTAACAATTTGATCAATGTAATATTAAGCAAAAAAGATACTTATCTTATTGTAACCAAAGATGACCGGTTCTAAAACTAAAGGAATAATTTAGTATAAATCAATAATTAATTAAAAATCTAAATAAAATGTAATAATTCTCTTACCAAAATTGTTATGTCAAATAATATGTCAACATTAAAATTCACTTTAACGTTCAGCGCTGTCATCTGGCAGAATATTTAAAAACTACTAATTATTTAGCAAATTTGACTAGTATTGTATGCATGTACTTTAAATTATAGAAAAATTGCTATATTCCTAAAGATTTGAGAAGATCAGTTTTTGAGTAGCCGCTGTCAAATACAGAACAAAATATTAAAATAAAGTACATACAGTAAAATTAAAATTAGTATTTTTTAAGATTAATTAAAAATTATAAGATAAAATAAAAGATAAAATAAAATTGATGTTTCAAGATCCGAAGAAATTTTAATTGCATCCGAAGAAAGAAAATTAAGCAACAGAAGAATTTGAAGACATCAGTTGGTAAAAATATTTGAGATATCGCAACTACACTAATTTTATCCGAAGTTTACACCTACTATTGCTAAATATTTTTTGAGTTTACCAAATATTTAGAACAAAAACAAAACCCATAAAGTTTACGGTTGATAGGTTAAAAAGTATTTTGCAAAAACCAACCGTACAAAATCTATTTTCTTTCGCAGATACATATATAATAAACATGTTCTACTGCATCTTTTGTGAATTGAACTAATACATAAAAATTTCGAATTATAGTGTTTTGATCATGAGCAACATTTACGCCTGTACTGTCGATATCATAATCTCTTTCATACACGCATACATACCGTTGTAACACCTCTTAAACGTGGGTTCTACCAATTGTACGAGGCATTGTACATTTAGGAGAATTTTAAAATATTTATATACGAGTACACAGAGAAACAAACATTAAAAAACTTGTCATTATCCTGCATTTACATGAAAATTATTAACCGGGAATTATATTCTTAATAACTAGAGTTGTATTGTAAATGATGGGCTGCTACCTATACTTAAATTAAGAAAACAGTATGCAATAAAGGCATATACAAATGGGGTTAATAATCACTTGCTTAAAACCCAAGATCGTTTTCCTTCCCTCAGAAACAGCAAGCAATATGTACAAATGAGAACTATACAAATCAGACAATGTCTAAGATTTTTAAAATTAGTTTGAATACAGTTACTCTTTATGCTTGTTGGAATTTCTGCTGTATTACATAAGTATACAAGTACAAAGTTTTATAGAACCGGTCAAAATTAATGATACTTTTGGTTTTTTTTTTTGTATACCAAACAGCAGCAAATTTTTTACAATGAATACAAACCGGATTGTTTGCAGTTAGCAGCAAAAAATCTAGAAATTGTTTCTTTAGTTTACAACAATGTATTACATAGAAATAGCTCCGTATATTAGAAATACAAAATAGAGAAAATTTATATTTTTTTGTGGTTGCTAAAAAGAAGCAAAACAGAACACGACATTTTGTGGTTTATAATTAATTTTCAATGTTTTGAAAAATAGAAGTTAAAAATTAAAACTACATTTAAATAAAAATGTTAGTGAATAGTTTTCAAAAAAAAAAACTAAACATAATATTTATTTATTTTTTTTTGCTCCACACGTATTCAAATTAAATATTTGTACACAAATGAAAAAAAGTGGTTTGGTTTTTTTGTAATTAATTTCCAACTGCTTAAGGAAATTGTAACTTTTTTATTTACCAATAATGGTTATTTAACAGAATCATATTTCATTTTGAGACCGGTGAATAAAATGAATTAGTTACTTCTTGATTATTTCGTGGCTATATCCATAAACAAAAATATTTCCTTAAACCAAAACAATTTTATAATTATTATACCGCAAACGTTTCTAAATTTTAGAATCAAGCCAGTTCACAAAAAAAAAAAAAAAAACGACTCAAGCAGAGATAGAAGAAATGAACGTATACAGAAGTATTATTAAAAATGTCTTCATTATTACTCTTATGAAAAATAGTATTAGCATTAGTAATAATAGTAATAATAATTTTGATGTTATTTAAAACCCTAGACATGACTAAACCAAAGAAATACATTAAGGAACCATAAATGTAATTTATATTTTTTAATTTGTATATGAATATAATATAAATTTAAGGAACAAAAACAAAATGTATATAAATTACAATATTTAATATTACGGTTTCTATAATTTTTCTAATTAAATAAAACTATAAACATAAAGATTTTCATGTTTCTCATGTCACATATTATTTTCAGGGTGATCGTAAATTCAGAATTAAAAATTTAAATAAATAAGAACTGAGGTAAATTTTATAGACACGTTTAAGTTTAATTATTTTTTAAGATTTTTAAGCCACCCTGTGTAGACTTAACAAATAAATGAAGCTCTTGATTTTGTGCTTTTATCAAGTGGATTTTTATCATCCCACATACTCATGTTATATAAATCCGAATTAAGGTCGATTTATATTATCAGTTCCTTTCAGTTCCTACTCGTATCGTGTCAGACAAAAAAAACATTGTTACATGTACTTTCTATATGAGTATTTATATTATCAGTTCCTTTCCGTTCCTACTCGTACCGACACAGACACGTATTGTTGAAAAGAATGTTTTGTATGATATCTGAAGGCGAAAAAATACGAAAGAATAGCGAAACAAACAAAAATTGTAAATTGCTACTAAAATTTTTTTGTATTTTTGTGTGTTATCAAGTAACCAAAAGATACGAAGAAAATGTCTGAATTGAAAGGTACGGATAGTATAAATTAATGATGTCTGACACGATACGAGTAGGAACTGAAAGGAACTGATAATATAAATCGACCTTTACTCGTATGTGTGGTATTTTTTTTTTTTGCATAATATATAACACCGCATCAGTACTATTGTAAATTTTATAGTATTGTTTATAGTATTTGTTTTATGCTTTTATAGAGGAAGTGTTAATATTTCTTAAGCAGTACAACAACCATTTTCGAAGCTTTCATTAACGCGTGTCTCATGATTTATTTCCGTTTAATGTGATGATGTCACGCATATAGTAAAGCAAAACAAATTATTATAAAATATTATGTCGAAAATAAACTCATACCCAATTTTGTACATTTAAAACCCTATTAAAGGTTCATTAAAGCGAAATTCCTTTAAATATATATGTACGAGTTTATATTCACAGAGAATTCCAAGTGTACACAATGGTCGTACGATGAATATTGAAAGTTATTTTTATGGACCTTGTTGCAAATTTTTCGAAATATATAAACAAAAATGTCAATACCAGGATATGTCCTAAATAAATATTTGCATTCACTTTCTTGTGTATTGTGATATGAAAACGAAAAATTATATAATTGAAAGAATGAAAAAAAGTTTTGTTTATTTGTAATGCCGAAGGATATACATACGTATGCTGATTTTTATTCTATGTTTCAAAATGGTTATTCCAAGGACAACTAGGATAGTAAAATTATATTCTTTATTACGTATACTTTGTTATCTGTTATTACTGGTGCAAAATATGTCAAATTACAAATTTTTTGGAAGTCATGTTTTAACTTTATGATTTTTATATTTTGAATGATTAATTAAAAAAAAAAAATATGGAACATCTCTGATGTGCATATTTGGTTATCTTTCTCCTTTTTTTCGTTCTTTTAGACATACTAAACCATCAGCATAACATCTTGCTACATTTTCTTGCAAAATACGTTTAAGTATGTTTGTTTTTTGGATATGAAATACTTCTTACTAACTGGCACACAAATTCTAGTTGGTAATTGACTATCTGTTTCTATATATCCAACATAGTGTGGCTGAAGCATTCCAGAATAAAAGAAAAACTAAATCTCAACCATATACAGTAAACAAATTAATGTCGCTGAGTGTCATCACGACACTTGAACAGATTAAAAAAATTCAAACTTTGCGGATGCCTTACGAGACGAAGTACTCTAACCGCTAAGATACAAATTTAAAACAGTTTTTTTCTCGTGTATACAGTCAATATACCGAAAACGATTTGAGTTGTTTCAGACCATCTGTGTATTCAACATACTCTAACGCATTATTCCTTGGGCCATGGCAAATTACACCCTATTGTTTAACAGCAAAAAAAAAACGAAAATACAAATTTGCCAATGTGAAAACTTGACTCAACAATAAGTCAAATTAATCCCCAATTATTAGGAGTATTTGAATATGACAAAAAAATAGTATGAAATAAACAAAGCTGGTAACCTCAATTTTCTAGAATATTTTAAATTAAATCTACTTGTTCCAGAATTTCTTTTCTTGTTAACCAAACTCGAGCATTATTAATTTAAATTTATTTTGTTTTTTAATATTAGAAATAAAATCAGTTCCACTTCAAAATACCCTAGAAATTAACAACAGAAATGAAATGAAATAAAAATGAATAACCATCATGCCATTATCCCTACCAACCTTATAGCATATTTTGAATTTCTTACATGGTAAGAAACGAATATCGTTTAGAATTTATCGCAATACCTACATAAGACTCAAGGATTAAATGTTCGCTTAAAATTTTTCGTGAGACAGGACTTTTACCTGAAAAACGAAAGCAAAGTTCAATAGGGTCCATATTCAATCGGAGTTAATTAATAACCAAAAGGAGATTATATTTAACATATCTTAAGCACGAAATAAAATCAGCTTTTAAAAGTTCCTCCAATACCTTTTAAAAGTTGCAGTTGTTATCTTTTTGGAGTTTTACTGCACTTTTCTCAGAGTTGATTTATAACAATTTATAAAATATTTTAAAACTCCTTAAATAATGAAATTTCTAGCAATTCAGGGGTGAATTTAAAAGTTCAAAAGTCATTAAATTTTTAGCAATTTAAGAAATAATTTTATAACTCCTAAAATAATTTAAATTCTAACTATTTAAGAAGTAACATTAGTATTACTAAAGTAGGTAAATATGCGCTCCAAGTATGGTTCATTTTGCACTCTTTACAAAGTTTATTTGTAGCGACTATGTAGCGGTGTGAAAAAAACTCAACGCAGAACTCCAAAACCTTTATAATCTAGTTAATAATACATACGGGTGTTGGGTGCGTCTCAATAGGGTAGGGGTTGACCGTCTATAGCCATGTATCTCGTGGTCTATATTCCAACGCTGCAACTATGTAGAAACCACCAAATGTGTCTAGTATACCTCCACGTGGTAACACCCGGGCAACGATGTGAAGCATCGGCGAAATACTAGAGGCGAGTGCAATACACTATAAATGAGCAATGAGCAGAACAAATAAGGAAACTAATACCCCAGGTGGTACACCTGTTGCTCAGGTAAATCCACCCTCTTCGGAGGTCGTTCTCATGGATTCTGGGGGAGACCAGCCATTGCTATATTACAATTATTTTAACCAATCCCAAGACATGTTGGTGAATAAACAAGCTCATTTGAGTGAAATAGAAAAGGATAATTCACACCCCTTCCAGAGGAGTAACAAAGTCGCGTATTCTCCGAAAAGAGGCGGTAGTCCCTCCATTGAGGCCAGCAGCCACAACACTCGTTCTACAAACGAAGAAAAGCTTCACAATGAATTGTGTAAAGCTAATAATGCATTAGTTGAAGCCAACAATTTAAATAAGCAACTGAATGTTACAATTGCATGGATGCAGGAGCGTATGAAGACGCTTGAAAACGAAGTTAAAGCTCTTAAGCCAAAGGAGGACATCGGTTCTACTCCTAACCAGAATACAACTCCACAAGAGTATCATACGGATGAAGAAGAACTAGCTCGAGAAACTGAGTGGATTAGAGTTAAAGGTGGGAGAAAAAAAAGGAGACGGAATAATACGCCCTCCCCACCTCAATTAAAGGATAATGTTCCAAATATTATCCAGAAACAACCAAAAAAAATACCTCCACCACCACCAATAGTAATAGATGAAGTCAAAGACTACGATGTACTCTATGAAAAAATAAAAACAATAACTGCTACAGATAAGTTTAATGCAAAGGTGATGAATGGAAACACCATCAAAATAAACTTAGAAGATGCTGAAACATACAGAAAAATGACAAAAATGTTAAATGAAGAAAAACGTGCTTGGCACACGTTTGAAGATAAACAAACCAGACCAATTAGGGTCATGGCTAAAAACTTACACTCTACGTGTAAACCAGATAAAATAATTGATGACCTGAAAGCAAAAGGATTTAAGGCAACTGAAGCATCGATTAAGCTAAAACGGAGAGGCAAAGTACCTCTCAACATGTTTATGTTGACCTTCGATACTGATGAAGATATCGAAAAAATTTATCAAATTAAGTACATCTTGGGGTGCAAAGTGGTTATTCAGCCTCTAAGAAGGTCTAAGCTTATACCACAATGTAAACAATGTCAAGCCTATGGACATACACAAAAATATTGCAACAGGGAACCTAGGTGTGTCAAATGTTTAGGTAAACATCATACCAAAGATTGTGTAAAAGCCCAAAATGTTCAACCTAAATGCGTTCACTGTGGAGAAAACCATCCGGCTAACTACAGAGGATGCAGCGTTGCTATTGAACTGCAAAATATCAAAAATAAGAACGTGATTGCTAAAAATCCAAGTTCATTCAGGAAACAAGCGGTTAAGATGAACCGACCCGAAGTAAATCGTAGAGTGTCGGGAACTACCCAAGCACAATTTGGTAAAATGACTTATGCTCAAGTAATGATGAGCAACGGAAATCCAGGAAAAACTGCTCAAAATGACGATATAAGTCAAACACTTAAATTAATTTTAAGCAGACTAAATACATTTGATGAGCGATTACAGAAGCTAGAGTACAGCACTAAGGGAGCCATCCCTAAACAGAAAAATGGCCCAAGATCTTAGAATCTTATGTTGGAATGCCAATGGACTGATGCAACATCAACAAGAACTGCAAGTGGTCCTGGACACAGAAAAAATCGATGTATGTCTCATCACGGAAACACACTTCACTAGACAATCAAACATTAAATTTAAAAATTATCAAATATATCACACTATTCACCCTGGAAACACTGCTAAAGGAGGTAGTGCTGTTATAATTAGAAATAGTATTCATCACTATGAGGAGTTAAAATATGAAACGGAAGAAATACAAGCAACTGCTGTTATTGTCAAATCCAAAAGTAGTTCTATTTGTATTGCTAGTATTTACTGCCCACCGAAGCACTCAATGAAAGAAAAAGATTATCTCGAGTTCCTCAGTAAATTAGGAAAACGATTTGTACTTGGAGGAGACTTTAATGCAAAAAATGTCCACTGGGGATCCAGATTAACAACAACTAAGGGTAAAGAACTCCTAAAAGCTATCAGAAAATGCAGTTGTGAAGCCCTCTCAACTGGAAAACCAACCTACTGGCCAACTGATCCAAATAAAGTGCCAGATCTGATTGATTTCTTTATAATAAAGAACATATCTGTAAATTATGTACAAGTAGATGAAAGCCACGACTTAAACTCTGATCATTCACCAATACTTCTAACGTTAAGTGAAAAAATCATTCAGAAAGAAAGAAACCCTTTCCTAGTAAATAATCACACTAATTGGGCATGCTTTAGACTATCGCTAGAAGAAAAAATTAACTTAATGGTTCCATTAAAGACTGAAGAACAATTAGACAAAGAAGTTCACAAATTTGTAAACGATATACAGCAATCAGCTTGGGAAAATACTCCTGAAATTAAAACGAAAATCAAGGGAAACAACTACCCTATGGAAATTAGGGAACTCCTCGCAGAAAAAAGAAGAGCGAGAAGAGTATGGCAACAAACAAGGGCCCCCCAAGATAAAACTCATTTGAACAACCTCACTCAACAATTAAGAAGAGAGATCAAAGAATTGAAAGATGAATCAATCAGCAACTATTTAAGAAAATTAACTAATGATAACAGTACTGATTATTCTCTTTGGAAAGCAACCAAAAGAATCAAAAGACCAATAATGCAGATTCCCCCAATAAAAATAGCAGGTGAGAAATGGGCTAGAAATAATGAAGACAAAGCTCGAGAATTTGCCGAACACCTCGAAAAAATATTCCAGCCACATGAAGACCAAACGTTGGAAGCCGAGATAATAACTGAACAAGCTGTGCAAGAAAGTACAGAAATCCTACCCACAACACCAAAAGAAGTCATGCGTGAGATAACAGCTAATATGAATACGAAAAAAGCTCCTGGGTACGATCTTATTACTGCAGAAATCTTAAAAGAACTGCCAAGGAAAGCTCTGGTGAAACTCACCAATCTTATAAATGCAGCATTTAGAATCAAATGTGTACCAAGCTTATGGAAAATTGCAGAAGTAATTATGATCCCAAAACCTGGGAAACCACCACACATAACATCGTCTTATAGGCCAATTTCGCTATTGCCAGTCATGTCCAAACTCTTTGAGAAGCTTCTGGTAAAAAGATTAAATCCGATAATCGAAAGTATAAACTTGATCCCAAATCATCAGTTCGGTTTTCGCAACCAACACTCAACAATTGATCAAGTACACAGAATTACCAGTATAATTGAGAAAGCATTAGAGGAGAAAAAAGTCTGTTCAACAGTATTTCTAGACGTTGCACAAGCGTTTGATAGAGTGTGGCATGAAGGACTTAACCACAAGTTAAGGAATCTTCTACCAATGCAATTTGCTAAGATACTAGAATCATACTTGAAAGATAGGTTCTTCAGGATTAAGTTAGATGATACATTTTCTGAATTAAAAGAAATCAATGCAGGAGTTCCACAGGGCAGTGTATTAGGGCCGGTTTTATACCTACTATATACTTATGATCTTCCTACATTAGAAAATAACACAGTGGCAACTTTTGCAGATGATACGGCGATCTTAGCTGTTGGAAAAAGCAACGAAGAATCAACACAGAAGTTACAATCAGCTATAACTCAAATATATAAATGGACAAAAAGATGGAGAATAAAACTAAATGAAGCTAAATCAGTTCACATCAACTTTACAAACAGACGAATCGAACATATTCCGATTACCATAAATCGGGAAATAATACCGCATGCGAACACAGCTAAGTATCTCGGCATGACCCTGGATGCTAAACTACGATGGAAAGCACACGTCAAGAAGAAAAGTGAAGAATTAAGACTTAAATACAGAAAAATGTATTGGCTGATGGGAAGGAACTCTTCTTTATCAACATACAACAAGCTTCTACTTTATAAGCAAATATTGAAACCGATTTGGACTTATGGTATTCAGCTTTGGGGTTGTACCAAACAGAGCAACGTAAATATCATCCAAAGATTTCAGAATATGGTATTAAGGAACATCGTTGATGCACCTTGGTATGTCAGGAACAATGACCTTCATAGGGACCTTAAAATTAACCTCATCTTAAATGAAATCCAGGAAAAAGCACGGAGACACGAAGAAAGGCTCCGCCAACATGTGAACATTGAGGCAACTCAGCTCCTAAGCATCACGAATTTAGTTCGCAGACTTAAAAGAACCAAACCTTTTGAGCTGGTGTGATTGTCAGTTTAAGCAGCATTATGCTGATCTAAAATCCACTACAAAGATGTGGTTTACTTTAATTTACCAAACACTATGGAAAGCCAATGGGAAGAATCCATAGATTAATTTAAGTTAGTAAATTAAGTCAGAAACAAATTGCTCATTAGTCCAGGAGACTAGATTGTAATTACATAAAATAAATAAATACAATTTATTTTAAATTAAAAAAAAAAAAAAAAAAAAAAAAAAAATAATACATACATATTTTCAAACTAGTTTTAGGAATAATATAAAGAGAGTTATTATTAACAGAAACATGAATTTCAAAGAGGCATTTCATTGTAAGATCTCCCAGTGATATTATTTGAATATTTTGAAAATTTTTAATCCTAAAATAGTTAGGTAGCTATTCTTCTATAGCAAAATTCAAATTATTTTCATGATCAAATATTAATATTATTTTCCCAAACTTGGGCAAATCTACATAATTTGCAACTGAGCAAATATAAACTTTGTTTAAGATTATGTTGTTTTGGAGTGATTCTGTGATCAGGATATTCATTTTGAAATTTAGAAGATCGGATGCCATTAATTTCAGTAATTTATTTAGCAATGAGTGAGGAATGCGAAAAAGAACAATTTGCATTATTTCCAGGAGGGAAAAATAGGAAAGTACCTAATGAGGCAACAAAACTGGGACGATTTTTGCCCTAATAAATTTGTCAAGGTTTATAAAATTGTTTGTCAAGGTTTATAAAACGATAGGTCGTTTTGAATTGTCCAGCATCCCATAATTGAAACACGGTATTCTGTCATTTACCTCAGATGCTGTGATTATTGTTTCTTCTTAACCATATGCAGAAACAATAGCTTTTATTCGTATTGGTTCATAGCTTCTAAAATTTCATGCATTACATCAACACTCAACCATTTAAATGTTTCAAAAAAATTAGATCATTCAAAACGCAGTAAGATTTAAATCCAAATTCTCTATTCGATAGATGTTGAGCCGCATTTTTTGGATTTCTTAAAACATCATCTTTTTCAATTCATAAGCAGAATCTGAAAAAATATTTTGAATTGAATGATTCTTAAAAACCATACTCCTAAATTATCATAGGCCACTGATAATATGATGCTTTTTGTAAGATATTTCTTTGAAAGGTATTGAACTTCTAGAGCACTATTTTAAAAATACTTTAAATCGGTTGCTATTGGTTCTAATATTGAATTAAATCCTGAGTGTCTATATATTCAGAGTAGCATAAAGCAACTAGAAATATTTCAAGGTGTGAGTTTATCTCATATGGCTGATTTAATAGGGTAAAGTAAAGTGAACAAATTTTATGTATTTTTGTTTTTGATTCAAAATCATCAGAAAACAATTGCAAATGAAACGTGAATTGTCCTTGTGACAATAGCGTACTATTTTTATAAAGTAACCCATCGCTAGGTTTTGAAATAATAGAAGGATCCGAAATTTCTTTATTTAAAATATGGAAAAGAAAGTTTTTGTTTAATCGAGAGTCTCGACTTTGGATACAAACATAAATGTGTTGGTTTTTGGCCGAAATACATACGTATTTTGAACTTTGCAGAAATAACGGCCCTTTAAAATTGAGACAGATATTTCCTTTGCTTCTGGTACTCCAGATTCGTACTCTACGCTTGTAAAAAATTTTGAAATTATAACCCAAACTTTTTTCTTCCATCTTGAGGAAGCTTAGTTAAAATAATCTTAGTTAAATTAGTAACTGATTCAATAATTGAATTTATTTTAGTATCGGCGATGTTTAAGTTATTCATATCTAATATGAACTGTTCATTATCCCAAGAAAGTTGGATTTAGTAAAGTTTTTTAGTAAAAATAAAAAAAACAATAAAACCATAGTACCTTAAATTTATAATTGAAGGCGATTTTTTATGTCAATTATTCTAGCAGTTGATTTTCTAGAATTAAATTGCAATATTGCATGATACAAAAAATAAAAAAAGGTTTGGTATTGCTCCAGATACTCACATCCAAATATAAAAAAAGATTTAAAAAGTGTATCGAATACCACAAGTGCAGAACTGCCATCTATTTGAAGTTCTTTACCATCTAATGCAATAGGGTAGGTTGATATTACGGCCTTATTAGATCCATATGCAATAATAATCGGCCCACTTAATTCCTTTACAAGTTTTCCAATTTTTAATATCAACATAAATAAAATTTGTGGTTAACATTTATTTACATTTAATTTGATATTTTTTATAATTTACCTTTCGAAATTTTAAAATACAAATTTTGTGATCTGTCTTATACTTCTTTCCCCTTGTCGGTAGCAACTTCGATAACACCAAAAAAGCTCTAGTTTCCTGATCCCATTCTAACGAAAGATTTATATAAGGGTTGCTTTTAATTATAAGGAAATTTAGTAATTGCTGGTCAACTCTTCAGAAGTGTCGGGATATCACAGATTATAATCTTGTTGAACCTAAAATTATAATAAATAATTATATACATTTCATAATAATATACATTTGTATTATTGTGATTAAAATCTAATTTTTTTTTATAAAACTGACCAATCCAGCAGTATCTCAGGAGGGAGAGCAATAAGCCCAGATAGTATGTATCACGTACCGGGAGGCAGTATTGGCAGGTTCATTAAGAACCTAAATATTGACTGGACGGATAATTAAGTAGGGTCCAGCACAATAGATCTTTTAGGTCACAGTGCGAGGTGGCTGATCGCCCGGATGGTCCTCTAATAATAATAATTTATAAATTTATTATTGTGTTGCTCAAACAGTGATTGTCACACTATAATATTTAAAAAAAAAATAAAACAAAATCCCACATAATAAAAAATTGTTGTGGTTATTCTAGTTGTAAGCAAACTCGGCTAAACGACTATAAAATAGAAGTTTCTAATATTTAAAATAAAATTTGAATTGAATATATTAAAACCTTCATCAAAATATCGCCACCAAGGTTTTTGAGACCCATTTCTTTCTAACCAAGTCGGTTAAGATATTTCGAAAAAATCTAGGTATTTCGGACGAGAAAAACTTGTTTCATCGTTTTATCCAAGATTTACTCTAGTCGACTTTTCAACAGTTTATTGCGGTTGATGATGCAGCTAATAGCACGCTTACTTAATCAATTGCACAATTAATTATTTTTTTACCAATCAACATTCGAAAACCTCGCAATTCTTTCTTTCATATTTACTTAATCCTTACTTATTAATTTTAGCAATTATTTTCGTTATAACTAAACGTTCTAAACCAAGTAAATATAAATGTACATAGGTTATCCAATTAAACTTTATATTCTCATATTTTAGCGTTACAGTCTTCATAAACAAAAGCAGTACAACCATGTTATAAACAATAAACCTTTTTGCATTATTATTTAAATGAAATATAATAACTATTATCAAAGAAATATGAAATAAACGTACTTAAGCAGGTACATACATATAAAAAATTATTACAATTATTTTTCATATCTATATAGCATTACATTATGGTTACTGGCATATAACGAATGTTTAAAGTCAGTACATTAATTTTTTGCTACTTTCTCATGTTTTTTTGTTTTGCTAAAAATTTATATGGTAGAGAAGCATAAAATATTAAATACAAACAAGTATGTATAGTACAAACTGTTTCGCAATATAATGTACGTAATTCCAAAAATTTAATTTAATTAACAATATTTTCATTTTATTTTTATTTATCGTTTGTCACAAATGTTATTAAATTGAATAAAAAATTATAAAAAATAATCGTATCGAATAAAAATTTAATTACAATATTTATAAATAATTTTTTGTTTGTTTATAATTTAAGAGTAAATTATTTATTTATTACATACAAAATTATATACATAAATTAAGATTAATTTACAAGCAACAAAATAAAAGCAGATTATTATTTATGTTAAAATATTCATTTTATTTTAAATAAGATGATTTTATTTTCGCGCACAGGAACAAATACACAAATTGTTTTTCGTTTACTATTGAATTTATGCTGCTGTTTGTTTGCTTGGTGGTGGTATGAGATCGTTGATATTCTGACAATATTTTATAAAGCAAAAACAAAATTAATAATTTCGAGTATCATTTCAATAAACCACAATTAAGTTTTGAAAAAAAAATTTTCCCCAATATTAATTATGAATATTTTATTATAATATAATTTATGTATTATACGTTAAATAACCCAATTTTATTCTGCTCAATTTACATTTTGTGAGTATAAATATTGAATACCAATTTTTTAATGTAAATATTTAGATTACTTGGGATGGTGACTGTTGAAGTAATACCGATTAAATTTACAAACAATCAATTGTATACAGTCGGTAAATTTTAAAGTTTTAATTTAAATTTACATTTTTTTAATTTCAAGCACATCAAGAACCTTTTTCAAAAAATTTGAAGAATAATATAAATCGATTTTACGTTTATTTTTTACAGTTAGGGTTTAATTTTTTTGTTCCTTTTGAAAATTTAATTAAAGCAGTCACACGGTTTCAGATTTGGGGATTGTCCTTTACTTTCTCGGTTAATTTTTCTCCTTTACGCTCTGTTTGATGCTCAAGCGAACTCTCAGTTATATTAAGATTTTTTAATTTGTTGCACGGGGCAGCGATGTAGCTAAATTCTACGTTAAATTTACACAGCCACTTCTCCTGAAAATGAATTGGCTTCCTGGATTTACAATTTAAAAGAAGCATCAAAAAGGAAACAAGAGCAAAAAAAAAGCTAAATGGTAAAGTATATATGTATAAGAAGATCTTAAAGTTTGGTGATGGCTACCCAGATCTACTAAAAGGCCATCCCTCTCCAAACAGTATAAAAGGTAGACTTTTTAATTATTATTACTAAAGCGAAGTGAGCCGGATATTCCCTGATACGAATAATATAGTGTCTAACTGTAAAGGCACATGAATTTCTAAAAAGGTTGTTGATTAAACTGAAGCTGTACAGTTCTACGAGCGGGTTTCTTAATATCTTCAAAAAAGAAAGCAGTACGCCTTTCGAGGAGGATATATTCTTATTTTCTATTTTTGTGAATACAGGAATATTTTAAGAAATTAAACACAAAAATTTTGCAGCGATTTTTAGCGATTCTAAAATTGTTGCAGTACTTGTATCGAAAGCAGACTTTGATATACTTTACAAAATAACTTTCCAAAAAGTTTAATTTAAATCGAAACCACTAACATAAAATATAATAACTAAACAAAGACGAAATACAACAACCAAAAATTACCGGAAAAATAAATAACTGTGAAAGATGGCGGATTTGCGACACAATATTTTATTTGCTAGGAAGGACATTCTCAGTACTTCTAGCAAGCACGCTATAATCGTTAATATTCAGCGAAATGCTGAATATAATTTTAAAGACAACGAGTGAATAATTTTTATAAAGATTAGTGACCAAAAAAAAGGAAATCTTATTGCAGTGACAGTAATCTATTAAACTTTTTAAATATATTAGAAACTCGCAGAATCTTAGTAAATGGTATGGTTGCTAATTATTTTTGTAAATACATTTTTTTTTAATTATATTAATTTTTGAGGTGAATCAAATTTATTTGGAGAGGCATTGGATGAATTTCCTGCAAGTGCAGCGTTTCCGAGGAGCGGGAAGGAAGTTCACAACAATTTTACGGACCTTAAAAGCTGCACTAAAAATCGATTAACTGAAGTAAAAAAACACCAAGCAGAAACCGGTGGAGGGGCACCACAACTATTAAATCCTTATGAATAGATTATAGTACAGTAAGCTGGTCATAATTCGATGTTAGTTAAAAGTTAAAAATTTAAAATTTTTTTGTATGGAATATTTCTTTTTAGAATCCAATTTTAACGTCGGTCATAAACCTGAGCCAGAATCTCTAGCAAAGCAACGATCTGAAGTCATATTTAATTCGGACCAGCCTACACAATCTTTCAATATATGTAGAAGAAATAAAAGGGGCAGTCGCGAAATCGAGAATGATTTTGATGGGCGAATGTTAGCAATATTATTCTATAGAATCAGCAAATTGGAGGAGGCGAAAATTATGAACGGTTTGCAGAAACAGAGTTTAGAGGAAGCAAAGTTAACAAACAATTTAAAAAATACGAACTGAAACGAGATACTTCGCGACATTGCCGAGAGAATACCGCTTTTCATTTATTGAATTTATTTAGTATCACATAATTTTTGAGTAAGTAAAATGTGATTTTCTGTAAAGAATGAATTTTGAAAAATGAAATTGAATTCAATATAATTTAATTAATTACAATTATTTATAAAATTGTAATTAATCAATGTTTGCCTTGTTATATTACCTCAGATTTAAAAACATAAGCTCTCGTCAAATCCAAATTAATTTTCCATTTCTGAATCTAATGATTTGCCTTCAGTGTTAAACTGTACATTAGAGACATTTTTTTAATTTTGCGGTTCGTAGCTTGTAAATCCTCCAGTTTTTCAAATAATACGAAACCGGCTTTTCAATATACTGAATGCCTGTTCTATAATTATCTAAGTTCCCTGATGTTTGTGGATGAATAAATGGAGTCATTAGAAAGTGCAACAATGGATATCCGTTATCACCCAGAAGATAGAAATTCTCCGGAAGTTAACTTGATAACAGAGAATCATAAAAGGAAATGTTTTTGAATATATGGGAATCGTGTATAGTTCCTGGCCAACGGATGACAACATCAGTGAAACAATATTCAGCCCTGCACACCTATAAGATAAACAAAATTAATTTTCCTCTTTTCTGGTATTTGAATAACAGCCTTACCGCTGTTTTGTCTCTTTTTAGCAGACGCGTCTGATAAATGCGGCTTGTTTATTGGAAAATGAGTTCCGTCAATATACCCTATTACATTTTGGAATCCATATTTTCTAAAAAACCCTTTTTTGGTTTTATTTACATCATCTTGTGTCGTAAAACAAACCGTCAATAGCCTGCTTACAGTTGGCTTTGATAGTTGCTGATAATTGATCTCACCAGTTATAAACTGGAAACTTCCAGATAATAATACATTTAAACTGGAATCTTCTGTATAATCCCACGTTGATCGATATTTGCCATTAGTCACTTATCAGACGTTGCTTATCAGAAGTCACTCGTTCGCTAAACATAAGCCAACCTGCTGTCTCAAGAGTGGAAACTGTCTGTTACATTCAATTGGATACCGCCGTTAGCTATTGGCCCATGAACAGACAATTAAAAGAACCCATCCTCACTCCAAGGCATCCCGCTAGAGGTCCAAAATTGACAGCACGCCACCTCAAAGAGCGACTCAAATTTGCTCACGAACACATCAATTGGAGCATCGCAGAATATGTCTCCATGGTAGTAATAGGAGAGACTGAGTCTACCGGCGTCCACGAGAGCGATTTTCGCAGTGAAATTTTACTGAAACAGTCTTGTACGGCGGCAGTTCGTACATGGTGTAGGCTGGCATATTGTTTTTAAACATAGTGGAGGCGGTAGAGCAGGTCTGACCGCTGTGCGATATATCGAGGTCATTCTTTTGGACAGTTAAGTAACTATAAATTCCGGGCCCCCTGCAACATTTTTTGTCGGCCCCTAATAACGCTTCTTGTTCCTTTAAATAAATAAAGCTTTCAGTGTAAAACTTATTTCTCCTTATTGCATAGTCTCGCATTAATTAAAAGTATCTGAACTCAATGCTTTGATGATTTCGAAATAATCCCAGAAATGTTGAATTTTCAAATTATCTTGAATATTCTAGAAAGTTCTTAAATATCAAATTATCCGTAAGATTTTCTAAGATAATTGTATAAGCATAAAATATGTATTTGTATGACAATCTCTGCATGGTAATTAGTTTTAAGTTTGATAATTAATTTAAAAATGTTTGTGTTTTGACTTAACTTTTAACGGTGAGCCTTTTTCTTACTTTTTTGTTTTTGCTAAAATGTTTTATGTATTTGCAAAAAATCAAGAACTTTTAATTTTATAAACTTTCGATTATCAACGCTTTTTAAACCAAACCATTTTACTCAGAAATATAAATTAACTGAATATTTGTTCTCAAAACCTTTTAGTTTTAAGAGGTTTTCAAACCAAACTATATAACTATATTTGTTATTATTATTATTGGAGGGCCATACGGGCGATCAGCCACCTCGCACTGCGACCTAAAATATCTATTGTGCTGGACCCTGCTTAATTATCCGTCCAGTCAATATTCAGGTTCTTAATGAACCTGACAATACTGCCTCCCGGTACCTGATGCATACTATCTGGGCTTATTGCTCTTCCTCCTACATGTTTACTACAGCATTTAGTTCGGCTAGAAAGACGGTAGCATTGGAGCCCAATGACTTCGAGATGGTTGTCCCACTCCCACATATTCCTACTCCTGCCCCGTATTCCGTTTGATTTTACTCTTACTGCTACTGCTACTGAGTTGCTGGGAATTGAAAATCGCCTATAGGTCACCCAGCTTTACTTTAGGAATGCTAAATAAAATTGGAGGGTGCCTGGTATCCAGAGTCCGCGTATTTTGAAGTGATTAACTTATCACCCATTAATCCATCGGCATATGCTGTCCCATCTTAGATTAGTGTTTTTTGTCAAGGTTTTCACTTTTAGCGCCGTACTTTAGCCTGTGCCAAATGGCCAAAAATGTGCCAAATGGCCTTAGTTACCAGTGGTTGCCACGAGGAGGCAGCACATACACTTGCGAATTGTGAACAGGTTACCCCTTACACAATTGTACCCATCACGCAGCTGCCTAATGACAAGACCAGAATAGCTCACGTGATGCGCACCCTACTGGAAGGCTACGGAGCTAGTAGATTAGTCTACTCAACTTTGGTCCCCCCCCTCCTCCAATAAATGCCAAACCACCAACCATTTAAATGTAAAATTTGATATTATAAAGGAAGGTGGTATTTTAGAATGAATCTAGAATAGTTGTGTTCAATAAGCTTTAAGCTTTATAATTATTTCATAAAGTTTGGGTTTAAACTTAACTTATAATTTCAGGTTTTTGTTAAAATGTTTTATGAACAAAAATTCTATTTTCAATTGGAAAAGCTTTTTAAACAGCTTATAATATAACCTTTCGTTTATAGAAACTTTTTGAACCAAATCATTCTACTCCGAAATTTGGTATTAAAAAGGGTGATGAAATTTTGGGATACATTTAGAATATTTGTTAACAATGAGCTTTAGGCTTGATAATTAATTTATGCTATGTATTTCGGTTTAAACTTAACATTTTTGAGCCTTTTAATAATTTCAGGTTGTTGTTACAAAATCTTATGTACAAAAAATTAGTATTTGCAAAAATTTTCAAAAGCTCTTAGTTTTAAGAGCTTTCACTGATCGAAACTTTTTAAACAATGTATAACGGAAATTACGGATAAATTTAGAATGTTCGCTTCCAATGGACTTTAAGATTGATAATCAATTTATATTTTTTTGGGGTTTGAACTTAACATTTGTGAGCCTTTCCATAATTTGGGGTTTCTGTTAAAATGTTTTAGAACATAAATTATTTATTTTTAACCCAAATCATTTAATTTTTATTCTGAAATTTGACAGTTTAAAGGAAGATGGAATTTTGGAATAAATTTAAAATACTTGTTAACAATAACTTTAAGCTTGACAATTAATTCATACTTTTCGCTTTGAATAGAACATTTTTGAGCTTTTAAATAATTTCAGGTTTAAAATAAAACGTTTGATGAGTATAAATTGTGTATTTGAATATGTTGTCAAGAGCTTTAGTTTTAAGTGCTTCCACTTTCCGAAGCTTCTTAAACAACCCATTTTACTTCGAAATTTAATATTACAAGGGATGACGGAATTTTTGTTAGGATTTAGAATATTTGTGCTCAATGTAAACTATTAAGAGCTTTTAGTTTAAAGAGCTTTCCAAACCAAACTATTTGACTTTCAAAGGAAGGTGGTATTTTAAAATGAATTTAAAACAGTTGTGTTCGATGAGCTTTAAGCTTAATAATTAATTTATAAAGTTTGGGTTTGAACTTAACATTTGTAAGCCTTTTCATAATTTCAGGTTTTTGTTAAAATGTTTTATGAGCAAAAATTATATTTTGCACAAAACGTCATGAACTATTAGTTATAAGAGCTTTCAATTAGAAAAGCTTTTAAAACAGCTTATAATATAAGCTTTCGTTTATCGAAGCTTTTTGAACCAACTCATTTTATTCTGAAATTTGGTATTAAAAAGGGCGATGGAATTTTGGGATAATTTTAGAATATTTGTTAACAATTAGGCTTGATAATTAATTTATGCTATGTATTTTGGTTTAAACTTAACATTTCTGAGCCTTTAAACAATTTAAAGTTTTTGTTACAGTCTTATGTACAAAAAATTAGTATTTGCAAAAATTTTCAAAAGCTTTAAGTTTAAGAGCTTTTACTGATCGAAACTTTTTAAACAATTTATAACGGAAATTAGGGATAAATTTAGAATGTTTGCATCCAATGAACTTTAAGATTGATAATTAATTTACATATATAGAATTTGAACTTAATATTTGTGAGCATTTTCATAATTTGAGGTTTTTGTTAAAATGTTTAGCTTTAAGCTTGACAATTAATTCATACTTTTCGGTTTCAACTTAATATTTTTGAGCTTTTAAATAATTTCAGGTTTAAAATAAAACGTTAGATAAGTATAAATTGTGTATTTGAATATATTATCAAGAGCTTTAATTCTAAGAGCTTCCACTTACCAAAGCTTTTTAGACAAACCATTTTACTTCTAAATTTAATATTACAAGGGATGACGGAATTTTTGGTACTATTTAGAATATTTGTGCTCAATGTAAACTATTAAGAGCTTTTAGTTTTAACAGCTTTTCAAACCAAACCATTTGACTTTCAAAAGAAGGTGGTATTTTGGGATTAATTTGAAGTATTGGTTTTCAAAGAACTTTAAGCTTGATAATTTATTTATACCTTGTGCCTTTCCATAAATTCTGACTTTCATTAAAATGTTTTATGAGTATAAATCATGTATTTGCAAGAAATTTCAGAACATTTAGTTTTAAGAGCTTTCACTTATCAAAGCTTTCCGACTCAAATTATTTGACTCAGAAATTTGATATTACAAAGGGTACTTTTTTGGAAAAAATTCAGAATATTTGTTCTCTGTAAGAACAGCAATTGGTTTACTCAGATTTAATTTTGTGAACATATTCCAGACATCATTCAAAAGTAAAACGAAAATCTTACAACTCTATACTATGACGAGTTCTAAATATATCGATAAAGCATCGCAAATTTCGAATATAATTTGAAAAATATCCAGAATTTCGAAATAGTCTCAAAAATGTCAAATTTTCAAAGTGTCTGGAATATTCTAGGAGGTTCTCAAAATATGGTATCATGCGATCCGTAAATATGTAAAACTAAAGGACACTCTATACGTTCTAATCACTGCCATGTACATCGTAAATAACCTGTTCGTTCTTGAATAATATTGAAAAACCTACAGGAGATCGGACGAATATCGAAATTTCTGCATAATCTCAAAAAATCTTATAAATATCACCATTTAGACTTATTTAGTGTAACTTTGCAAGTTCTTAAAACTCAAAGCTAGGCGCAGAACATTCCCTTACAAAATTCGGATAAATTCAAAAATCTTTAGAAATCTCGAATAATCCTATGAATGTCGTAAAACTTAGGAAATATTGAATAAACCGCGCGGAACAATCTCGATTAAACAACAAAAATTCGAAAAATCTCTATATTATGTGAATGTCGATTGATCTCGAACAATTTCAATAATAATGAAAAATCTGGATATTAAAAATAGTATCGGATAATTTCCTAAATATCGAACAATCATATTCTTTGAATAGGCTCTAAAATTCTTAAGTAAAATCGAACTATCACATACACCAGAGAATCTCAAACATACCAAACTCCAAAAATCTCTACAAAGCGGATATGAAATCTGGATGCAAAGAGAATTTCCAAAACCAGGAGAACCCCACCAAACACAACTAAAAAAACACCATAACTAGTTGCAAAATAAAGTGGCATTTGCATTTTTATGAGTATCACAATGATACATCGCAAGGTACTAACACCAGCAGATTACTATAAGCTCCTATTTTCAAATAAATTTAACATTTTCCAAAAAAAAATTGTATCTATTGGCAAATCAAATTCAACCTTTTCTAATCAAAACTTGATTTGTATAAGGTAGAATTTGTTTGGCTAAAGCCTTAAAATGATTTGTAAAATGTTGAATTTTGATAATTGGAAAAGGGGTAAACAGCAAACACAAAAATCGTTGTCGTTTGATGTTAAAAGTTGTGACTTCAAACGAGTTTACCTAGTTTTCTTCTAAATCTAAATATCGGTCAGAACCTAAAGGCATTTTTATTTCTGTGGTGTCAGAACCGAGAAAAAATGGTTGAGCCTGTCTGAAGAAAATATTTAATGGCAACAGGAATGATTTCTTTTATTTATAAAAATCAGACCACTGCTTTTTCTTAAAAATTTCCTAGAAATGTACCGTTCTTCAAATTTTCACTTTAAACTTAATCTGAGCTGTCCCCAACAACCGTGCGCCTCGTCCGCGGCTGCGGTTGCTGTGGGCACCTAGTTACGCCACTACTCTTGGATCATGTAGTGCCCTACGCAGGATATAAAGGGGCGAAGATTTTATACTGATGCATGACAATGCCCGGTGTCACATAGCTCGAATCACTCTGCAATTCTTCGATGAGACTGGACTCGAGACGATGAGGTGGCCAGCCCTTAGTCCAGACATGAATGCAACTGAGAGTGCGTTAGATGAGGACTGGGGTGCGATCCCCAAGACTTTAAAACCTTAATAAGGTGAAGGGGGGAACCGCATGCGAACCGTTGTAGACGAAAAGGGGCAATACTAAGTATTAACCAATAAAATTGTTTTTGTTTTGCTTGAATTTTTAGTATTAATTTAAATTTAAATATGCCCAATATTTTTTTCATAATCATCAATTTTGGTTGCATTTTCATTAAAAATTCATCATAAAACAAGTGCTGAAACAATTTTCATGAAAATAGTGTCATTTTATATTAAAAATATCAAACTTTCAAAAAAATAATGTCTTGTTAAAATAAATAAAATTCGCCTTTCTTTAAGCCCTAAAGGTTTGAGTCGATTTAGTTGCTCGGAAGTGTAAATTAATTCCACTTTTTTTATTAATACTTAGCCATATAATGGGGGTGATAGATGAAGTTATTCTAAGATGAGGTGTTATTATACTATTTGGGAAATTCGTTATCGTTACACCGGCGTTATGACCCGTCAAAGAGTGAAACTTTTATTGCAACATTCCAGAAATATCACAAATTGTAAAAGTCGTATCATTGCGGTTTTCTCTCAGTAAATGACAGGTCCTCGTTGTTTCCGTCACAAATATAAACTGCCACAATAAATAATAGGCGATTTCCCTATTGACCGGGATCCATACCATTATTGTAGTTGGAAGTGAAACAAGTGGAAAGCTACGTTTTGTACAATAAAATTAGGACATATTTTATTGAAAGACATACTGAAAAGGACATCGGAATAAACATATTTTTATGAAACGCAATTAAATGTTTAATTTAAACCCCTTATTGAAATCCCAAACAAAACCATCATCAATCCATATTCAAACCATTGTCCTTTGGCTAAATATTTTTTATTTTTTTATTTTTATAATATCATCAACAATAGAGCCAGAAAAACGATTTATTAGAGTAGAAATAATTTAATTTATTACGCCTTAACAATAAATAATAATAAAATTATATTATCATAAATTTTTGTAGAGAAAGTGTGTGAAATAGAAACGAGACAGCTAGAAAAATGAATTTTCCATTTGCACCGTAAATTTTCTTATCATAATGAATTTATATGTTTACTTATAGTCATTGCCGAGTATATAGAGAAAATTTTGCAGCAATACACATAACGAACAATGATTTTGGTTTTTTTTTTTTTTTTTGGTGTAAAATAGACAAACAACAAGATAAGAAAATGATAACAGATGTTTATTGTTGTTGATTTTATATTTCGGGGTTTCTTCGATATAACAAAACCAAAAAATAAAAAAAATACAAAACAGAATGACAGTTTTTCAATAATTTTCCACTTATCAACATTCTTTTTATTTTTTTTGCTACATTCAGTTTCGCATGCCTCTTCTTCATACTTTTACCAAAGTTACTTTGTGCTGGCGAAAACTTTTTTTCTTCAAAAAAGTCGGAAAGAACTTTTATTTTTGTATTATTTTATTATTGAACAACGAAAAAAAAAAAATGAAATGGAATAGAATTTTGTAAAAAAAATTGGAGGTAGAAAAGAAAAAATTCGTTTTGAGATAAATTTTTTTATGTGTTAGACAAAATTTATTTTAATATGTCAAATTTTGAAATTGTGGTTAAGTTCTTAGACAGATAATATTTTTATGTATGAAAAATGGTTTTCGTTTGGTTTGGTTATAATTTATAAAAGCATAGTTTGTTTGTTTTTGTGTTTTGGTTGGAAAACTCAATTATAATATCAATATGAAAAATGATTTGTGGTTTAGATGATAAATGTAAATTTGTAGAGACCACCTGTGTAAATGTCTAGCAAGTCTATTAGGAATCACCGAACCGATAATATATGATTATAAATTTTGTGTTGTAAACAATCGTGAAGCTTCATTTCACATAATTATTAATGAGATTTTAACTTGAAAATAATGTTTTAATTTTTTGGAATTCCCTTGAAATTTTGCAAACAAACCTTTTGCAACTAATGCTTCTAAATAATTCAAAAAATTATTAAAATTAAAAATCGTATTTAAAAAATTTTTTAATAATTTTTTAATTTGCACTAAGTTATAAATTATAAAAAAAATTCTTTATATTTGAGTGGTATCTAACAGTTGGAAATGTTTTGAAATATCGTGTCAAATTATTAAGATTTGGCAATGTCACGACTATTTTGCGGAATTCTTAGCACTTGAGCATTCTGTAATCCGATGGTAAATTAGGTAACCAAAAGTTTGCTATTTAGCAAAATTACAAATGTGGGCCGCACCGGCTTACACGACATGAGAAAATATCTAAATACAATTTAACACAAAATTCCGTAACCTATAGGTTGATAGAAAGTGACTTATCAACGAACTTACCATCATTTCAATACGAAACAGCGGCAAAGTTCACCAAAAATAGCCCACGTATTTCTTCGTAGTATCTAAAACTACGTATTGGAATAATTTGTAGCTCAAGCAACTTCAGAGATAACCTCATTATAAGTGTGATCTATATTTTAGGAATACAGATGCTACCAATGTGAGTTGTTAATTTTTGTCAGTAGTTTTAAGTCAGTATCTGTGCAGTACAAAAATAGTGGAAACAACTGTTTTCCTTTACATTCGGCAATTTGATTTTAACCGTCGAGTTGCGACCTCTCCATTGTTAGTTTTCTGCACGCACATAGATAACTGGGCGGGCTTTTTATTATTTATCATATTTTTATTTTTTTACGTTTAAAATTATTATAGCCGAGAATCAAAGCCAACGACAAAAGTGTTTTACCCTCAATTAAGGTAAAAAAAAGCAATAATGTACTAAACTAATATATTTGCTTGTTTATGTGGCTGCTATAAAATTTTATTTTATAGCAACAAGTTAAGTTCAACATTGGTTTTGTTATTGAATACACATATTATACTTTTATGTTACGTTTTTTCCTTGTCATTGAAGGTTCGTATCATTGGATTGTGAATAAAAAAAAATCAATTCAATTTATCACCAACGAATTTATTTAGTTTACACAAGAATTATTACAACAAAATTTTTTTAACAACAATTCACAAAATCACTTTATTTAATTTTTACACAATTTTACTGTACACTTGTAATTTTTATTTCGCACTAAAACACTTTTTAATTCCTTTGTAATCTTCATACTATCGCTTATCAAACACTAATAATCCAATTCGACTTCGTTCGCCTTTTTATATTTATACACAAAGCAAACTTCTAGAAAGTTCATGATTTTTCCAGTAAGAATAGTGTAGAAACATTTAGAACAGTTTTATCATGGAAAATTTCATTTTAGTACAGTAAAACTTTGAGCTATTAATTTAACTTGTTCTATTACACCCTAGGTGTCACCACGCGTTCAATTCTTGTAACACTGCTAATTGTACTACCTCCAGATGCTTGTGGTTGATTTTGCGGTCAATTCTACCATATTGAATGCCGTTTCAAGAGAATACGAATAACATCTGGGTCTGCAATTCCCGCAAGGAGCTTCTATCAAATTATACATTTCGGAAATGACTAAGAGGAGATCAAGTTGTTGCTGCTAATCAATCACTCGGCATTATTCAGTCAAATGTAGATGATCTATTGGAAAAGTTCTGATACTGCTACGCCTATCACTGTTGAACCTGTGAGTGCTTAAATTCAACTGCCACAAGCTGAATTTACTGTTTGCTATTCTATCAAAGCTGTTCCGGACAGGAAGTTTATTATACCTCAGAATTCATTTATTCCACTTAACCGGCCGCTTTACCGATATTGCTATGTGGTAAGCTGATAATCTTGTGTCAGCTGATCGTGAAGTTAATTGTCTCAATGTGGGTTGGGCTGTTTTGAAATAATACCGCAATCCACTAATGTTAATAGTAACGTTCTCTATCGACCTATAAACTCCATAATATTATGCCCACCATTTCATCAAATAATCCCAGTAACAACAGTCTTCACGTATATTACAATATATTTCTTTTGAGTTATAACTCCGACATCGTTATTTTTACAGAGACCTGCTTCAATGCTGATTTCAAATCGGAGGAATATTTTCCTTCATGCTACACCGTTTTTTGTCGTGATCGCAATCCAAATATTAGAGAGGTTACTACTGAAATGTGCTTCTTTTTGGCTCTGTATAGTGGCCGTCTATATACGGTTTTGTAGTAATTTTGACATTTACCAAGGATTTATTGAATTTATTGCCCATGATGTTCAACCACTATTTAACGAAACTGGGCAGGTGTTTATTGCGGGCGACGGTTATAATCAACCAAATTGGATCATTAGCTGATATCATACGTATTTTGAACTTCGCTTTTTCATCTTACGAATTCATCGACAAAGAATCTTCCCGGATTTAGCGGGACATTCTAGCATATGTATATCACGTGCCACTTTTATTTTTTAGATTAAGATTTTTGTAATTTTATTGAGAGCGATTTAAAATTTGATTTTAGAATTGTTGATATAGTGTCGATTGGACAGCTTTATTTTGCTCATTGGACATTTCGGTTGCTGTTTAATTTTTTTATAGTATTATGAAGAGTGGCTTTGAATTGTTTGTTCCCAAATCGTAAATCTAATGACAAATCTAAATATCATGAATTATGGAAAGAGTTTAAGTACCTCAAATATTTTCTTTAGAAAATGTATGTTTTACAGATCAAAAGTGAAAATTTTGATTAATCCTTAACAGTTTCTTGCATTTATAAATCCAAAAAGAAAATCATGTGGCTATCCAAGGATTATGTTGTGCAATAATGTTCCATTCGCAGGTCCTCATGAAATATGTAACACGTTTGCCAATTTTTTTCAGGTCTCTTTTGATAATTCGTATAATATACATATCTAACTTTTCTGATATCATTCATGGTCGCTATAATTCGTATTCTATATTGGATTTTGCACTTTATTTGTCTGTACCATTACTTTATTTGTTTAATGAGAGATAATTGGAAAAAATCATTTATATTTCCTATATTTAAATCTGGCAGAAGGAGTGATATTATATGCTACAGAGGTATCTCAATTCTTTCTGTTTTACCTAAACTTTTTGAATCGTAAATAAAATTTTTAATTGAGAGTGCGCGTTAAACACGGCTTTATTCGGGGTAAATCTGAATTTCGAGACTGTTTGGAAATGTGATCTGGTTGATGTTGTCTATACAGATTTTTCGAAACCTTTAGATAGACTAAATCACAAAATTTTTCTTCAGAAATTCATTGAGTTCGGATCTTATTTGACATCAAGACAATAATGTGTGAATACTTCGCAGTACTTACGGTACTTCGTTCCTTCGAATTTGTCATACCTTCTGGTGTTCCTCAAGGCTGTATTTATTGACGATATTGTTTATTGTTTCCGTTTTAACACATGCATTCCTAGAGAATCGAATGTAATTAAAAACAAGTTTTGATTACTTAACTTAAACCATGGTTTTGTTCGTGAACCCTATATAAATCGTCTCAAAATTTTAGAAATCAGATGCAATATTGCATCTGCCATGTGCTGTAAAATCGTTTGCACTGAGCTGCTTGAGAAGTTTTGTATTAATGCTCCTAAGCGAGACTTAAGATACGGCACGAGTTTGTTACGTATTCCATTCTGTACTAACAATTTCAATAATCCTTCACCACCTCATAAAGGTTTTTAATTCATTCAAAAATAAATATGACTGTTTTGATTTCAACATATCAAAGGGGGTTGTTTAGGGAATGGATGAGGCCAACATAATTTTATTATTGTTTCGAATTAGGAATTCTTTTTTTTTTATTATTAATTGTTTTTAATTTTTTAAGATCGTAAGATATTGTTTTAAAATTGTAAATTGTGTTCTTTTTACTTGTTGTAGTGTCTGATTAATTAATTATCATATTTGTATTTTTTTTTTCATAATTGATAAATAAATAAACCAGCTTGATAATCTGTTGTTGTAAAAATCCTAAATGAGTCGTTGTTGTAGCCAAACCTGCTAAAATTTCCAATAATTGTGCTTTCAAAAGTTTTGTTTCAAATTTATGGCAATATTTAGTAAAATGTGCCATAGGGCTGTAAGGCTCCTTAGATTTACGCTAAGCTTTACTGGTAAGGAATTTTGTGGAGTTAACAATAATTTGAGCTTCATGAGCTTTTCGATTTTAAAACAATTTACCAAACTATATATAGTGGCCTTAGCTAAAACTGTAAGGAATTCGGTTTGAAATCCTAACAGTATTGTTTATTAATCGTTTTACATCAAAATTTCCGTAATAAGTAGTTCCTTAAGAAAAATTGTTGTTGTTGTCAAATATGTTAAAATATAAAGTACTTTTGATTTTTTAGGCTGATCTTTATGTTTACGTTATTTTGTAGTGATAATAAAAGGCTCATTTTATTGACTAAATATTTTCAGAGCTTTCAAGCTTTTACGTTCCAAACCTAAAAGCTCAAAAGCTCTGTGAACGTTAAAATCAAATAACAGTTCAATTGTACTAGGTAACTCTATAAGTAATTCGATTTTAGATCTCGGTGTGTTAACATTAACTTTTAGCAATTATAGGGGTTGGTTCATTAATTATTACTGATTCTGGTCACCATTATTATTTATAACTTGTTTGGTCTTTCTGGCAACTTGTCAATCCCCTCCGCGGAGCGGAGAGTGTGCAAGGCTTAGCTGCGAGGAAAGGTTGGACGTGCTAAAGTACCTGCTCGTCGTTTGTAAACGTTTTTCCGTAATGGGAATTTTGAAGTAACTGATATATATGGTTATCGGTTGGGGTAATTTCTGGTGAGTATAACACGTGAGGTAAAGTGGAGTAATGCCGCTCCAATATTTTTGCAGTCTGATGCCTAGCATTGTCATGGAGTAGCAGTACTGATAGTCGATTAATCAACGCTGGACGCTTTTCAATATATTTTCCTTGCACTTAGTCTAGCTGTTAAACATACATGGTGTAACCGTTTCATTGCGATTCATCAGTTCAAAGTGAAAAATACGGTAGCGGTCCTACCATACACATAATAAAACAGCTTAACTAGCTTTAGGATTAGGTGAAGGAGGGGGGGGGGGGGGCATTCTTGCCCAGCCACTGCCTTTTACTGACAACATTTTCATATGTTATATACTTTTCATCCCCATCAACAATATTGGCCAAGAAAGGCTGATTTCTTACCGTGAAACATTATTAAGCTTCGACACTTTTCCAAGTTTCTCAAGGTAACGGCGTACAGTTAATCGACCAAAATTTTCAATAGTATCAATAGTATTAAACAGAAGAACGGCCCGGTCTGGGTTCTTCTTGAAGCGCCATATCTCCGGCACCTAATTTAGTAAAAAAAACTCTCACTATTCTTTCACTTATTACTGCACTACCATAAACACTGCATTCACTATGCACTAAATTCAGAATGCGGCTAACCCATACCCACTCTTAACAAACAAGACAGTCCCCCAGTTCAATAAATAACAGGTTCTGAAAAATTTCAAATTACCAAAATCAGCAAATATTCATGAATCATTACAATAATTTTGAAATGTGATAATTTGTTGTTGTCAAAATCGTGTATGGGATATTGTTGTTGTCAAGTTTAACAACATATCTAATAGTTGTGATTTGATTGTGTTAATGATAATCTCATTTTATATATAGAATATTGTGCAAAGCTTTAAGAGCTTCCAAGTATTTTTGTTTGATGAACATTTTTATATAAAATTCAATTAATCTGGCGAGATGATTTGTTGGTGTCAAAATTATAAATCATTCTCAATATTAAGATACCCGCCTAAGTGAATGCTCAAATATTTCTCACTTTTAGGAAAAGATAGGTGTAGCTTGACCATTAATCTCAATGTTGTGGTATTTAGTAACAATTGATAATGAGCACCCCAAGGGGGGCAGTCATCAGCAATGAAATAATTATTAATAAAAAAACATAACTAAGGCACGGAGCATTCAGACAGTATATATATATATATATATATATATATATATATATATATATATATATATATATATATATATATATATATATATATAAATATATATAATATATATATATATATATATATATATATATATATATATATATATATATATATATATATATATATATATTATTGTGTGAATGGATTTCCATTTTTTCACTATTTTGTGTGCTTTTGTTACTTTGTAAAATTTTTTTATATAAAAAAGAAAAATTCTTTATTATTATTTATTTTTATTATTTCAATATTTTTAGCTTCCTTATAGTAACAATCTGTTTTATTTTTAAAAAAATCGATTTCGGATGCTTTCGCCTTCCTTTCTCAATTTTTAATTTAATATTCTTCTTTAATTAATATTAAATTAAAAATTGAGAAAGGAAGGCGAAAGCATCCGAAATCGATTTTTTTTTAAAAATAAAACAGATTGTTACTATAAGGAAGCTAAAAATATTAAAATAATAAAAATAAATAATAATAAAGAATTTTTCTTTTTTATATAAAAAAAAAATATATATATATATATACAATATATCGGTCGAATACTAAAATCAAACGGTCATTTATCGGACAACATCAAGCGGCATATCGTGGCATATAACAGTGGGTGATGTTGAAAGTCGTCAACAGTTATCAGAACTGCACGACATTTGGTATCAACTTAGTTTGTAAGAAAAATTTTGTTTTATATATAGGTGATTAGTATTAGTTTTTTTCATAATTCAATTCGTTGTTGTTGTTGTTTTTTGTTCTATATAACACTGTGCCACAGAGGAGGGCAAAAACAAAAAAAATTCATTGTTTATCTCCAGATTCCGGTGGCGGGTTCAAAGAGCTCAATGGACTCTACACCGGATGCGCTTCAGGTTTAAAAATCCAATGGAAAAGGAATTTTCCTTTTATGGTGTTATATTAAGGGGAAAGTAAAGAAAGACGAAAACGAAAAGAAAAAAAAAAGTAATTGTTCATTAAGCTAACGAAATTATAACTTAGTAATTTTTTTTATTTTCTCATATCCATACATTTACCTATAGGTATCATGTTATGATTAAAAAAAAATCGCAAACATAATGTTGTTCCTGCAAATTGTGGTTGACTTACCATATTTTTTTTTTCTCCGTGTACATCCAAATGATACTGAAAAAAAGTTAAAAAATTAATTACAGAAAAAAAAAATTAAATATTTAATTATAAATTACCCGATACTGCAAACAATGAAATACAATTATTTTATTTCTCTATTGTCTATTGTCTATTGTCCTTTCGGGTGCTTATCTTCTTTGATTTTGACATAAATATTGCTATGCCGGAACCAGCAATATTTCATTACTTTTTGTTTTCTTATGTCTAAGAGCTGCCTCATAATCCCTTGGTTCGTATGAGTAAGTTTATGTTATTAGTATTATCCTTAAGAAGCTTAGCAACCACTTGCATATTATGAGCATTAGTAAGAGCAATAATTTTGATAATATCGTTTAGCTCCATTAGAACTATTAATAACTAATTACTCAATGATAATACTCTCATTTCCGTAACATTAAAAGTTATCTGTTATTCGGCTCCTTAACATGTTTAAATTGTGGCACAAATTTAATAGTGGCCAAAATCATTAGTAACTACCGCATAGCTATAGCAAATGTTTTTGCTAAAAGCTGTAATAAACTATAATGATTTGTTAAAACACTATAACGCAACTTTAAACGTCCTAATAATAATTGGGAAGTATACGAAGATCTTAAAAAATTTCCTATAATAAAAACTGAACAGCTTTTTGTTCACCCTGTCATTTTACAATATTTTATTGCAAGAACTAAATATCTACGTATATTTAAAAAAGAAACCTGAGCGCTTAAAATTTGTATTTCATAATATTAGCTCATCTGCTCAGAATACCAGAACCCGGGGAAAACTATGTGAGCTGGCCAATTCTCAATAAGGTTAACAACTAAAATCCGTATTTTACAGAAATGCTGATTTTTCTGGTCCAATAACAGATTGCTGGACCCCGTAATTTTTTTAATCCAAATATTTTTATTTCATAGAGGAAGGCTGCGATTATTGAGGCGTCGGTGTCAACTACGAGATGACAATAATCTATTTAGCATTTTGGATGTCAGATTTCAGGAATTATTTCGATTCTCAAAACATTTGTAAAAAGATTTTATTGACGAGGTGTCTGTATTTTTTAACGACCGCCACATAATACATGATATTGTGACGGTGACACCTAGTGTGTAATAGAATAAGTTAAAATTAATAGCTAAATGTTAATCTGTACAAAAATGGAATTTTCTATGATAAAATTGTTCTACACTATTCTAACTAGAAAAATCATGAGCTTTCTAGAAGTTTAGTTTGAGAATATAAAAAGGGGAACGAAGTCGAATTAGATTAGTAATATTTGGTAAGCGATATAGTAAAGATTAAAAAGGAATTAAAAAAGTGAATTATAAAGTGTTTTTGTGGAAATAAAAATTATAAGTGTACAGTAAAAATTTGAGAATAATTTATATACAGTGATTTTGTGAATTTTTATTAATAAACTGTATTGTAATAGTTCTTGTGTGAAATAAATAAATTCGTTGGTGATACATTAAATTGATTTTGTATTATTCACAATCCAGTGATACGAACCTTAATTGACAAGGCAAAAACGTAACAATATTTTAAATATATTGACTGCTGGTAGATTTTATGCGACTAGTAAGAACTAAAGGTTTTTATTTTCTATGTGTTCATAAAATACATATTCGTTTATTTTCATTTTAGGATTTAATATGTGTATTAACGAATAGTCGGCTTTTTCTTTGCACTTAGGCGAACATCAGTGAGACGTTGCATCAAAGTGGTTAGTCAGGCTATAAACGACCAACTCACCGAAAAATTTATTGAATTAGTCCGATTATTTTGTTTCAGATTTTATCAACAACATGGTTTGTCAAAGGTAGTAGGATTTATTTATGGGACCCACATCCTTATAAAAAAGCTAAACAGCGTGTCGAACTTTTTTATGTGTGTAGGAAAGTTGAACATTCCAAAAATATATACAATTTTTTATTTATTCAATAATTATCATTATCGTGTTCATTCTTTTAAACCTTTAGATATGTAATATTGGTTTGACGATACTGTCCTTCAATTTTTGGTTGCCAGGAAGATGTTGAGCACAACTTGTTTAATATTGAACAACGATCTGAACACTTTTAAAATTTTGGGAGAAAGTGGCTATCCTCGGCAACATTAGGTATATAAATCGATACGAAATTGTGTTGAATGCAAAGATGTTTATGTTACTTTCCATCAGAGTGTGGTATGCTAATCAAGGCTTGTATTGTTTTACAGAATATCTTTGTCAGAAATTGTATTGGCATAGACGAATTTGGCATCGATATTGATTCAGCAAATACTAGTGCTCCTGACGATGCTGACTATATACGATAAATTAAAAAGTATTAAATAATTTAACTTTATAAAAATATTTTAAATTGTCTCATCTCTATTTTTACAAGCTGATTAAGAATTGTGAAATGTCAGAATAATAAACAAAATTGCGTGTGTGATATCAACTGCTTTATTTTATAATAATTGGTTAATTATTTATTTCATTCCTTGGGAATTTTTCACGTTTCAGTGAAAATCAATTCTCAATATAAATAAAAGTATATAAGCGACCAAGACTATTAGCAATCATCGAGATATTATTCCTTTAAATAATATCAACAATTCTTCTGTATACACACACACACACATACGAGAAATGTTAACAACCATTTAAATTTACAATTATTACATTACGTTGAATTTTATTCCTTTTCAAGCTTTCCATACTCAGCAAAAGCACAGCAGAAATTCATAAAAGTATTAATAATACCTTTTAGAAAATTTTAGGAAAAGTGTATCACTATGTATATGTTCATATAACATTCAACAAAAAAAAAAAAAGGTAACCGAAGAAAAACGTTACAAAATATAAGAAAATTATAGACTGTGATTTGTACCTTGATTATATTCTTTCTCTATACATAATTTTTTTCCAATTTTTTTATCATTCTATTTTTGATATTATCAGCAGAAAATTTATAAAATGTTGTTGTACCAGTACACAGACGTCGAAAAAAAAAAATAAAAAAATAAAAAAGTTCAAAGCTCAAAAAAGTATATACGATGGTATACATAAAAAATATATAAACCATATTACCAAGTTGAAGATAAGAAAACCGAATATACGAGTAGCACGTATGTGAATTTGATGCATGAATTGTATTTTGATAATTTTTTTTTCTTTTTACAAACCTCCCTCTTTACCTTTTTACGAAGCATAATAATGAGAAAGGTATTTTTCCACCTATTTCTTTCAATCATAAATTTTTATTCACGTGTACACCAGTTAAAGCAACAACAACAATAAAAATAAATATCAATCACGCTTCATCGATTCATAACAATATTTTGAAACGAATCAAAGCAAAAAGATGCATATACGAGTAAAGCTATACAGTGGAAAAGTCAATATTCAAATTAATACCATACATTTTTCTTATCAATCCTACATTCATACCATGCTCGCGATTAGTTTTAATTCACACAATTAAACTTTAACTAGTTGTGTAGATATATGTGTTACATCGATTTCCGCATTTTAAATTGGCGTCTAATACAAGCAACAAACAACTAATTACTGTATCTATACAATTGCCAAATGAAAGAAAAATTGGGAAGAATTTTTTTTGCATGGATTATTAATATCAAAACAGTGAAATTAAATACATTGTTAACATGCTTGAAGAAAACTGTCAAAACTTACAAAACTTTTCGTTCTTTTATGGATAGTATTAAAAAAGTTTTTTTTTTTTTTATTATTTTCAACACAACAAAGAAGAGTAACACAAAAAAGGAGATGAAAAGATTTTTTATAAGGATCTGTTATAAATGATAATACAAAAATAACAAACAAACTGCAAAAAAATAGGAAGAAGAATAAGATTTCCAGCATCAAGCAACACAGCATACAGGAAAAAAAAATATTTTCCCTTTACTCAAATCTTTTTCAGTAAATTTTATATTAACGCTTATTGTCGATTGAAGAATTTTCTTATAAATTTTTGTAAAGATGATGACAGTTTGAGTTCAATTTTTTTATTTTTATTTTTCTGTGTGCTTTGCTTTATGATGAATATTTTTCAATGGATGGTTTTAATCATATACTTGAATGAAACAGCAAGACAGCATTCCCAAACGGTTATAACGTTTTTTTTTTTTTTTTTTGGTTGCGGTAAACATCTTGTTGTGGGATATGATAATCTACTGGAGTACATACGATGTATCGTTATTCTGTTTACATGAAAATTTTATATAAAAGTATTTAATTTTTTTATTGTACAAGAGGGTTTCAATTTGTAGATACTTTACGAATAGCTTTCCTCATGTGTACCTTGACGTTTTGATTTATTTGTGGATTCATCTGAATAATGTTTTTATTTTTTTATTATTTACTTATGGTCCTATATGGAAATACCGTTTGTAAAATAAATGTGACCAAATATGATAAAGTTATTGATTTTTTGTGAACATGAATCTTGTAGTATTTAGAAACATACAAAACCTTCTTTTTTGCATTTGAAGCTTCATGATGGATAAAAAAAACTTAACGAAGAAGTCCATTAGAAAATAGGATGACACTATCATGTGTTTTTCGGCAACTGTTGTGGCAGGATTTTTGCAGTTACTGTTAGTTAAACCCTTAGTAGGCAACAAGTCCTATACACAAAAGATAGTAAAGTATTTCGCATTATTCAAGAAATTGTCCACCGCAAATTCTTTGAGGCTGAACGAATTTACGAACCTGATGAGTATAGACTTAGAATTTGTAACAATTTAATTTAAAATTGTTACTGGGTGTTAACGTAATAATTTTTCTCCTCTTGATCATTAATGATGATGATCACCGCGTTGCGATATATGTATTGGGCCATTCAACGGTTTATCCCGGTTGGTTTTATTTTTCTCTGCTTTATTGAGAATAAGCGGGTGCATCAAAAGTGGGGGGAGATGTTTTTTTGTTGTCAAATGAATTTATTGAAAAATCATTTTTTTTAGTCAGTCGGGTCGTGATTTTTGTCTGATAACAACAAATTGGTTATCACAAAGAAAAAAAAAGAAAAAACATGGTGGTGTAAATATAACCAAAATAAAAATGATAAAATATTGTAAAGTTTGAAATGATAATAATAAAATAATTAAATAATCAATGAATATTTCGTCAGTGTACATATATAAATAATTTTGATTGTAGTATTCAATTTGATTTTTTTTTTTTGTTAAAATTGTAAAAGAATTATTTTTTTTTTAAGTGCATACAAAAAAAAAATTGTGCGCTTTGAATAAAAAAAAAAATAATAATAAAAACAAACAATAGTGTTTTAATTGATGAATGAGTTTTATTTTGTGCCTTAAAGTGCATTAAAGACGATTTTCCTTGGTGGAATTAGTGCAATACACGCCATTATTTCGGCCTCTGGTTTACAGGGGAAATATTCCGTTTTTAACCACTAACAAACACGTAATGTGTTTTATGCTTACGTATGTGATAGTTTTTATATCCATACCGTAACATAATGGCGCCCAAGATAAATACAGGGACCTTGAATCACAGTCACGTTTTCAAATGGAATGATGTTTATTGGTTTCCGGTGAAATGCATTTATAAATATTCTCCGCATGTTGGATTTGACATTGTACAAGCATTAAACCGTTTAGATTCCAGTTGGATCTCTGGTTGACACGTGACGTTTATAGAATTATTTTTAAGGTACATTGTCCTACCATCAATTTAAATTTTCATATTAGAGTTCAAATTTTTGTTTATTTTAGTTTGCCTAGAATAATTGTAGGATTGTTGTCCTTTTATGCAGTTCAATTTATTTTTTTTTTATCTTCATCGGCATATCTACTGTGAAAGTATTTGATTTGTTGCACAAGAGAAAAGAATTGATTATTTGTTACTGAGTAATTGTTAGAACCAATCGTATAGTATTTCATGGCACAACTTATTGTCGTAATTTTTTTTCTCAACTTAATTTTTATAATTAATAATTTAATGTCCGATAGTTTCCGTCCGATCTTGGCTCTCGTCTCAATGGTTCATCTCCTTATTCGCGTGTGTATATTTTTTTTTCTTAATTACTTTATAATTTCAACATATATTTGATTATTTAAGGTTAAGGGGTATTTTTTTTATTTAATTTTTTTTAATTTATCGATTATTCTAATTACACAAACTACTGTGTAAACCGTATTGAATTATACTTATACATATATTGAAATATTAAAGATTTAGTAACGTTTTTTTTTGTTTTCTAAAAACTTTCGCTTTTGAAATATCAATTTTTTTTTTAATTAAATTCTAAATAATGAACGCTGAACATTTAAATCCGGACGAGTTTGTCATAGAATGTTTAGTTCGCCAATTAAACAGTGGTCCTTTGGCAAATCTGGAATCGTTGCAAAAGTCACTAATAGATGAAACTGCCCACCCGGCTATTAAACCATGTCGTGCTCATCCATCGGCCATGAAAAGGCCACAAGACGAAATTCGTGCTTGCACCAATAAATTAGTTGAGCATCGAAATGCTTTGCTAGGAATTACCAGCGCCGAAGATACTAAATCGGAAGTGATTTTGCGAACAGGTTCCCGTATTTTGAACGTAACAGAACGATTAAAACGCCTATCATTTACTAGTCGTAAGTACAAACAGAAATGTCTCGATCTTATAGATACTTCACTTCAGTTAAGGGATAGCTTAAAATCACTTCATGATGAATCTTCGGATCTCAACAAAACAATAGCTGAATTAAACGGCAATCTCTCCTTGCCAGCAGATGAAGTACCGACGTCCGAAGACGAAGCTAACACGGATGATAAACCATCGATTCAGTCTAAAGCCGAAACAGTACCATTGGATGGTGTCTTTGCCCAAACTAGTAGTAAAAATTTATTAACCACAAAAGAAGACAAGCAAAAAGCTCCAATTCCGTTTTGTTCTGATATGCGCCCGGGGCAAAGTCGCTCGCTCGATATACAGGATACTTACAAAGCCGACGCCGGTCGGAATCAAAACATTGAAATCTATCGAATGCGATATCCACCAGCAACGAAATGGAATATCTCTTTTGATGGTACGCCAGATGGGTTGACGATTGAAGCGTTTTTCTTTCGTTTTGAACACCTCGCACGACATTACCAAGTCCCAGAAGGCAATCTATGTACAGAAATAGCAACAATTTTGAAAGGTGTTGCTTTGAATTGGTATTGGTGTTATTTAAAACTAAACCCCGGTTTATCGTTTATTCAATTGAAAGACGGTTTAATTGAGAGGTTTCAGGACCGTAGAACGGACCTAGATATCAGACAAATGATTGACGCCAGAAAACAAAAAGTAAAAGAACCATTTATGGTGTTTTACAATGAAATTCAGGTGATGACATTACAATACCGTATTCCCCCTTCAGATTCTGAATTACTCCTTATACTCCGGAGGAATATGAGAGCTTGCCTACAGAACGCATTGGCAGATAAGGATATTCGATCTTTAAATGATCTGGTGAGACGCTGCGTGGCGCTCGAGGATTCATGGAAGCGAACCAATTATGAGCCAGAAATGATGTACGTTCGTAAACATGTAAGTGAGCTAGAAACACCAAATTGGCCCCTCGACAATAACCAATATACCTATGCTTCTTCGCGGTCGGATCCGATAAGTGGACCTGAACATGAGCCAAGTAGTGATTTGTGTAACGATATTTCGGCTATATCTCTTACCAAAAGAACTGCCACCAACCAAAATTTTCAACAACGAAATAAAAATGACGTTACCTTGGTATGTTGGAATTGTTGTGACATAGGGCATGGTTATTTTGATTGTGACAAGCCTATTAATAAAATTTTTTGTTTCGGATGTGGACGGCCGGATATTCTAAAACCAAATTGTTTTAGGTGTCGGGGAAACGAGCAACCGAGGTTTCCGAATTCTGGGAATGCGGTTCCTCGGAACAGATCAATCCCCAGAGTTACCACAGTCGAAGCGGCGGCGAATACCGATCGCGAACTGGCGCGACGAAATCCGCATCATCCGTAGAAGATTCTAGAAATTTAGAACATTTTAAACTACCTATCAATGTCACATATAACTCAGATTTTTCCATATCTTCAACTGCCAATTCACCTACTAAATTTAATTTCAAACGACCAAGTTTACCACATTTAAATCGACAATTTCACCGGGCACATCAATACTGGATTAAACGTAAACTTTTAAGATCAAATATAGCTGAGGCATTTATTACCGAAGAATCAGATAACCGACCTTATGCCGAGGTATTAATCGATTGCATTCCATATCGAGGATTGATGGATAGTGGTGCTTCTGTTAGTGCTTTTGGTAGTGAGAGCACATTATTCTTGAACAACCCAAAATACAAAATTCATAGTTTTCCCTCGATGATTAAAACCGCTAGTGGACATCAGGAACGGGTTTTTGGATATATTTGGATGAAAGTCGGTTTTAATGGAATTCAGCATCCCATGCGCGTTTATTTGTTACCAGGCCTGAAACAAAGTCTCTACTTAGGCATAGACTTTTGGAAACTTTTCCGAATCGAACCTAAAGTGGTGTCGGAGATCGAATATTTCACACCATGTTCAAATGCTGATATTGATTTTAATCGTCATACCTTAACGGACGCTCAAGAAGTCGAACTATCAACTGTTATTAAGAAATTTCCTTCGTTCACAGACCTAGGCCTTGGAAAAACATCGCTACTGTCGCATCATATTGATGTTGGAAATGCGGCACCAATTAAGCAAAGGTACTATCCTGTCTCTCCACCAATACAAGCCGAACTATATAAAGAAATCGATAGAATGTTGGCCTTGGGTGTGATAGAGGAGTCGACAAGTTCGTGGAGTTCCCCGGTGACATTGGTCCGAAAAGCAAGTGGCAAGGTGCGACTATGCCTGGATGCCCGACGGTTGAACGAGGTTACGGTCAAGGACGCGTACCCACTACCCATAATCGACGGACTTTTGAGTCGACTGGATCAGACCAGATACATCTCGAGCATCGATCTAAAAGATGCGTTTTGGCAGATCCCTTTGACTCAGGAGTCCCGAGACAAAACCGCTTTTACCGTCCCTGGCCGTCCTTTATACCACTATAAGGTGATGCCGTTCGGGTTATGCAACGCCCCGCAGACTATGTGTCGTCTGATGCATCGGGTGATTCCACATCAGTTACAGAATCAAGTCTTTGTCTACTTGGACGACCTTCTCGTCACTGGCGGTACATTCGAAGGACATATTGCTTTATTGAAAACGGTAGCCGGATGTTTAACTTCTGCCGGTTTAACAGTAAATCTGAAAAAAAGCAAATTCTTGCAAAAAAATATTCGCTACGTTGGCTATATTGTGGGCGATGGTAGTCTTCGTGTGGACCCTGATAAAGTTAAAGCAGTGAGTGAGTTCCCTATACCAAAGAGTATAAAAAAGGTTCGCAGCTTCTTGGGGATGACGGGGTGGTATCGGCGCTTTATTCCAAAGTATGCCGCCGTATCAGCTCCGTTAACCACTTTATTGAAAAAGAACACCAAATTTATCTGGAGTAAAGAAAGGCAGTTAGCGTTTGATCAGTTGAAGGAAGCGTTAATCACAACACCAGTTTTGGTATACGCCAACTTCCATAAGCCATTCTTCATTCAATGTGATGCAAGCCGCTCCGGTGTCGGAAGCGTGCTTTTCCAGATTGATGAAGATGGCGCCGAACATCCGATAGCATACATGTCGAAGAGATTGAATCCGGCGCAACAAAACTACTCTATAACATAGCTTGAATGCTATGCCGCCGTGCTTAGCGTGAAGAAATTTCGGGCCTACGTAGAGGGATCCACTTTCACCATTTTGACAGATCACGCTAGTCTTAAATGGCTCATGAGCCAGAAGGATCTAACAGGAAGACTAGCTAGATGGAGCTTAAAGCTTCAATCTTTTAATTTCCATATCGAACATAGAAAAGGTTCGCAAAATATCGTTCCCGACACTATTTCTAGAGCTTTTATCGAAGAAAGTGAAATCAGGTCTCTTCCTACGGTTCCTCATATAGATTTCGATTCTCCGGCTTTCCAAACGAGGCAATATTTAGATCTTATACAAGAAATTCATCATGCTTCAAAGCCACTTAACAATTTTTCCGTGGTAGATGGTAAAATTTATGTAAATACCTCTAGTAATCAAGCAGTTGAAACCACGGATGTACCTATTTGGAAGCTATACGTTCCCCTAGAGTTAGTGAACAATCTAGTATCACTAGCACACGACCCACCATCGTCGGCGCATCAGGGAATTTTTAAAACCCTTGAAAAATTGCAACGTTTTTATTATTGGCCGAGCATGGCGCACGACGTACGAATGTACATCGATCAGTGTCGAATTTGTAAAGAAACTAAACCATTAAATTTCCCTTTGCAACCACCAATGGGTAATCGGATACAGACAGAACGGTCCTTGCAAACATTTTACATGGATTTTCTTGGACCTTATCCACGATCGAAACTGGGTAATTCTTGTTTGTTTATTGTACTAGACTCTTTTAGCAAATATGTTTTTCTAAAACCCATGCGACAAGCCTTGTCTACCGAAGTATGTAAGGTTCTCGAAAATGATATTTTTAAAGGTTATTCGGTGCCTGAGACGGTAATTTCGGACAACGGTCCTCAGTTTAGTTCGAAAAATCTACAAGTTCTCCTGGAAAAATACGGCGGAAAACATATATACACGCCTAAATATTCGCCACAGTCGAACGCTTCGGAGCGAGTCAATCGCTCTATCATATCTGCTATTCGGGCTTATATTTCTGATGAACATCAAAATTGGGATGTTCATATTCCAGATATAGCTTGCGCTCTTCGGAATACGGTACACACTTCTACTGGTTTCTCTCCGCATTTTATTATGTTTGGCCAGCATATGATTATGCATGGAGATGAATACAAAATATTACATAAAATAAATTTGACTAACGAAAGGGAGGTATCAGTACAAACCAAAACTAATAGGCTAAATATGTGTCAAGAACTTATCAAGTGTCATTTGAAAAGAGCATATGAACGTGGAGCTCATAATTATGACTTACGAAGTAAGCCTCGAGTACTGGATGTGGATCAAACAGTATATGTGAGAAATTTCGCACAAAGCGATGCATCACGGAAATTTTCAGCGAAGCTTGCTCCAAAATTCCTAGAAGCAAAGGTAATCCGCAAGATCGGGAATGTAGCTTACGAATTAGCGCTCAAAAATGGAAAAAATATTGGCATTTTTCATGCCAAAGATATTCGGTCTTAAATTTTAATCACCCCTCTTTACCATTTTCTTTAATGTACCGTAATTATGTCATAGTTCATTATACCTCTAACATTTACTCCAATTTCGTTAATTCTAAATAATTTTTTTTGTTAGCATTTAATTATAGCCCGGCCTTTGAGACACTCAGGGAGTCGATGGATACGTCCCCACGATTGTAACAATTTAATTTAAAATTGTTACTGGGTGTTAACGTAATAATTTTTCTCCTCTTGATCATTAATGATGATGATCACCGCGTTGCGATATATGTATTGGGCCATTCAACGGTTTATCCCGGTTGGTTTTATTTTTCTCTGCTTTATTGAGAATAAGCGGGTGCATCAAAAGTGGGGGGAGATGTTTTTTTGTTGTCAAATGAATTTATTGAAAAATCATTTTTTTTAGTCAGTCGGGTCGTGATTTTTGTCTGATAACAACAAATTGGTTATCACAAAGAAAAAAAAAGAAAAAACATGGTGGTGTAAATATAACCAAAATAAAAATGATAAAATATTGTAAAGTTTGAAATGATAATAATAAAATAATTAAATAATTAATGAATATTTCGTCAGTGTACATATATAAATAATTTTGATTGTAGTATTCAATTTGATTTTTTTTTTTGTTAAAATTGTAAAAGAATTATTTTTTTTTTAAGTGCATACAAAAAAAAAATTGTGCGCTTTGAATAAAAAAAAAAATAATAATAAAAACAAACAATAGTGTTTTAATTGATGAATGAGTTTTATTTTGTGCCTTAAAGTGCATTAAAGACGATTTTCCTTGGTGGAATTAGTGCAATACACGCCATTATTTCGGCGCAAGCGTATATGTCAGTGAACCGGTGAATTTTTTTTTGTTGAGAGATTATCTATTAAAAATCTAATACGAAAAAGCATCGTACAAGGTACCTGAAATACCGCTGCTCAGATGTATGCGACCGATTACAACAAACCGCATACCGTTGTCAAATAACATAAACCAGCAACGATCACGGGTTGGAGTTAAAATTTATGAAAACGAGCTGTTCGAGCAGTACGATCAACAACGAAAATTCCAATTCCAATTATCCAGATTCATCGAGTGAGAGCACCAGCTTGTGTGATGGTTTCAACAGCAAGGACAGCCCAATTCTCGTAAACGGAAAAGCAGCTAAGATTTTTATTTTTTTTTATTATATAAAATTTATTTTTTTTCTCTTTCTTAAATTATTTAAAATTTCAATTTGCATAATTATTTCTAAATTTCTGTAAATTTTCACCATAGTGTTTTCGTTTTCGCATCATCGCATGTCTTATTTTTTTTTGACGATAATTTATGATTTTTCTCTCACACTTTGATTTTTTTTTTCCGTTGATTTTGATTTTGGCTTGACTATGAGCGAGTAAATTTAGAATGGGGGGGTGGGTCATTGAGATGTAGCTGATCGAGATCGGATGTTAGGTGTTTTGATTATTTTCCGAGATATTTTAGAGTGGTTTTGAAAACGGAATACCCACGACCAAATTTTACCTCAGAAGACTGAGCTCAGGCTAAACCAAATTCCTCTGGTTTACAGGGGAAATATTCCGTTTTTAACCACTAACAAACACGTAATGTGTTTTATGCTTACGTATGTGATAGTTTTTATATCCATACCGTAACAAATTTTTAGGTTCTAAAAAATCAAAAATATGTTCCTAAAATATGTGGTCAAATTTAAAAAAAAAAAACAAAACTAGACCTTATCTGAAGAGGATCTCAATTTACTAATTAAGAAAAAATTATCAAGTTTTTGGCTATCGATAAACCAACTTTCCTGGATTATAAAGTCCTGGATAAGTAGTCAAAAATGATTACACATCAATATACTTAAATTTTGAACTGGTAAACGATACTTACTTCAAAATAACACTGTAACGGTTGAGACTAAAATATTCACGCTATTAAAGCAACTTTAATCTAAAAAAAACACTAAATAACGCTCATATTTTTGCTCAACTTAAATTGTAATTCAAACACAATTTTTAATAAAAGTTGCCTTCAATATTATAGAAAATATTTAATCAAATAATTTTAACTAAATTTTTAAAATTCACTCAAAGTGTTATTAAAGTTTTAAGCTAATTTAAGCTCATGTATTTGCTTACATCAAATGGTAATTTAAACTTTATTGCTATTTAAAATTGATTCCTGATTTTCTAGTTGAACTAAAAATATGTTGAAATCGTCTTAAAATTCATTCGTGCTTAAATTCTAAAGCTCAGTCACTAAAAGTGCACTACCTATTTCGCTAAAATTCTTTTTCAAAATGTGTTTCTGAAATTCAATATAAAGAAGACAATTTCTACTTAAAATTTCACTGAAACTCATTATTTCGAGTTTAGAATTCAAGCTAATTTTCTCTCTTTAAAATTTCGGTATCTTAATCAATTTCCTCTTTGTCGAATGCCTTTCACCAATTTAGACTAAATTTATATTCAAAATACAATTTGTCAATTTGTACAACTTCGAAAACAGCTTGATTTTAAACTAACTTACTGGTCTGAATATCATTTACACATTAAAAAAAAAATTACAATAATCAATTAGTAGAATACATAAATATTTGTTAAAACTTGAAATTTCACTCAAGTTTATACAATCAATATTCATCAAGTCCAGTTTGAAAGTTTAACTTAATTTCGGTTTAAAATGTCACTCAAAGTTTATTGAAATCCTGATGAAATTGTAATCTAATTTTATTCTGGATACATCCAAGGTTTCATTCGAATCCATTAAAACTATTTTCTTTTGCAGTCTAATTTTTTGATCCAATTCAAACTGGGGTGGGATTATATAAGCATTTCGAGTTTCGAGTTTCTCGAAATTGCGACAAAACGCTTAAAAAGAATATCTTTTCTTTTCGTTAAAAACTATATTTTTAATCATTACGAGTTGTCTGTCTTACTTAAAAAGGTGTCCGAGTAAAACAACAACAACAACAAGTCGCAATTACGAGAACTCGTAAAGTTATACATGTATCATATTTTGTCACAATTTCCAGAAACTTGAAACTCGTAATGCTTATATAATCGGTCCACTGGTTTCAAAATATGTATTTTTGTTTTCCCTTGACAAACATATGTATCTATTCTGTGCTCCACCTAATTTGCTTTCATTTTTTTTGTTTTCTATTTAAAAATCCACTCAGTACTTCCCACATCTATTGTGCAATGTAAAGTTATATGTTAATTCAAGTTTCACTCAAAATTTCTAAACTAAATTCAAAGGAAATTTTGTTGGTTGTTTGAGATCAAATTTCGTATTGTAACTCAATTCTTACCTAATTGCAATTAAAATTATGTTTAAATCTAGATTCGAAAAACAAATTTACACTCCAATTTTTGCTCAAAACCAAGCAGAATATGCTAATCAATTCTAGTCTTAATTTCCAAATTAATTTTTAACTCAAGTAACACTGTACAACAATTTGTACTATTCAAATTCCATGCAAAATGTAGTTTAATCCAGAAACATTTTGTTACTTCTATTTTAAATTTCACTCAAAATGTTGTAGGCGTCGTAGTTCGAATTATAACTCAATTAAAATTGTATCTGTTTAATTTCAAATTGAAAATTTATGGATCTAAAACCGAAGGTTTTTTTTAAATTCACTCAATATTTATCTAAGGCTGAGGGTTGGAATTTTTATTCAAAAATTGGAATTCAAACTCTAACTCGAAATTCTGATTTTTTATTCGATATGTTGACTTTTCTCACGTAAATAACACTAACTATTCTACTTAAAATTTCATTCCAATCATTAAATCTAATACAAAATTGAAGCTTATTTTGTTACCTTTAGATTTCCCCCTAATTTCGGTCAAATATATCTTGTTTTAATTATAATTCGTTATCGATTTCTGCTGATTAGTAATTCACACTTAATATAATTAAATTTACATTCAACATTTCCCTCAAACGCATAATAACTTGGAACTTTTCGGATTAAAAACTAGTTTTCGTTCGAGCGTATTTTAAATATGAATAGCATTAAAGCTGTTGCTCAAGTGCATAAATGGGGTAGAATTGCTACATTTTTATAGTTAAGGAATTTTAACGCTTGTTTGATTCAATTAAATTCTGATGACGCCTTTTACATGCATGTCAATATTTGGCCCTAATCAGATAAATGTCACAACGTGGATTGTTTCATTTTTGATAAAGGCAAATACGTTAACGAATAAAAACGATAATCATAAAATTTGCTTTCTATAAGAACTATGGATCGTCAAATAATGTGCAATATACGTTTATTTTGTTCTTAAAAAAAAATAAAAATTCACAGCAGTTTACATCTTTTCAAAAATGATTTCTCAATTGCATGTCATTCAGTATGAAGGATTCAGGGAAAATGACCTTATAGACCCAAAGTTCTTTAGGTTAAATGAGTTTACCATGACTGTAATAGAATTTACCCTAAAAATGTGGAACAAATTGAGAGGAAGGAACCAACAAACTTGAAATTTCAAAATTTTTCTATTTTATAAGTCTTCAAGGACTGAAAACAGAAAAAGAGCAATAAGAATTTAAACCATTTTAAAAAATTTTCATTCCACAAATATTAATTAAATTTAAAAAATACCGGAAATAATTAATGATCAACTTCTTATTTTGAATCATTACCACATGGCTTGGCCAAATCGAATTTAATTTAATTATTCGCATTATGAAGGTATATTCTTCAATATATTGTGGATGCAAAGCTGTACCTGTCAAATAACTTATTTATAGATTTATTTAGCAAATTGGTTTCTTGAAGAGAATTCATATTAACTACAGTACTAAGAAGTTTGTTTGGTTTTATAATACAAAAAAAAATATTAAATAATTTACGAGCGTTTCAATCACTCAAAAAATTAAAAAGTCTCTTGTGCGATTAGAAGGGCAAAATCAGTATTTTAAAACAACGTACTAAAATTGGCTCCGGAATCTTTGTCACTTTCAATATTTGGTTTTTATAATCAACATGTAAACCGCAACCATTAATTTTTAACTTTTATGAAATAAATCGGTATTTATGGAACGTCAGTAAATAAACATCAATATTCACTGTTCATTTATTGATGACAATCCGATCGATTAAAATTTAATTTTGCCAACATTTCTCAAATCAATCATTGGTTTGATCAGTTGTTACATGCTTTACTATTTTAACAACTTCTGATAAAACACTTGTTACGAGATAAGCTCAGTTATGAATCAATTTGGATGGAACAGCTGAAGTAGGACCCTTGTTCCATTGTCACAATTCGGTTCACACGTGTCCTCTCTCGTAGCCAGAACATCTTGCAATGACCACCTGCAGAGTTTGCGGCTATCTCTCAGTCGAGACCTAAAACCTGCTAGAATGTTGATTATTCCTACTTACGTCTGCGACGTTTGCTCAACGTCTGCCAATCCAGCCGAACTATCCCATGAAAAATTTAAAATATATTTTCTAATAATATTTTTTTATCTATGTATGACTAATTTTTTTTAATTTTTTTTTTTTTTAATTGCTTATTATAAATATACTACAGACATCAAGGCCAATAGATATTTCTTAAACTTCTCCGACTTTGTGAAGGACACAAATGATGTATTGAGCATGCGCATTGTTTATATAAATAGTAATAGATTGCAGAACAAGCTGACTTTGTTGGCGACCTCAACAAAAATTTATTAACCGAACATATTCATAATCGTAATACTCAATTATGCAATTATAAATCCACATTACTAGTAAATAATTTCTTTATCATAAATGATTTAAATGAATTATTTGCAACTAGGATCACTCCATATTCTAAAACGATCATAGATCACTTAATCGTTTTGACAAAAAAAAACAACCATCTAACCCAAACTAGAACTTCCATTAAGTGTGATAGCGTTCTGGCTTCTGTCTTTAACACTTACTCACAACCACATAATTTTGACTTTCAGTTATTATATCAATGTAATCAGCTCTGCAATTAAAGGAAATACTAAAATTATTACAACTAATGTGAAAATATCTGCCTATAAAAAACGATCGCTCAACCCGCAACTCAACATCATTCCGGATCAACTATGCGTTACAATGAGTTTAACAACTTTTTTCCTATACAGTTTGCATTACACATTTCAAGCTCTATAAGCTCACATTCTTATGTTCTCACCACAGGGATAGTTAAAAGGAGTCTATTAACGGTGGGTACTATTGCTAATGAAAACATGGCTAACATATTCAATGCGCTAAAATCAGAATTCTCTCCAGAATATGATCAAATTACTATACATATCTAGTGAAAAATTTGAATAACATTGTTACCCAGTTATACACTGACTACATTAATACATGTAGTTTTCCTGCGTATCTAAAGATTGAGTCATAAGCTTAAGTTTACCATTAAAATTTTAAGGAAGTAATTAACATAAATCAGCATTGATTTACTACCAACTCTAGTACTGCTTCTGCAGCTTTAAATCTCATAAACCTAGTATATAAATCTCTTCAGAACAAAAATGCTACTTTTTGTCTATTTCTCGATCTTAAAAAGCATTTGATTGTGTTAATCATGATATTATATTGACGAAGAAGTTAATTAGTTTTGGAATTTCCGGTAGCGCCTAAAAACTATTACTAAGCTACCTGAATAATAGACAACAATCTGTTTGTATAGGTAGTTTTGAATCTGCCAAAGTGAACATTACAACAGGTGTCCCGCAAGGATCAATTTTGGGACCAACATTATTCTTAATATATGTAATTGATACTTTTTATTTAAATTTGAAAGTAAAAATTTAGTTATTTGCTGATGATGCCACCCTAGTTTAAAGGTCAATTCATATCATCAATTAAACCAATATATGGAAAATGATATGACCATTTTAACTAATTGGCTATGAGGTAGCAAGTTTTTATTGAACGTTAGGAAGGAAGTCTAACTTTATCATTTTTTTACTTAAAACACAAACCACAACATATATATATATTAACGAAATAGAATACAGCATCGGATCGATAAAGCGTGTGGGTGTGGTCGTTACCTTGTACTGCAAGTTAAGTGTCAACGTAGCTGGATCGATCACATAAATGTGGTTAAACAAAAGAATTACCCATTATAGGTGAATTAAGGTGTGTTGGTCGATTTATCGCCAAAAACCATGAAATACAATATTGTTACGTTTTCGCCTTGTCAATTAAGGTTCGTATAACTGGATTGTGAATAAAACAAAATCAATTCAATTTATCCCCAACGAATTTATTTATGTCACACAAAAATTATAACAACACTATTTATTAACGATAATTCACAAAATCACTTTAAACAATTTTCTCAAAATTTTACTGTTCACTTATAATTTATATTTCGCACTACAACACTTTTCAAACCACATTTTAATTACTTTTTAATCTTCACTCTGTCGCTTTCCAAATACTACTAATCCAATTCGATCTTGTTCGCCTTTTTATATAAATAATCCAAACTTCTCGAAAGTTCATGACTTTTCCAGTACTAATAGTCTAGAAACATATAGAAATGTTTTATCTTGGAAAATTTCATTTAGCACAGTTTAACATTGAGCTATTAATATAACTTATTGTATCACACGCTAGGTGTCACCGTCACAATATATATTGTAACGGTGACACCTAGTGTATAAAAGAATAAGTTAAATTAATAGCTCAATGTTTAACTGTACTAAAATAGAATTTTCCATTATAAAATTGTTCTACGCTATACTAACTAGAAAAGTCATGAACTTTCTAGAAGTTTGGTTTGTGTATATAAAAAGGCGAATAAAGTCGAATTGGATAAGTAGTATTTTGAAAGCGACAGTATGAAGATTAAAAGTAATTAAAAAGTGATTTTAAAAGTGTTGTAGTGCGAAATAAAAATTATAAGTGAACAGTAATTTTAGGAAAATTTATATAAAGTGATTTTGTGAATTTTTATTGATAAACTGTGTTGTAATAAATTTTGTGAAATAAATAAATTCGTTGGAGATAAATTAAATTCATTTTGTATTATTCACAATCCCGTGATACGAACCTTATTTGAAACGTAACAATATTATAGATCTATCATTGCCATCTCACATACCTATTACAAATATGGTGTTCACCGCGTGCTGTTCACCTATGTCATGTCCAAATCTTTCAAAATAAGGTAATAAAAGCTCTTAACAACTTCCCTCTCCATCTATTTTGCTCTACAATGAAAATGTACTTCCTTTGACATTACTAGTGGAATATTAGAATATTATAACAATCTATAAAATCAGACATGGTCTAATGAAGAACAATATTCAGTTTTGTAGAAAAATGTCTGTGGCGGATAAATTAACCCATAGCTCTTCTCACTACCGTTGTTTCTATAGATAATTTGGTTATACTCTTTCCAAAATAATGTGGGATTTTTTTATGCTGCCTATTTTGGAATATAGATACTGATCTGCGATTATCCAAAAATTCTCCGGTAAAAATAAACACGGTAAATAAAACGAAATACCGTATATAATTTTATATTTTTTATTATTAATTATCGCACTTCTGTTTTGCTTGGTAATTTTTATTGAATTAAATTTTACAAATTTTCTTGACCATTTTTATTTTTTTAGGTTTAAACCGCCTAATTCATAAAGGTGTATTTTTGTTTACTGTGACATCTACGAAATTTTAAATCGACGATTGTAGTGACATCTATTAATGATTAGCTAAATTAATATTACAATTTTACACAACAATTATTTCAAATGAATAAACTATTGATTATGATGGATGAGTGTCCGTCAAATAGAGTAATACGTCAAATTCATAAACAAGATAAGTATTCTAACATTAAATTGATTTATACAAATTATTAAATGTAGATATTGTGGTGTTTCTTTTTTAGGCCATTTCATCCGTGATTCGATGTTAACATTCCGCCGGCCATGAATCGCCTGATTCAACGATAGGTAGTCTGCACAATTGGTGGAAAGGTCGTTGGATGATTTTGGTGGAATTGGCTATTCGTATATCTACCATCTGTACTTTGGCGTCAGTGCCCAACATGTTGATGGTGAATTGTCCTCTGTAATTAGGACGATGTCATCGATAGCAAGGTTGTTAGACTTGGTGATCCATTTATTTCTCTTTTGGAGTACAGTAAAATAATCTCGATGCCACCTACGCCAAAACTGCTGCTGCATCTGCTTTACCATTCGCCACCTAGCGTTTAGAGTTATGCTCTTATTTTCAACATTTTCGTCCCCAATGTCCGTGTAGGCTCGCCCGATTGAAAAATGTGCTGGAGTTAGACAATCGACATCTTCTGCTTGGCTTGTAGCTAATGGCCTAAAATTCATTATCGCCTCAATCTTTGTAAGTAGTGTCGTGAACTCTTCTAGGGTAAGTTTCGTATTCCCCACTACTCTTCCCAGGTAAATTTTCGTTTGCTTTACTGCCGCCTCCCATATGCCTTCCATATGCGGTGTTCCTGGCGGGATAAACTTCCACTCAATTTTGTATTTTAGCAGTGCCGATGTTATGTCAAATGCCTTTGATTTTAAAAACTGCAACAGCTCCCTTAAGTGACTGTTTGTTCCGACGAAGTTTGTGGCGTTGTCGGAATATATCGTATGACAACTCCATCTTGTTGATGTAAGGCGTGTCAGTGCTCCGAGGAATGCCTCGGTTGTGAGGTCGCATACCGTTTCTATATGCACGGCCTTTGTGCTTAAGCACACAAATATGCACATGTACACTTTCATGGGTATCTGACCCCTCCTTCTCGTTGGTTGAACTTAGAATCGTCCACAGTAGTCTACACCGATATTATGAAATGGACTCTTTCTGCTGGAAGATTACCCATGTTCTGACTGCCCAATTAGGCTTGATGCAGTTAATGCAGTTATGAACAACTGCTCTGAATAATACCTTGGCTCTTATGATCCAGTATCTTCTCCTTATTATGTTTGTTAGTATGCTCACTCCCGGATGATTATGAAGCGTACGTGCATCTCTCACTAAACATTTTACTGCATGATGCTTCATTGGCAGTATGATTGGATGCTTCGTGTTGAATGATGCATAAGATTTTTGAATTCGGCCGCCTACTCGAATGACACCTTTATCATCTAGAAATGGATTTAGACTTATTAAATTACTTTGTCGCGGCAAGGGTCAGTTATTTCAAAGGGCATTCAATTCAGTAGAGAAATCGGATTATTGTATGTTTCTTATTATACTCATCTCGGCTGTTAAAACTTCATCTCTACATGATGTCTTCTCTAAAGCTCGTCGTTTCGTTTTTAAGTTATCAATGTACTACCTTATAAGGGCCAATACCTTGTCCATCTTGTGAAAACTGAAATATCGGCTTATGAAATTCTCCATTTCACTATTGGTTTTCTTCCGTGATTGTTTCTCCTTCGGGCACACACTTTAACTGAAGCCTTTTCAATTGTTCTTCGTCAGTTAACCAATAGGGTCCGTGCCACCATAACTTATTTTGAGCTAATTCACTAACCGTGGTACCACGAGAAGCGATCTCGGCAGGATTGTCTTTCGACTTTACATAGCACCAGTATTCTCTCTTATATTTTTGGACTATTTCGCTAACGCCCCCCCCCCCCCCTAGTCCACGGTCTCGAAAGCGCCGACAACTAATCTAAAACTAATCGGGAAACCGCGATCAATAGTAATTTGGTTGGTAAAAACCACTTTCATCAAATTTACTAAAAGCAAGGCACCCATTAGCTCTAGTCTAGATAGACTAATTAGTTTGATTGGCGCTACTCGTGATTTGGCCATAACTATGACTGATTTAAGTCCATCTGTTGTATCAACTACCGCATACCATATATCAGTGCGGCATAAGCGTGTTCGCTTGTATTGCTAAAACCAAGCAAGATGATTTGGTTGGTTAGTTAGTATGTCTGCCGGTAGTTCGTCATTCCATGTTAGGTTCTGCATCCAAAGGCTTTGAAACAGCTTTTTTACCCGAATAATTATCGGATTTAACCAGTCAAGGGGGTCGAAGTTGCGACTCGCGTCTGACAACAGCGTTCTCTTCGTGGGTACTGATCGTTCCGGCAACTGAACGGAAAATTTGAATGCGTCTTCATATCTGTCCCAATGAAGGCCCAATATCTTCGGTGTTTCTGTATGTATTCTGTATGTATTTCTTTGATTCTTTCTCCCATCTCGATTTGGAGGAATGATTGCAGCTCCAGGTTGTTGGTGATAAACTTACTAAGTGGAAATCCATTATTGAGGCATTATTCCGTTATTGAGGTTATTCCGGTCATCATGTCATCGACGTACATATCATTCAATATTGCCCGTGCTACCTTTGGCTCTACTAATTGCAGTTTAACACCAACCTCCTTTAGACAACGTGTTGCTAAGAACGCGGCGGATGCTGTACCGTAGGTAAGTGTTTTAAGCAATAAAATATTTTGGTATTGAATATTTTTCTCGTTTACCCGAACTTGCCTGTACGTTTTATCTATGTCTCCGCATACCACGAATTCGTACTGTCGAAACCTTAGCAACATCTCGATAAGTGGTGGTTGAATTGTTGGTCCAACCATTACCATATTATTTAATGAAAGCCCTGTGGATGATTTTGCGGAATCATAGAAGACAACCCTAAGTTTAGTTGATTCGCTGCTTGCCTTCAATACTCCTTGGTGTGGAAGATAATAACTATTGTTACCCCGTTTACACTAATGCACCTTTTGCGTACGGTTCATACTCCATCATAAATGCCTTGTACAATTTAGCAAATTCTTCATCTCGTTAAAACCTTTTCTCCATGGATTTTAGTTGATTAAGAGCGACGTTATATGTTGTGCTAATCAAGTTTTCATTTTGTTTAAATGACAGCTTCACTATAAATTTATTTCCTTTGCCATGCTTGATGGTTGATTGGAGGAGCCCCTCGCATTTCTGATCTTCTGGCGTTTCTTTTACAGTTGTCGGTAACTCTTCAATTTCCCAGAACTGGCGGAGAGATTTATCAATATCCAGTAAAACATTAAAGTTATTAGCTGTTGGCTCATTGCCTATAGTTCCGCCGGCCACGACCCAACCAAGAATAGTTCTAACAACTATCAGTCCGGCAGATTTAAACTACTGTCGGATCTTAGTGCCTTAAAAAAGACGTCAGCTTCCAGTAGCACATCAACATAGCCACGCTCGTTAAACCCTGGATCTGCTAGCTTTAACTTTTTCAGTATTTGTAGATCCAACTATGATAGATTAAATTGGCTGTGAGTTTCAGATACCTTATGGATAATTAATGAATGCGTTGTAACTACAGTAATCCCATCCACAGATGCAATGGTTATTTATACAGAACCTCTGGTTGTTCCCATTTTGGGTACGCCTGTCCCTTTCATCAGAATTCGATTGATGTCGCGATTGAGTTTCAGTTCGTGGATATATGCTTCGGAATCTAAAAATAATGTGGGTTTTTTTTATGCTGCTTATTTTGAGAATATAGATACTGATCTGCGTTTATCCAAAAATTCTCCGGTAAAAATAAACACGGTAAATAAAACGAAATACCGTATATAATTTTATATTCTTTATTATTAATTATCGCACTTCTGTTTTGCTTGGTTTGAATTTTTATTGAATTAAATTTTACAAATTTTCTTGACAATTTTTACTTTTCTTTTTTTTTTCTAATCAAACAGGTTTACACCGTCTAATTCATAAAGGTGTATTTTTGTTTATTGTGACATCTATGAAATTTTAAATCGACGATTGTAGTGACATCTCTTAATGATAAGCTAAATTAATATTACAATTTGACACAAAAATTATTTCAAATTAATAAACTATTGATTATGATGGAAGCGTGTCTGCCAAATAGAGTAATATGTCAAATTCATAAACAAGATAAGTATTTTAACATTAAATTGATTTAAACAAATTATTAAATATAGATATTGTGGTGTTTTTTTTTTCAGGCCATCTCATCCGTGATTCGATGTTAACAACCGTCTACCTAACTATACCCATCAAACCACGCCAAATAGTATTTTTTATAAAAGTCTCAGTTTGTTTAACGAGTTAATTAATACACAAGGAGATGATAGAATTTCCCTTCTGAAATCTTACCTAAAAAACTTTTAAATAAGCAATTTATTGATTGTTACAACAATTATCATCAATGCTAATTTTGACTACACCGCTTTGAAGTCTGATCATTGCTCTTGAACTTTTCGCATAAAATTAGTAACTCTTAATTAATAATATTTATTTAAAAAATTAAAAAGAAAGGTTACCTATGTAATTTTCAAAACTATCTAAAAAATCTAAAAATTCTTTGTAATACTTTTTGTTAATAGTTTGGAAAACTTTTCTGATTATAAAATGATATAAGGTCCTTATAAAGATCATATTGATTTATGGAGTACACCTTCATCCTCATCAAATTGTTTTTTTCAAAAGCTTGTTTGGTGCTCTAATTGTTATCACGTAAATGCTTTCATTCAGAACATTATGGCTTTAGTGGCGTAACTATTAATTTCGTCCCTCCCCCTCTTCTCCAAAACCTTCTGCGTAACATTCCATTGAAGGAAATTAGCGCCATGTACCAAAACTAATGATATTATGTGGTACGAACGATTACATGACGCTAACACTGGTTCATTTTCATGCAAATACTATTAGATAAATTAATTATTTAGCCTATTTTAACCTTTCACATCGTACTCAAAGTCCTATACATGTAGGTATTCACTTTATGTAGTAAATGTATTTAGTTTTCCGGTATCTCGTAAGTTGATTGTACTTAAAAACAAAACCTAATTTGATTATATTCCACTTTTAAAAACAGATTTCAACGTTTCTGTTATCAAAATTTTATAAATATTTTCAACTCAATTTCATTTTTGTTTTTGTGTTTCAGTTGGCTACTTTTTGTTGTTGTGACTGAAGTTTAGATTTGAACGAACGAAAAATAAAAAAAAATTAATTCCAAGAAAATGGTTTCTTTGCGCGCTACGTTTTAGTGTTAAATGTATGTAACAAATATATTTTATGGAAAACGATTTTTTTTTTTTTTTATTATGTTTTGAGTGTTTAGAGCAGTATTATACAACATGTTTCGTCCTCAAATTTGGTTATTCTTCGTATTTATATACTGGCAGAGGATATATGCAGAAAGATCACAAAAAAAGGGTTGTTAAAGGGCATGAAATAACGAAAATGTTGTATTCAGTTAAATTTACATAAAAACATTTACCATTTTGGCGAAGAAAATGGCTAGGCCCATTTGGTTGTATTTCATTTATGGTTTGCTAATATGAAAGGTTTGGTTGTGCTTATTTGATGAACTAACGTTTTTCGTTCATTGATTTTCCAATTTACCGTATATACAGTTATATTATTATACAATGGGATTTGTGTATATTACTGGGTATATATAAATTATTTATTTATTTATTTACGTATAACATAAAAAGGATGTATATTATGTTGGCAGTGATTCGTTTTTAAATTCTAAAAGGGATAATAATAAAAATAAGTATTTTCTCATCAAATTCAACATAAAATTTTCTTTTATTTTTATCTTTCAAAAATATATTACGATCATTATACCTAGCTAGCTAGATAGCTAGCTAGGTGGAAGAAAATTTTCTGGGAAAATCTGATTTATGAAATTGATATTTTATGTGAATATAATATAGTATAACAAATAATATGTATGCGTGTTCCATTTAGATGCGGGATGCTCTATAAATAAATTAAATTGTTTTTACATTTTGGTAATTAACAAATTTTAAATTTCACCACATCACAACACCAACCCTCGAAAGAAGGATTATGATTTTCGAACGAAAAAAATTAACCAAATTTAAATGTTTCCAAATAGTTTGCAACAGTCATCTAAATTGAAGATAATTTTCCAAAATTTACAACAACAACAAAAAATTATTGAGAACGAAATAACAAATCCAAAATAATATATGATGACAGGATTCACTGTTTTGAATGACATAAATGAATAATGAATGTACGTATATAACAAGATGTAGAGTAAACAAAAAAATTTAATAGCAATAACAATAAAAAATAAGGACACTAAACAATGGTTTGGAAGTAAAGTAAGAAAACAAAATCTGGATACTTATTCGAAAGAAAACCATTGCTAAAAGCAAAACAAATAAAAAATGAATTGTTCGAGGAATATGAATAAAAACAACAATCAAATGTATACATATGGAGAATGGAGAAAAAAAATCTTTTGAATACTATTTTTCAACAATAAGATAAATACAGAAGAAAAATAATTGCATTCAAGGCAAGAGAAAAAAGCTAACTGATCAACTATTTACAAAGCTACACATCTCCATTTAGATAAACATCTTTTGTTTTGTACACTCTTTGTATGATTGAAATTTAAGCGGTTTACATTGTTTGGCTGTGTGGTTTCTCTATAACTTCAACAATATATTTTGCTTCTTCAAATCTATTTATTTATCATTCTATTTACTAAGAAAATGTTAAGCTTTACTTGTAATTTAAACTATTGTTTAGCATATACCGAACAGTCAATTCTACTCGAGACAAACTATTTGCACGAATTTTAAATTTCTTTATAGTTTTGTTAAAATTGTGGATTAACTCGAAAAGTTGGAAACAAGCTAGTGCCATTTCTATTCTACCGTCCGTGTTCAGTTTTATAAGTTTAAACTTTAACTAAATATTGGGGCCTGCGACAGCTTTATTAAAAATTGAATTGTTAAATTAAAAGCCACCTTGATTTTTTACAAAACCTTAATTTAAAAAACAAAGCTCTTCCAAAGAAATTAGAAACGAGGATAAATTAGTACATTGTGTCATTAGGATTAAAAGTAGTCGAGCAAATGCAAAGCCACTTTTAATCCGAGGAACAGATAATATGTTTATTATTGTTCAAACTAATTCTAAATACAAATTACACTTATTTTCAATTTCCAACGAAAACCACCTCACTTTAACTAAAACTACAACATTTATTTATGAATCTTCAAAAACTCATACAGAAACTTCAATTGAAGTTTTCATAAAGTACAATCATTAGATCTAATCTTGAAGTATCTCTATTTGGCATCTGATATAGATTAAACTGTGACCTATATTGCTTGATTATAGTGAGACTCTGTATCTCTCATTTTTCGAGGTGCTACATTTAATTAAGTCCCCTTTCCTTTTACTTTTCTTAGTGCTTCATTTATGTAACTCCACTTCTTTAATATTAACTGTACCGCCTTCAGCGGATTGTAATAAATTATAATAAACAGTCCTTTTTCTTTTGTATCTTGAAAATAGTGGTTTTTCAGAATTTCTGATACAGATTTTGCTGACTCTGACATCTTATTGAGGAGTCTCTTTTTCATCTTGTAATGGTAAGTTTTTCTAAAATAAAAATATTTTAATAATTTGAAATGTTTTTTCCCCACTTTGGTAACAACCTTTTCCATGAGCTGTACCACAGAAGTGCCACTCTCCTTTTATAGCAAATTCTTCATTATGGCTTGAGGTTAGCTATTTAATACCGGATTTTAAAATGATTTGTTGCACCATCGGTCACATAAATAATTTCTTTTAGTTCTATGGAATAAGCAGGTTTCAAATGGTACAAAGTATCGTGATATAATCTGTTAGAAAAACATATACAACTTGTGCATTGATCATTTTTGAAATCGAATGCTGGAGCTGCATCTTAGGAAGTGAACGGATAGTTCTATGAAAAATCAAACATCAATAAAAACAGTTTGTCGCTTTGCGATGAATTACTACGGGTCCATAGCTACTACCTAATATATTGATAAAACCAGTATCATTCGGTTTTAATATTTGTAGTTTACGCCTGTTCATTGCCGTCCCAGCGCTGACTTTTTCGCAAAAAAAAAAAAATATGTAGGTGGTGTAACGGCAAAATTTTCTAGGCGTTGAAGATATGACAAGTGTGTTCGTATCGACGTTGGAAAACCATAACACGAATTATGTTCTTTTGCAAAATATAAATCGGTTCTAGCGTATTGAAATACACCTTACTTCAACAAGGTACACCATAGCTGAGGCGGGCGTCCATCACAAAAGCAAACTAAACATTTAATAAAACATTCACTGGACAACATATGCGTAACAAATAAATTGCCATTAACACCGACTTAACATAATATTTGACTGTTTGAATCACTGATTGTTCATTTGCATCACAACATTTAATCATTAATATTTATATAAATGAAAATTTTCAATTTTAGTGCAATCGGTTTCAATATTTGCTTTTAAAGTAGAAGCTTGTTGTATGTTGATAAAGAAAAGTTTCTTCCCATCAGCCAATACATTTTTCTGTATTTAAGTCTTAATTCTTCACTTTTCATCTTGACGTGTGCTTTCCATCGTAGTTTAGCATCCAGGGTCATGCCGAGATACTTAGCTGTGTTCGCATGCGGTATTATTTCCCGATTTATGGTGATCGGAATATGTTCGAATCGTCTGTTTGTAAAGTTGATGTGAACTGATTTAGCTTCATTTAGTTTTATTCTCTATCTTTTTGTTTATTTATATATTTGAGTTATAGCTGATTTTAACTTCTGTGTGGATTCGTCGTTGCTTTTTCCAACAGCTAAGATCGCCGTATCATCTGCAAAAAATGCCACTGTGTTGTTTTCTAATGTAGGAAGATCCTAAGTGTATAATAGGTATAAAACCGGCTCTAATAAACTGCCCTGCGGAACTCCTGCATTGATTTCTTTAAATTCAGAAAATGTATCATCTAACTTAATCCTGAAGAACCTATCTTTCAAGTAAGATTCCAGTATCTTAGCAAATTGTATTGGTAGAAGATTTCTTAGCTTGTGGTTAGTCCTTAATGCCACACTCTATCAAACGGTTGTGCAACGTCTAGAAATTCTGTTGAACAGACTTTTTCTCATCTAATGCTTCCTCAATTACATTGGTTATTCTGTGTACTTGATCAATTGTTGAGTGTTGGTTGCGAAAACCGAACTAATGATTTGGGATCAAGTTTTTACTTTCGATTATCGGATTTCGACAAAAACTGACTGGCAATAGCGAAATTGGCCTATAAACATGACTGGCAATAGCGAAATTGGCCTATAAGACGATGATATGTGTGATGGTTTCCCAGGTTTTGGGATCATAATTACTTCTGCAATTTTCCATAAGCTTGGTACACATTTGATTCTAAATGCTGCATTTATAAGATTGGTGAATTTCACCAGAGCTTTCCTTTGCAGTTCTTTAAAGATTTCTGGAGTAATAAGATCGTACCCAGGAGCTTTTTTCGTATTCATATTAGCTTTTATCTCACGCATGACTTCTTTTGGTGTTGTGGTTAGGATTTCTTTACTTTCTTGCACAGCTTGTTCAGTTATTATCTCGGCTTCCAACGTTTGGTCTTCATGCGGCTGAAATATTTTTTCGAGGTGTTCAGCAAATTCTCGAGCTTTGTCTTTATTATTTCTAGTCCATTTCTCACCTGCTATTTTTATTGGGGGAATCTGCATTATTGGTCTTTTCATTCTTTTGGTTGCTTTCCAACGAGAATAATCAGTACTGTTATCATTAGTTAATTTTCTTAAATAGTTTCTGATTGATTCATCTTTAATTCTTTGATCACTAATCTTAATTGTTGAGTGAGATTGTTCAAATGAGTTTTATCTTGGGGGGCCCTTGTTTGTTGCCATACTCTTCTCGCTCTTCTTTTTGCTGCGAGGAGTTCCCTAATTTCCATAGGGTAATTGTTTCCCTTGATTTTCGTTTTAATTTCAGGAGTATTTTCCCAAGCTCATTGCTGTATATCGTTTACAAATTTGTGAACTTCTTTGACTAATTGTTCTTCAGTCTTTAATGGAACCATTAAGTTAATTTTTTCTTCTAGCGATAGTCTAAAGCATGCCCAATTAGTGTGAATATTTACTAGGAACTGGTTTCTTTCTTTCTGAATGATTTTTTCACTTAACGTTAGAAGTATTGGTGAATGATCAGAGTTTATGTCATGACTTTTATCTACTTGTACATAATTTACAGATATGTTCTTTATTATGAATAAATCAATCAGATCTGGTACTATATTTGGAGGCCAGTAGGTTGGTTTTCCAGTTGAGAGGGCTTCACAACTGAATCTGATAGCTTTTAGGAATTTTTTACCCTTAGTCGTTGTTAATCAGGAGCCCCTGTGGACATTTTTTGCATTAAAATCTCCTCCAAGTACAAATCGTTTTCCTAATTTACTGAGGAACTCGAGATAATTTTTTCTTTCATTGAGTGCTTTGGCGGGTAGTAAATACTAGCAATACAAATAAAACTACTTTTGGATTTGACAATAACATCAGTTGCTTGTATTTCTTTTGTTTCATATTTTAACTCCTCATAGTGATGAATACTATTTCTAATTATAACAGCACTTCCTCCTTTAGCAGTGTTTCCACTGCTTAATCGATGCTTCAGTTGCCTTAGCTTAATCGATGCTTCAGTTGCGTTTTAGCTTAATCGATGCTTCAGTTGCCTTAAATCCTTTTGCTTTCAGGAAGCAACATAAACATATATAAATTACAGGAAATGTTGAAATGTTGAAATCACCAACAAAAACTACTAAAAATTCTGCACACATTTTTGATCGTCTCGCAAAAAGAGATCGATATGTACATATATCGTGCAAAATGGTGGAAACCAATTTTTTAAATTTGATAGTACAAACGGTTCCCTTGTAAGATTATATTGGACAGAAGGTCTCAAAATATAACAAAATACCAGCCCAATATAACAGAAAATGTTTGTAAAATATAAATGGTTGGTTTAGTGATCTTTAACCGACGCTTTGTGAGAAAAGTGCCGCCTGAGAGCAATATTGTATAAACAATAAATATAAAAACAACATTAGGCTTAAATCAACATTTAGGCTGACATAACCTTATGCATAAAGGTTGATTTACATATCCGCCGATTTTTCTGCGCCGAACATCACGTGACACATTCAACCAATTAGAAAGAACTTCTTCGCCGAATTTTCGGCACGGCGAAGACATGAACAAAATTTATCTTTTCGGCACGACGGCACAGACACATACAAACAATACAAACATTTTTTTTTTACATTTGACATTTTTGTTTAGTATCATCTGTTTTTTTTTATTATTTTTTCGATTTTACATTGTGCGCCATATTGTGTTTTTATTAAAAAATAATTGATCATCTGTTTTATTAATTTGTGGTGTTTTTATTAAAATAATTAATCTGTTTTATTCATTTTCTCATTAATTTGTTGTGCTTTCATTAAAAAATGATTACCTAATCCGTTTTCATATAAATAAATTAGCTTGTGTTAAAAAATAATTGTCTTTATAATAATGATAGAAGAAAATCTAATCCGCGCTGTGGAGAGACGCCCCGTATTATATGATTTGTCGCATAAATTATATAAAAATAATGGATATCGCAGTAAAATTTGGAAGGAGGTTTCGGATGAGTTGGGGGTTCAAAGTAAGTAAATTATTATAGCGTTTTTAATTTTAATATGTCATTTTAAATCTAATTTTATAAATTATTTTTCTCAGGTGATGAGTACCAAAAACTTCGGAAACGTCTCCGAGAAAAATATGCAAACTACAATAAAAAACCAAATAGTGGAAGCAAAGCTGTATGCAAAGCTGTATCGCCTTGCATTAAATTCATGAATTTTTTAAAACCATATTTAGCTGACCCTAAAGAGTAAGTTATTTAGTTTGTGTGGGAATAAATAAAAGTGAATTTATATACGTATTATTGTAGATATCTTGTAAGCAGTTACACAACGTCAGAACCAGAACCATCAACTTCAGACGATTCAACGCTTCATTCGTTCTTTACTAACTTTGACCCAGTTGATGATTCTCAATTTAATAATAATAGGTCTTTCTCATCCATACAAGAAGCGGCATTTAATGATATATCCATTCCCGGTTCATCGACGCCTATTCGAACATCTCTACCACAGCCGGCTTTATGTATAGAAGAAACGAGATAAAGTACTGACTCGTCGACACCGAGTCGGGTCAACAAGCGGTTTAAACGTGCTCGTCACGCAGAAAGTAAGTAACTTAACTACAACCATATAATCGTATTTTACTTGGGTTTATTTTTAAAATATTTTAGATGACAGTGATATCGATAAAATAATAAGCGCGATCCAAGCTCCAGTGGAGGAACACGATGAAGTTGACCTTTTTTGTCTTTCCGCGGCCAAAGACATTAAAAAAATGGCCCCCAACGAACAGAGACGAATCAGGTTTGAAATATCGAAACTGTTATTGAACGCTTCATACGACCAGTAATAATGTAATAGTTAGTAATAATGTGATTCAATTTGAAATCAAATGAAATGTGATGCATAATATAAATAAATAAGTAATGTGATAATGAAATAATTTCTTTTCTGATAAACTTGTTATAAAAATAAATAATAAAAATTGAATTCAAATAAATGTATATTTTGTTTTTTATTTTAAATTATAATTTACAATTTTTAAAATTTTTTTACAGGCAATTAATTTTATGTGATGGTAATTAGGCTGTATACAATGCATTATCTGCCCATGGCAACACATCCACTTTTACGAAATACCGTTTAAAATTATTTCGTATATTGAGGGCATTTCCCGAGGAATTGTTTGCCCCCGAACGACCTATAGAAATTAATCCACCATCTTCTGTTGAGACTTCTTGTCTCCACCTTCCAGTGGATATTTGTCCATTAGCTTCTTCTCTGTCTATATATCCCTCCGGGAAATAAAAAAAATTTTTTTTTTGATCCAATTATGTAGACAAATTGTTGATTTCACAATTCGAACCACAGTTTCTCTTTTCGCTAGAATTGGCCTTCGGTAAATCCGCCATTTAGCGGACAATACTCCGAAACTATTCTCAATTACCCGTCTAGCACGTGATAACCGGTAATTGTAGGTTGATTCGTCTACGGGTAAACCTCCAGGTCGATTTCTACCAGGAAAAGGTCGCATACAATTTTTTAAGAGAGGGGAAGCCTCATCCCCTACAATCACGAATGGTGCCTTGATATTTGATGCCGGTAAATATTCATCGTTTGGAATATTTAGGGTTGTGGTATCTCCACATAGCGCCTTTCCAAAAGAGGTATTTTTAAATACTCCACTGTCACTAAATCGCCCGGAAGCCCCAATGTCCACGAGCAAAAAGTTGTAATCTGCATCGCAAACCGCCATTAAGATGATGCTGTGCGACCCCTTGTAGTTAAAACAAGCAGATCCACTATTCGGAAAAGCCTAAAAAAATCTTTAACTTAGTTAAGCTAAAATTAGGATTATAGTAAAAATTTTACCTGTACAATACAATGCTTCCCATCAAGCGCTCCAATACAATTGGGGAAGTTCCATTTTTCATGGAAACCTTTCGCCACTCTCTTCCATTTTTCCTCGGTTAATTTTTCGAACGCTGACGTAAATAAAGAGTCCCAAATTGCTTGACAGGTTTCTGAAATCATCTGACTAGTAGAGCTTGGTGATACTCTATAGTTGTATGAGAGACTTCATTGAGTCGCCACTTGTGAGATATCTAAATAAAATAGAAATATTATTCACATGGTATGTTTTAAAAATTTTAATTAAAGTTTTTTACCTTAATGTTAATGACAAGCGTGCCCCAGTGGATATTGGTTTCCTGGATAGTGTGAGTTTTTCGATCGCTGGTCCAACTTTGTGTAGCAGTTCGTCAAAAAGATCGACACCCATCCGGTGATAATTAAAAAATTGTAGGGTTTCATGAAGTCGCATCTCTTGTAACAAATTGTCATAATGCCTTTGCTGCTCTCTACCTCTTAATAATTGATTTACCCAACATCTGGGAGACCTTTTTTTGAACTTTTTGATGTGTACCCATAACAATAGCAACTCCAATTTTTTAATTGTAACCAAATTAGATTGTCGGATTAATTTAAGCATTTTCTTTAATCTCGGCTATATGTCTTTTAACAATATATGTACATATATTCACTTAAAAAATCTCTTTCTTCAAAAAATGTCTAATCTTCACTTAAAAAATGTTTAATCTCATAATTCGCACTGGCTTCAAAAATTAATAAATCACAAAATGTTTCTATGTAATGTTTCTAAATCACAATTAATAAATCACGCACTAACTAATAAATCACAAAATGTTTTATGTAATGTTTCTAAAAAATGTCTAATCTCAAAATTCGCACTGGCTTCAAAAATTAATAAATCACAAAATAGCATAATAGCTACTATTCACCAAATTATGTGTCATAATATTGTTTATGTATGTATGTGTGAAAAAACTCGTCGCATGTTTGAAAAATTCGTCGCATATGTAAATCATCGATAATACAGTGTTCGCCGAATTTCCTACGGCAGGCAGCCGCGCCGAAAAATCGGCGGATATGTAAATCAACCTTAAAGGTGACAGCATTATACAATTAACGTTTTTTTTTAAATTTGTAACTTTTAAATTTTGGTTTCTCTTAAACTGTGCAAATAAAGTTTTCTAAATTGTACAGTGTCCTATGTTAATCGGTCGTGTCTCGGACAACAGCTCGTCGGTTTGCCACTGTAATGAATTTAAAACGATCTTCAGCGATGGTGGTTGAAAATTCTTAATTACTTTTTGCCAGCGAATAAGTTACATTTATGAAATTTTTGGTTCTTTTTGAGATTAGTTTAAAATATTAATGTTTTTGCTCGAACGCCATGGTCCATAGTACTCTAAGTGGTACAACTTTTCTAATTAAATCAGGATAGTGTGTGATGTAATGATGTTCTGGACGCAGTTTTAATGGAGGAAACGATTCCATTCGGTGTTCAATATAACTAACTTACCACTAATTTGACTTATGGGAATTTCTAAATTTCGAAAAATTTACACTCACTGTTTTCAAATTTTCTTATCTGACCCAACGTTATATGCGAAATTTGGATTAAAATATTCCATACTTCATAAGCTTTTCCAGTTATTTTGTTTTTTTATTTTTATGTCGTGCCCAATGCATGGTGGTAATTCAAGGGCACATGTATGGTATTGGCGCAACTCGTTTAGTACAGTACTCGTTATAGCTGCAGCATCCGCAGTTTTGAAGTTTTCGATTATTCTATTAAAGTTTCCAGGCGTTTTGAGGTCTAGAATGTCCATGTTAAAGTTTTGCAACGAAGTTCTGTCATAAATACAATATCTACAAAAATATTCCGATGTACTAAAATTTTCTATCAGTCACCGACCGTGGGTTATCTGGCTTCTCCATGACTTTTGCTGACACTCAATCACAGTTGCCTTTTTGTAATCGAAGTTTTTCGCTCAACTCTAACTACTTGAATGGTGATGTAACACGATCGGCGTACGTTTTTTGTTGAAAGAGTAATTTACCCAATTCTTTGGTAACACCGCTGATGATTTTCGGTTTCAAATCGTCTTGACTTATAGGAATAAATATTCTTATGCGACGGCTAAGCAATCGTTGGCATTGAGAACCCAAAATATCATTGCGTGGTGTATTTCGCAACAATAACAATGCTTCATATACGTCTGAATCGTCATGCCAGCATTTGCGAAGTAGATTTTTTGCAGTCTGAACCGTAATGTGGTGATAAGATGCGATGGTAGAATTGCCAACGCAACGCGAAAATTTTGAATTCGATTTTTTTTTATTTCCTTTGTTTGTCTAGGCCAGTAGAGGCTGCTTCGCGCCCTTTCCAAAGATTTCGACACACCTGGATGACCTTTGTGCATATCAGCTAACATTTTTGGGCGTTCAGCTGTTGGGACAATAGTTTTATTAGCTTCAAATAGTTGAATTGCATACCAAATTTCCTCCTTTGAAGCTCGCGTACGGCTTGTCTGCTTCTGGCAACTTGCTGTCATCCGTTGGCCATCTTCTTTCGACAACTGTACGTAACAATTGTAGTTCAAAATCTTCGTCTGTCAATTTTGCTAAGTGATTTTTCGTCACATCCGACATAGCGAATACTGGGTTGATTTTGTATTCTTCGTTTTCTGTTCATTTCTTGTCAATTGGTTCACCTTTGCAATCGCGGCTGATTGTGTCCGCTACTTTTATGTACACACCTTTCTTGTATTGTACTGTTGGCGAATATGGCAAAACATCAAAAAGAATTTGTTGTAAACGCATCGGCGCCTGTGAAATCGGTTTTTTGATGATTGTCTCCGATGGGCTTATTATTTTTGAGCAGACAAGCCCCAAGAGCTACGGAGCTTGCATCGCAGGAAATTTTAACTCTTTGATTTAGGTCCTAATTCCCAGGATTGGCGTTGTTGTGATGATCCCTTTTAACTTTTTAAAAGCTGTTTGAAGGTCAACATCCCATACCCATGCGGTGACTTTCACTGTTAATCTTCTCAATGGTTCTGTCAAATCTGAAAATTTCGGAATAAATTTTGCAAGGTATGTTACTGTACCAAGCAATCTCTGCAAATTCCTTGACATTAGCTGGAGTGTTCAAACGATGAACTGCTGATATCTTATCCGGATCAATCTCACAACCAGTGGATGTATTTTATTATGATTATTATTGGATGGCCATGCGGGCGATCAGCCCCCCTTCGCACTGCGACCTAAAAGATCTATTGTGCCGGACCCTGCTTAATTATCCGTCCAGTCAATATTCAGGTTCTTAATGAACCTGACAATACTGCCACCCGGTACGTGATACATAGTATCTGGGCTTATTGCTCTCCCTCCTAGATGTTTACTACAGCATGTAGTTCCGCTAGAAAGACGGAAGCATTCAAACCCAAGGACCTCGAGAGGGTTGTCCCAATCCCGTATATTCCTGCTCCTGCCCCGCATTCCGTTTGATTTTACCCTTATGAGTGGCTGGAAATTGCAAATCGCCTGTAGGTCACCCAGCCTGTTACTACAGGAAGGCTAAATAAAACTGGAGGGTGCCTGGTATCCAGAGTCTGCATATTCAGGACTGATTAACCTATCAGCCATTCATCCATCGGCATATGCTGCTCCATCTTAGATTAGGGGTTTTGTCAAGGTTTTCTCCGTTAGCGCCGTACTTTAGCCTGTGCCAAATGGCCAAAAATGTGCCAAATGGCTTTAGTTACCAGTGGTTGCCACGAGGAGGCAGCACGTACACTTGCGAATTGTGAACAGGTTACGCCTCACACAATTGTACCCATCATGCAGCTGCCTAATGACAAGACCAGAACAGCTCACGCGATGCGCACTCTTCTGGAAGGTTACGGAGTCTACTCAACTTTGGTCCACCCCGCCCCCTCCAATAGACGCCAAACCACCACCATTGGATGTAAAAACATGTCTAAGTAATTTTATTCTATTATTGTTGTATTTACTCTGATTTAATGTGAAACCAGCATCTTTTAATCGATGCTTTACCTTTTTTGTGATTTCCTCTAACATTTTCGCATTTTTCGCATAAAGAAGAATATCATCCATGGCAACCTCGCAATTGTCAATACCTTGCAATGTCTTGTTCATAATCTGCGAAAATACTTCAGGTGCATTTATACCAAACGACATGCGTAAATATCGGTAACGTCCCCATGGCGTACCGATGACCAAGTATTTTGACGTTTGTTCAGTCATTTGAATCTGCCAGAAACCATGTTGACAATCCAATTTTGTAAAAAACTTGGCCTTTCCTACTTTTGCGACTATTTCTTCTACTATATTCAACACAGTCGATTGGATCCATACATACTCGAATTTTTCCGTTTTTTTCTACCACTAGCATAGGGCCTACGGCTGGGATTGGTTCAGTAGCTGGCGCAAAAACTTTCATTGTAGCCATTCTTTCCAATTCCTCTTTTGTTTTATCTCTAAATGCAGCTGGAACTCGACGCGGTGGAATTATTTTGAACTTTGGATTGCCAACAAAATCGATATCATACTCGTAATTGTTGCAACAACCCAACTGTATATCCACTTTATGAACGCGTTTCACTAATCCCAGCTCTTTGCCTGAATGTCGACCGAGAATTGATATTAAATCCTCGTTGATTACTTTAAAAATCACGTGTCCTGTTTTTTGCGGCGATACACACCATATATTCGTTTCACCTATTACTTTGACTGTGTCGAGATTATATGTTGATAGACGTTTAGTCGATGAAATGTTTACTTTTAATTTTAATCTGGACGCTTCTTTCTGCGATATTACGTTGCAGTGAGCTCCTGTGTCCAAATCAACTAACAGTTCACCCTCACCGACTTTCAATGTTTCAATCCATTTGCCTTTTTTGATTGAACACACTTTTATTTCTTCCATTTCACATTTAATACTGCTCACATTGTAATCATACTCGCTCTTGGCACTCGAATCTGAGTCACTTTCGGAAGAGTATCACTGGCTATTTTGTTCACTTTCCCCGATTTGTTATATTTACCTTTTTTATTTGACTTTCTTTCCGAAGATTTCTTTTTGGAGCGACACCTTCTTTTAAAATGACCCTTATTACCGCACTGTTCACATTTTTTGTTGAATGCTGGACATTGTTTCTTACCGTGTCGTGTGCCGCAGCGCTTAAAATCAAATTCGTCATCATCTTTTTTATTTATTTTGTTTACACGTGTTGAAGAATGTGCATAGGCATCGATAGATCACTCAGTGACTTTATTTGTTTCTCAGCACGCTCTGCAGCACGACAAATTTTAGCCGCTTTGGTCAATTCCATATCAACTTCGACCCACATTTTTTGACTAATATTTTCGTTGCGAATTCCTACAACGATTTGACCCATCACGAATTCATCTTCTTTTGTGCTATATCCACAACGCGTAACTTGCGTTTTCAATCGTTGCTAAAAATCTTCGAATTATTCACATTCTTCTTGCTTAATACGATGAAATTGGTACCGCTCGTACGTTTTGTTGCGCGACAATGCAAAATATTTTTTTAAATTTGTCGATAATTCTTTTCGTCATCTGTGGCGTCCAAATTATTTAATACTTTCAATGCGGGGCGACCAAGACACGAAATTAATGTTGATGCTTGAATTTCCGCTGCCTTTGGTGGTTTAATTCCGGACATTTCACAATAAAAACTGACGCAATAATGATACGGTATCGAATGTTCTGTTGATGACCCATCACTTTTACCGTTTTACTTCTTTTACCTCGTTGTGTGTAATATTGACGAGTTTATTCGGCGAGAAATATTATTAATTTCTTTGTTATTTGCGATTTACTACTTTTCAATTTTACTACTGTGTAATTCACGCAATTAAAACCACATCTGACACCATGTAATACTTATGAGTATCTAATATTGAGAGAGCCGTGATATAAAATGATAATACGTGTGTATCGATTGAATGATCTTTAATGACTGACTTTATAAGAGTGGTTTTACATAAGTATGTGTTAGTGTAGAATAGGGTGGTTCATATTGTCACAACACACTAATACTAATTGCATATTATTGATTTGACACCTATGCTTTTTATTTGTATTGCCAACAGACATTTATACTCCAACTATTTATATGTTCTTCGATTAGCCTAACGGATTACAAATCTTAAATGCATCCTGGAGCAAAATTAGTTCAATTTTCATTTCACCGCTGGAAAAAATAGATTTCATTTATAAGCTTATCCATTATTGTAATCCCAGAATGCTTCGCTATCCTCAGGTTTATTTTATTATCTTTCATCAACAGCTTGGCACATATTCAGTTCTACTTTCGATATACTTAACGCGGGAAAAAATATTTTTGAATAATCTAAGTTCACTTGTTTTAGATGAATTTTAAATAACAGAGAGAATACGTTTGCGTGTACTGTAATGTATTCGATTTGTTTATAAAAAATTTCAGAATATTTTTCAGAAATAATTCGTTATACAAAAAATTTAATGCTTTGATTAACACTTTATATTTGAATTTAAGGTTATTAAATAATAAGTAAAAATAATTAATTTTAGTACTTGTGTCTTCAAGAATTCTTCCTGTTGTCTTGTTATTAAAATGAAAATCATTGGCATCGGGGCTTGTATTTTGTTTTTTCCGCTTTATGGTATCTAAAGCAATGTGCCCGAAAATTTATCAGTTATAATAATCAACGCAGCCATCGCCACGGTTACATAGAACATAACTTTATAGCTAATAACTTCCTTTCCAAACGAACACAGCTTATATGTAATTTTACATACCTTGACGGTGACACCTAGTGTGTAATAGAATAAGTCAAATTAATAGCTCAATGTTTAACTGTACTAAAATGGTATTTTCCATGATAAAATCATTCTAAATGTTTCTACGCTATTCTAACTGTGAAAGTCATGAGCTTTCTAGAAGTATGGTTTGTGTATATAAAAAGGCGAACGAAGTCGAATTGGATTAGTAGTATTTTTTTAACGATAGTGTGAAGATTAAAAAGGAATTAAAAAGGGATTTAAAAAATGTTTTAGTGGAAATAAAAATTATAAGTGTATACTAAAATTAGGGAATAATTTATATAAAGTGATTTTGTGAATTTTAGTTATTAAACAGTGTTGTAATAATTCTTGTGTTAACTAAATAAATTCGTTGGTGATAAATTAAATTGATTTTCTATTATTCACAATCCAGTGATACGAACCTTAATTGACAAGGCAAAAACGTAACAATACATTTATGCGAATATTTTCCGTACACAGATTTATTTTTTTTATTGACTGAACTGATATAGATTTTCCGGGGATATTGTTGATGAAATGAAGAAATATGGCTAATATATAGAAGACACTAATCAACCTATGGCAAACCAAATTTACTTCCCACACAACATACGGTTACAACAAATAAAACCAAAAATATTCAATTTCCTTCTAACCATAAAAAAAATAATTATTAAATAACGTAAAGAGATGTGTAACGAAATATAATAAAGGTTATGTGTGCGGATTAATTTAATTCCATTTGATTTATAAAACCCACATTTATTATTAATTATGGTATACCTTGTACAAAATGTTATATATGGTATATAGTAACAAATATCACACAAAGCTTTGAACACGTAATACATTTGGACTTACATATTGTTCTAATGGACTAGTTTTCCTCCACAGTACATACATACAACCGGAAATTAAAGCTGAGGATTTCTGAATACTAAATATTCACATCTAATTCAATTATCTCAATTATATACTACTATGTTTTCACCTTTCTAACGTAATGCAGTTTTTACAGCGTTGAGTAAAAAAGCAGAAGCAGCAAAAAAAAAATGGCAGATCGGATTTTTCCGATTTCCCTAATATCATTTTATTACATTACAAATCCATTTTCTTTTTCATATATACAGGGTGGCTGAGACCAAGTGTTACCAAATGAAAACGCTGTAATTTTTTTAATTTTGATTATTTTTTATTGAAATTTCGTGGAATATGTTGAAAACATATTACATTTTATGAAAAACATGTTACTGCTCGATATGACCTCCTTTGGCTTTGATTATTTGATTCAGTCTTCCATAGAAAGCATTGCATGCTGACCGAACGTGGGCTTGCGGAATTTTATTCCATTCTCGAACAAGAGCTGACTTCAATGCATCAACACTTTCGTATTTTTTAGTGGACACCTTACTCTCCAAAATGGACCATATGGAGAAATCCATGGGATTCAAGTCTGGTGAATATGGTGGCCATTCTTTCGACGAAATCAGCCGCGGAACGCAATTTTGTAAAAATTGCTGTGTCGCTCGAGCTTTGTGTGACGGTGCCGAGTCCTGTTGGAATGTCCAACGGTTCGTACCAAAGTGTTTACGTGCCCAAGGTAGCAAAGCATCGTTTAGGATCTTTTGGCGGTACATCTCTTGGTTTACCTTGACTCCATGTTCGATGAAAACCAGAGGAGTGCGTCCATCTGCAGTAACTGCAGCCCAAACCATAACATAAGCTGGTGATTGCTTGCGCATGGCAACTCTTGTGTCCAAATTATCGTTGGACTTGTCCTCTAACCAAACACGATCATTTTGTTTATTCACATGCTGTTGAATGGTGAAAATTTTCTCATCAGAAAAGACAATTTTTGGAATCTCATCACGTTCGGCCAAGGCCTTCAATGCTCGTGTTCTTTCAAGCCTAACTTTTTTTTGTGCCTCCGTAAGATCTTGAACTTTTTGTATCTTGTAGGGCTTCAAGTGTAGTTCATTTTTCAATATGGTTTGAATGCTGTATCGTGAAACATGTAGACGTGCGGCTAATTGATTGGCACTTTGACGAGGATTTCGTTGGATTCGTTTCTTCACCTTTCGTATCATTTCTTTTGATGTTGCTGTCTTTTTAGGACCGCCTCTGTTGCGTTTAGCGATGCTACCAGTTTCGTTGTATCGAGTTATGGTTCGATACACAAACATTTTATTCACATTCAAATGCTGGAGCTGACGAACTATTGCTGTTTGTGAATTTCCACCCAAATACAGTGCAATTACACTATTACGTTTGAATTCCATTACGATTTTTTTATTAAGATATTAATTTAGAACAATTATTTATTGACCACATATAAACAACTAACCAAACTTCAATCTGTCAAAAAATTAATGCGCGAAAATGACAACTACACAAATGACAGCAGAGTGAAGTTAGTAACATTTGGTCTCAGCCACCCTGTATATATATATATATATATATATATATATATATATATATATATATATATATATATATATATTGTTGTTGTTTATTAATAAATCACTCAATGTCAGATTTTGTTAAAAATCAATCTATAAAATTTTTTTTCTACTCCTTATTATTACGTATATACATATTCTTAAGGATATGTACAGAGAAAAAAATGTTCATCTTCTTCCGTATTTTGTTGTTGTTGCTATTTTTATCATTATGTCATAATATTTATTGTTGTTGTTGTTGAATTCCATTATTATTTTAGTATATAGTATATAGAAGTATTATTATTAAATGTCTTTTTTGAAATTGATCGATCGAAATAGTTCAAGTCTTTCATGGTTTTTTAATATGTCATATTGGCGAAAGGAAAGTGATTTTTCATTTTTTCATTTATTTATATTTTCATCAAATCTATTGATACAAAAAAAATGGAAAACCATACACACTCGACTTAAGTGTACAACGTTCTAATTGTAAAAATAGATTGCGTGTAATCCTACTAGCGTATACCATATAAAATGTGTAAATTTTGAAAAATCACTGTTTGTTAAACTATCCCAGCTCGTGTGGGTGTGCGCTTATGTGGCAAAGTTAAAAATAGAAAAAATTAAAACAGGATAAAATAAGAAAGATTATTCAGTGTTTTTTTTTATAAATAGAAAATTAAATTTTTCGCCTTCTTTGTAAATACAATATTGCTGTTGAACGTGTAGAAACCAGAATGAATGGACAAAGAGTAATAATATTTACAAGATGAAATGAAATATGTTCTTATAAAGAAATCTTAAAGTAAATAGAATGGATAGATCCTATTCATAGCACAAACAAGATGTAATTCAATCATGTACCCACATATATTTTGTTTAGTATATTAAAGGAAAATACAATTACACACGTATCTAAGACAATCTGTGGGAAGTCAAATAGTAGTTATATTGGCTTAGGAATAGTGTGGTTTGACATTACGAAATTTGTTTTTAACACTCGATACAATTTGGTAGCTGAGGAATATCTTTCGAAATTATTAGGGATTTTATCCATTTAAACTCTGCATCAAGCAATGCTGGCAACAACTTACTGGTAATGCTCATTATGTGCTCTAATTAAATTTTATTGGAAATTAATTTTATTCAACTCTAAGAATAAGTTACAAGTTTTACTGAGTGCTAAGTGCGGGAAATATTAATATTTAATAAACCTGTTGATGATCCAGGAAAAGTCCAAAACAGACCAATAGGTTGGAATAGCTTAGAGTCCGTATATTAAGATTTGACAGGCTTTGGACGAAAAACCACTCTAGTTTTGCTCCAGGATTGTGAAATATAACCAAATGCAATACACGCTTGGAAACAGATGATCCCGATGTTTAGGAAAAGCCATGCTGTCATTCAGCAAGGGAAATACCATCAGAACGCGGTGCTTTGCAAGCTTGTGAGTTAAGCCCCAATTACTGGTTTCAAAGATAGGTTTGTGAATTTGGAAGCAACAAAATCGGAACTGACAAAATAATAACCAGACAAATGAATATAAAGAAGTAACCCACTAACCTCCCTGATGACGGAGCTGAGCCGATTGTTTGCCATTAGAAAACTAATCCAACTAGCTTGGTGGTTTAATTTTTTAGTTTGCTAACGAATTTTTCTCAACTATTTATTTTAGATTTTCAGAAAGGTTTGTTCCGAAGCTTCTGGTTAGTGATAATCAAGAGACAGAATTTTCTTGTTTTGTACAAAAATATTCAAAACACTCGAAACTGCATTCGTAAGCAAAGATCCTTACGCATTTCAATGTCCTCAGAGACTAAAATTGTCTTGCCACCCCAATCGGTTAATTTCCTACTACGGATTTCACCTGTAATCATTTGCCACGTTCCAGTTAAAAATTAATTCAAATATAGACGTGAAGCGCAAACTGATGCCAATCACTTTCTGGCGGATATATTATTATTGTATTTTTTGAGTATTTTCAGCTCAGAAGAGATTATATAAATAAATAGAGAAGCCCTTCGATGGATATTGTTTAAACTCTCCATTGAGTGATGAACATTAGCATCAGAACCAATCACAATGGAGATGTGTTTCCGTTTACTCCATAAAATTAAGTTTTTAAATTTTTATATGGTTTTTAATATATTCCGAGGATTGTAGTAAGAGAATTCAATCCAGTTTCGAACTCATGAGCTTCTGATTATGAAAAAATCAATCTTCTCATCAGGCCGCGGCGACTGGACTGATTATACCACAATTTACATTCTATATATACAGAAAGTATTGTGCATTTAAGTACTAGCGAATCATACTAATACAGATGAAATCTCTTACAATTTTCTTCTTCACGATATTCACAACACAGCTCTAATTCTGTGTAAGCAAATTTTAACTTTTTTCATTATTTTGTTGAATGTTAATTAACATTCAACATAATATTGAAAAAAGTAAAAATTTAGTAATTAAGGTCATCGGAAGGAGCATTTAATATAAGAATTGGCAGGAACACTAATATATAATGTTTATCAATGTAAATATAAATCGAGGTTTAATGACAGAATCTATGTGCGCAAGCTATATCTTGCGATGATGCAAATTGACTTATTTTATTGCAAGCGTTGTGATTATTTAAAACTCCATTAAAATAAGATGATAAAGCATCTTTGGTCTGAAGAGGAACTTAAAAGATTCGTGCCAGAACATATTGCAGTACAGAGAGCCGGGACCAGTAATTTAGTCGAAGTATTTTAAATCAACTAGAGATACGATTGATTGGCCATTAGCATCAAGCTTCAAATGAACGACGTTCCATCATCTTATTGAAAGATTAGACTCATTAGTCATATATCTTGGTGATTACGGCATGAAGATCCACTATTGGCCCAGGAACCCAAGTCTCTAAAAGTGGGCTTTCCCTACATCTAGTTAGCAGCCGCTCAAAATAACTTTAATTTTTGAGATTTTCTCATAAAACCTTCACAACGTCTTCGTTATTGCGCCACCGAATTAAAAAATATTGTAGTATTCTGAAAAAATGTCAGAGCATTGGCAACTTTTATAGGCCTAACAGAAAATCCTCGCGTGATTGGTGCTTACAGTATAGGATTTGACAAAATACTCAGTTGAATTGGGAAACTCAAATTAAATATGATTCACAAGCTTTATTTATTTACAGATTGACTGAACAAATTAAAGAAAAATTTTATATTACTGGCAACTGATAGGCTAGACAGAAAATTGCCATGGGATTGGTACTAACAATTATGGATTTATACCGTCCCATGATAATTTTTTTCTTGCTGGCGCTACATGCCGCAATTGGCCCCTTCATGATAAAGTTTCGTAATCATTTTTTTTTAAATGGATAGTGAGTGCTTAATTCGTAATCCTACATTAACCTGTCCCAGCGGACAGCGACCAATTGCCAGTACTCTGCAATTTTTTTGGAATATTAACCCTATGATAATATTGCAAAGAAATCGGAAAAATCTAATATACTTAGTATTTAAATGATTATTAAACCACGGTTTTATGTATATAATTAAAATCTTTATTAATGATTCTTATGGCTCTATATATATACGGTTTTTATTTTTTAAATTGACTCAAGGTTTCGGTCTCACTTTGGGTCCATATTCAAAAGCGTTTTAAAATTTTTCCCAATACAATTTTCCTTTTAATAAACAAATCAAAAATAAAACCAAAAGAATTGAAAGTTTTTCCGTCGAGACCAAAATTCCTGTGACTAGACTATAAAAATGTTTTTTCAGTGGGTGACCAAAAAAAACTTGTGTTAAATTTAACGAAAAAAGCTCTTGGAAAATAAGAATATTGAATTTGGAACATTTTACAAAAATATAATGAATCAGTTTAGTCGAGGCAATAAACTACTAAAAAGGCCAAAATATTGTGCAGGAAATTGTAATATGATGTCCTTTAATTGCAGGAAGCACGGCCCCTTGCAATCTTGCCTGTAAAATTTGTGAAGGCTCAACTTGCAACAATACTGACAGATATTCAATTGAAAACGTTATTACAGCATATACAGAGGCCTTACATGAGGAAAATGATCTACTTATGAAAACGTCAGTTGATGACGAAGAAAATAAACAGACTAGCGATGTGTTACTTGATGAAGAATTTGATATTTAGCTAGTTACGTATTTAAAAATTGAAGTTATTAATTAATTAATGAGGTTAGGTAAAGTTACATTTAGATTGTATTTGATTTGAGTTCAATAAACAATTTTTAAACGCCAATTACATAAATATTGACTTTCTATTCATTCTATTTCATTCCTCCTCGCATAATTTAACTAGAATCAACAATTTCACACAGCTATTGCAGTATTGATGTCGGTCCTAAGGCATCAGGTCTGGTTGACATTCATGGGAATGAATCGATGTCAAGATAAAAGTTCCGGTGCACCAGGTGTTGGGAGGGTAGTTTTTGACGTGAAGTTTGAATTAAGCGGCCCAAAAAACCCCCGTAACGATTTTCGGTTCGTCTTTTTCGATTGTGTCAGAAAAAACCACGGAGATGACGTTCATGGCCAGGTTCCGGTGCACCAGGTGTTCGGGGGTTAGTTTTTGACATGAAATTCGGATTCCGCGCCCCACAAAACGCCCCCACAATGATTTTCTGGTTGTTTTTGGCATTCTTGTCAGGAAAATTCTCGGAGATGACGTCCGCGTACAGGTTCCGGCACACCAGGTATCCGTAGGGGGTTCGCCGAAGCCATATTTGAGTTCAGCGATTTAAAAAACCCCCGGGCGTCGAGTTTCTCTTCTTTCCTGCGTGAATTTTGGGAGAGTCTCACGGATATGACGTTCACCAGCTTTCCAGGGCTCTTGGTCGGCTGTGGGTCAATTTGAACAACATAATCGTGATCAACGTCCTCAAAAACCACCAGATACCCTTAACTGTACTAAAATGGAATTTTCCATGATAAAAATTGTTACGTAATGTTTCTACACTATTCTAACTGGAAAAATCATGAGCTTTCTAGAAGTTTGGTTTGTGTATATAAAAAGGCGAACGAAGTCGAATTGGATTAGTAATATTTGGAAACCGATAGAATAAAGATTAAAATGGCATTAAAAAGTGTTTTTGTGGAAATAAAAATTATAATTGAACAATAAAATTTGAGAATAATTTATATAAAGTGATTTTGTGAATTTTTATTGAAAAACTGTGTTGTAATAAATTTTGTGAAATAAATAAATTCGTTGGAGATAAATTAAATTGATTTTGTATTATTCACAATACAGTGATACGAACCTTGATTGACAAGGCAAAAACTATATCTAAAGCTGTTAAAAGTTGGACTTTCGTTAATTTTATTTTTGAATTTTGCTTTATACGCTTCCAATTGTTGCTTAGAATATTAGTAACCTGTTGATAATCAACTTTCGAAAATAAGAACGATACGTCTAACAAAAAAAAAAAAGAAATTTTGAGGGTTAGTAATAATACAAATTTTTTGTTTCAAATCTTCAGAATTGATTATAAAAGATATGGATTTTCCTACACTAAATTTTAAAATATTTCCCAAAAACGCGGATAGTCTATATGTTCAACCATCTACTGAGCTTATAAATGGTCTTTTGGAAACTTTTGGCAATGCGTTTAATTTACGAGTAGCCGAGCTATAATTTGTTAGCTTCTTTTTGAATTTATATTTTTCCATATTCATTAAAATGTTTTACTATTGTTGATTTTAGTTTGGATTGTTTCTGAATTGTCTTTAGGGATTTGGATGTACATATGTTGTATTATAACTAAAAATACTGTTTATTTTATCTGAATAGTCAGTTCTAAATGTCAGAACTGTCATATTTTCTTTATCTGTCTTAAAAACGTTTTTGCTTGTTTAACATAGCCAAAAAATCGATTTTCGAAAGATAATACCATTTTTGAATTTACTTCGTTTCCATAATGATGTTTTTGGAAATTTAATTGAAAACAACAACGTTATTTTAAAATTATTGGCATTAACGACATCGTATCTCGAGAATGGCTTAACAAGGGTGAAAATGAATAATTTAAAATATTTTGAAATCTGTACGTCAAGTGATTCGCAGACCTCCAATATGAAATTACCTTAACCACGTTGTTATTAACACGTAGTATTACTACGTGGTTTTCGATCTAATTTTTTAATTATGTGGATTACACTTGATTGCCAGCGTAAATGCATCAGTATAAATACAGAATTTTAATTTATTGAATTTATTTTATTTGTTATTAATTATTTGCAAAACCAAGGTTTGACCTTGACAAAGATGGAAAAAATAACTTTTCACTTCCAACCATGTAACACAGTGCATAAAAATGAAGAAACGACAAAGATGATGCTTCACATAAATTATTGACCATAACTTAAAGAGAAAGATCTCATCAAGTTTATGTCTTATGACTTCAAGTGTCTGCAAGTTTAATATTTTAATTCTTTCTTTTATAAATTATTTTAGTGGATCATTAAAATAAAATAACACGTTTCTTAACACGACATATTATATTCATCCTCCAAGTGCATTTTTATCTCCTTGCTGTTTGTTGCCGATGAACATAAACTTTTATTAAAAAAAACACTTTCTTTTTGTTGTTTTGCACATATAAAATAAACGCATTTATTTTTATTTTAAATTAAATTAGAATTATGGTTTTTTAAGAGCTAACTTGTTTTTTGCTCCTTTACATACCAACACCATTAAAACTACTCCCAAATTTAGAAAACTGAAATGTCGAATTCATTTCTTTATTTCGTTTTCTATATTTATTTTTATTAAATTTTGCGATAGAGGTGACATCTATTGACATTTTATTTTTTGTTTATACATTTTTAATTTTTTGCAGATGGCTATATATAACAAAGGAGAATATTATTATTAAATTATTTTAAGCCTAAACATGCCGGCCACCTTGAAATAGTGTAATTTCAAAATCAAACGTTTTTTCATTGATGATATTTTAATACAACAAAAAAAAATTTTTTAACTTGGAAAATTTTATCGATGATTAACACTTCATGTGTCTCAGGTAATTCATACAATATAAAAAATAATAAGCTAAAACAATTGTAAATTTAGTTAATAAAGCATTTCACAAAAGTTTGAAAAGTTTAACAAAAAATTTTTTTTTTTTTTTTTTTTTTTTAATTGCATCCACGACATATCAGTGGAAGTTCAGACATTTTTCAATCCCTCATCCGGCACACTCTCTATGGGTAAAACACATACTCTGTCAATCCCCCGTTCGAACACTCCAGGCGCTGTTCTCACTGAAACCACTCGAAGAAGTTCATCCTTTCCTGGATGTAGTTTGATGATACGACCCAACAACCATTTCAAAGGTGGTACGTTATCATCCTTGAGAAGAACAAACGCTCCCTCTTTAATATTTGGATTTTTATTTTGCCACTACTTGGTGAGGCGTTGTAGCTCAGACAGATACTCAGAAGACCACCGTTTCCAGAAAATTTGTGTACAGTATTGAAGGCGTTGGTATCGCGACAGTCGGTTAAAATTTAAGTGCATTAGTGTAGTTTCAGGCAAACAATTCAAAGGGCATCCAATAAGGAAATGTCCCGGTGTAAGAGGCGCTAAATCATCAACATTATTGGACATAGGCGTAATAGGCCGTGAATTAAGAATTGCTTCTATTTGAGCGGTAATTGTCATTAGTTCTTCGATAGTACAACTATACGTTCCCAGGGATGCTTTGAGATGATGTTTCATGCTTTTCACGGCAGCCTCCCACAATCCACCGAAATGAGGTGACCGCGGAGGAATAGTCATCCAATTGATGCTCTCTTCAGCAAAGTAATTAGCGAGCTTGGAGCGATGAATCTCCGAGTCAAACAATTTCTGAAGCTCTCTCAGCTCAGCTCTTGCTCCTATAAAGTTCGTCGCATTATCGCTGTACATATTAATACATCGACCTCTACGAGCGACAAACCGTCGGAATGCAGATATAAACGACGGGGTTGAAAGGTCATGCACCACCTCGATATGCACAGCTTTCGTTGAAAAACATATAAAAATTGCGACATAAGCTTTAAGAGTGACATTAGAACGTACTAATGTCTTTATTGCAAATGGACCGCAGTAGTCAACACCGACATTCTCGAAAGCTCTACCTATCTTCACTCGATTAGCGGGCAGTTGTCCCATTAGTTGTTCGACTGAGGTAGGTTTCATTCTGAAACATCGCAAACATTTGTGAAATATTTTGCGACACATATTACGACCATCTATCACCCAATATTTCTGTCGTACAAAGCTTAATAAAGCCTGCGGACCAGCGTGGAGATTTCGGCAATGTTCGTTTTGAACAATTAGTTCCGCAAATTTACATTTTGGAACAATGATAGGATATTTTTGATCAAAGCCCAAATTTAAATTACTCAACCGTCCTCCAATTCGCAGCAGCGTTGACGAATCAAAAAACGGATTTAAATTTTTTAAAGGACTTTGTTTTGGAAAACACTTGTTTTTATTCATGTGGTCAATGTCCTTTTTGAAATGCTGATTCTGATAAAATTTACATAAACATGACATTGAAAGCTCAAGTTCGCATACCTTAAGTGGCCCATCTTGAACTGGTTTAAGGTCAAGTTGGTTTGGATCCCTTCGCAATGCAATACGAAAACGGATTTTTGATACATAACGAAGACAAAGTGCCGATATACGAACCAATTTGCTTAATTCTGAATATTTCAATACAAAATAATTTTCAATGTGCACTATTGAGGTAAGTGCAGCCTATCTCACCTCAGTCTCGTCGCTTTCCATTTCAACACCGTCATTCGTTATTTTATTTTCTGGCCATGCAGCACTCGAATCTACTAAAAATGGTGGGCCATGCCACCACATTTCAGACTTTTTCAATTCCTTGACCTTCGACCCTCTTGAAACAATATCAGCGGGATTCATTTTGCTTGAAACATATATCCAAGCATCTATTTGCACCAGATCTTGAATTTTAGATAACCGATTCGCTACAAATACACAATATTTTGAAGGAGACGATCTGATTCGATGGAGGGTTATTTCTGAATCCGTCCACAAGAATACCCGGTTGAATTTTAGTTTAACTGAATGAAACATTTTGCTGTATATTTCAGCAAGAAGAAGCGATGCGCAGAGCTCCAATCTTGGAATGGTTTGCACTTTAATCGGTGCCACCTTAGATTTTGCACACAGAATATTGCTTGTTACTGTGCCATTTTCATAAATCACGCGAACGTAAAGTACACATCCATATCGCAATTTGGACGCATCACCGAAACCATGAAGCTCAATTTCTTTAATTGAGCAAAGTGTTAGAACACTACGGGGAATACTTATACTTGACAATTCATTCATTTCTTGACTAATTTCGATCCATTCTGCGATTAAATCTGTGGGGACATTATCATCCCAATTTAATGATGGGCAACACCAAAGTTTCTGCATAAATAACTTGGCTATGTATATAACAGGTGCCACCAACCCAATGGGATCGTATGCTTGAGCGATTGAAGAGAGTATACTTCGTTTTGTATAATGACTCTGCTTGGACTGTGGTCTCATGGTCGTACCAAGTATCTGAAGAGTATCATTCCCATGATCCCACGAAAGCCCAAGGGCTGTACTGGTGTCATTACCAGCGTGATTTATACATTGTGTTATTTCTGAGTGATTAGAACACCATTTCCTAAGCTCAAAACCACATTTTGATAATAGTGAAGTAAGTTCTCGTTTTAAATTTATTGCACTATCAACACTATCAGCTCCCGCAACAAGATCGTCAACATAAAAGTTTTTTAACAGTATGGGTGCGGCCATCGGATGACTAATACATTCATCATGAGCAAGTTGTTTCAATGTTCTTATTGCTGCAAATGGCGCGCTCGCAGTCCCATATGTTACAGTATTCAATGTATAAATCTGTATTGGATCCTGATCGTAACGACGCCAGTATATTTTTTGTAAATTTTGATCGCTAGCTCTGACATTGATCTGCCGATACATTTTTGAGATATCCGCAACCAATGCAAATCTATAAGATCGAAAGCGAACGAGATGCTCAAAAATATCATCCTGTATGGTTGGACCAATCATAAGAAAATCATTAAGCGAACAGCCTGACGTCGATTTGTGCGAGGCATTGAAAACGACCCGTACCTTCGTGGTCGTACTACTTTCTCTGATTACGGAATGATGTGGCATAAAATAACTTGGAGAAGACTGTTGCTGATAATTAGAAGCTAATTTCATATGGCCGAGTGATAAATATTCATCCATAAACTCACAATATGATTTGTGAAGTTCTGGATTCTTTGAAAGCTTTTGTTCCATATATTTGAATTGTCTGAGAGCACCGTACGCTGTTTCACCAAGGTTTTCAATGCCTGGTTTGAGTGGTAATGCAACCGTATACCTGCCATCAGAAGCGCGTTTTACGGTATTAGTGTAATGTTGCTCGCATGCCTTCTCTTCCAAAGACATAATATTTGAATTGTTTAGTTCTTCTAAATTCCAAAATCGTTGTAATTGATCTTGGAGAATTGAAATGTCGCAACAGAATAGGGACACATTTTTTGACGAAGGTTTTGATCGAATTTTACCGCATACAACGTAGCCAAACTGGTTTTCACGGAATGGTGGAAGGTCGTCAAAAATAATCAACTTTTTGTCGAGCATGATTTCTTCATAAATCTCGGCTCCCAACAACATATCGATTTTTTGTGATTTATAAAAGAACGGATCACCAAGTTGAATGGAATCCGTTATCTCCCGATTGTTGAATGTAATTGGAACAAGTGGTAATTCTCCTGTTATTTTTGACATTACCAAAAAATCGAGATTTGCTTCAAACTTAGATGTTCGAGATTGAATTTTTAAATGCACCCCTTTTTTTAATTGCGTTACATTTTCGTTATCCCGGAAACCAATGAAAAAGTAGGTTTCTTTGGTACTTGTAACATTTGACATAAATCTTCGGTTATGAAATTTTTGTGAGAAGCCGAATCAAGCAGAACACGGCAGGAATATTTTACACCACTGGCACCATAAACCCAAATTACGGCAGTATACATATAGTAGAATTTGAGATGTAGTTGCGAAACATACTGATCCTGAAGCCTCACCTTGATTTTGACTATTTGTATGCACTACTGCAGATGTTACGCAAGTTGTAGAAGTTGATGAAGCTACCGAACTAGCTTGAGGTTGATCACCATTAATCGATCGATTATAAGTGTTGAAGGATTGGGTTTTATAGATACTGCTTCTGAACTTTGTGGTAAACGATCGTACTTGTCGTTTATGGTAGTGCCAGGCGCTCTGCTAATCCTTGTGTAGTGTAACAAAGTATGATGGCGGCGACCACAATTTCTGCACCCGCGGGATTGGCACGAATTGAGATCATGAGTTCCAAAACAGTTTCGACATAAGCTTGATGCTATCACCCAGTCATTCTTTTTTGACCATGGTAAGTCATTAAATGCGCTACACCTGAAAATATTGTGATTAGATTTACAATATTTGCAAATCACAGGTTGCGAAGTATCAGTCGCTACAAACGATGGATTTGAATTTGCCAAAGACTGTTTATATTTATCACGAGAATGTGTATCTACTTTACGAGCCACCGCTGACTGGGATGACGAACTAGCTTCCAGGACCCTGGCACGCCGTGTCATGATGTCAATGACTTCGTTAATAGTTAAAAGTTTATCACACGCCTTTTTTGACTCTATTTTCTATCGTGTGGTGTTATCGACGAGTTCTGTTATATGATGAACGAGATATAAATCCCACTGATCGACTGGCACCTGCAAAGCCTTCAAAGCATTGTATTGTTTTAAGAACGATTCAATAATTATTTTCCTGTCGAAGAGGTTCCAGGGAGTAGAGTGCTTTCATGTGAACAAATTTTGTTCGAGTTTCGTTATCGTAATAATCGGACAACGACTTCCAGACAGAATCGTAATTCTCCTGCGTGGGAGGAATTCCCTGAATAAAATGTGCGGCCTTGCCTTTGACTATAGACTGACGAAGATATTGGAATTTAATTACCTTTGAAAGCTTAGGATTGTTATTAATTAATTCCTGAAGGACTGGTTTAAAGTCATTCCAGTCCGAAAATTGCCCATCAAATTCAGGTACTTTCATTTCGCACAGAGGAATTGAAACCTGAGAATGATTTTGACAAGACGCAGCTGAGTTGGTAGAAATATTTGATTCGTTCACAGTTGACTGGATTATTGGTTGAGTTTTGCTCTCGTCCACTTCATCAATAAAATCCAAAAGTTTTGACTCAACTTCACCGTATGCCTCCTCGAACTCATCACGAGCAGCGTCATCTGTGTTCTTATCATAAATTTCTAATTTAGTTTGAGCTTCAACAAACCGCTGATACATAGGTTGCAAACGACTGAGCAATGATTTAAGAGTACCGAGAGAGAAATCGGACGCTTTCTTCCCCTTCAACTGATTTTTAAAATATGTCACACGGCTTTTTACCCCGCCAATGGATTTAATAAGGAAATCACGGTCTTCGCTCATTTTTAGATTTAATATAATATGCAATACACTTTAACAATTGTGAAAAGCTTAATTCCCGAATTAAACAAAATTAAATTTTAATAAAAATGTATAGCTATGTATTTTTCAATACACCGAATTTTGTTACCTGAAATCGATGAATTTTTCCAATTACACGTTTTATAATTTTTGTTTGATTTCTAAACATTCGATTATTACCAATCGATAATATTGGTAATGTAGTTGTTGTATTCCAGTTGCTAGCCTTGTTGATATTTTAAAGGTGATCTGCGAATGTTGATTTTTTGTTGCAAAATTGATGTCGTTTTCTGTGAATTGGATATCCACCTCGTTAACAACACTGATGTTTGAATTAATGCAATTTCGTGCACACTGGATGTGCACCTCGATAATATAAATTATTTGTATATTTGTGTCGAAGATTATTATAATTTCGTGCAGCTGGATGTGCACTTCGATATTTGTTTTTTATCCGTTGATTACGATAAAACGTAAAATTATTTTAATTTGATGCCAAAATGGCTGTTCGTTGATGAAATTATACGTAAGTATATTGGCGTCGAATTACTACAATTTCGTGCAACTGGGTGTGCACGTTGATCTTTGCGTCGAATTACTATTTTTCGTGCAATTGAATGTGCACGTTGATATTTGCGTCGAATTACTATTTTTTGTGCAATTGAATGTGCACGTTGATATTTGCGTCGAATTACTATTTTTTCGTACAATTGAATGTGCACGTTGATATTTGCGTCGAATTACTATTTTTTCGTACAACTTGATGTGCACGTTGATAATGAAATTATCCGTAGTAACGGTAAAGCGTGGAATTATTTTATTTTGTAGTCCAAAATGGCTGCTCACCGCGTTAAATTATACGTATCGTTTTATATATTTTTAATATAATTTAATAGCCGATGATCCGGCTCGAAGGACCATTTTTATGTTGCCGATGAACATAAACTTTTATTAAAAAAAAACACTTTCTTTTTGTTGTTTTGCACATATAAAATAAACGCATTTATTTTTATTTTAAATTAAATTAGAATTATGGTTTTTTAAGAGCTAACTTGTTTTTTGCTCCTTTACATACCAACACCATTAAAACTACTCCCAAATTTAGAAAACTGAAATGTCGAATTCATTTCTTTATTTCGTTTTCTATATTTATTTTTTTTAAATTTTGCGATAGAGGTGACATCTATTGACATTTTATTTTTTGTTTATACATTTTTAATTTTTTGCAGATGGCTCTATATAACAAAGGAGAATATTATTATTAAATTATTTTAAGCCTAAACACTGTTCTAACTCAGACTACTGCGATATATCATCATAGACTGGTATATTCGTATATAGGTAGGAGTGTATGCGAGAGAGAATTTATTATGTATCCTATATTAATTCAAATCTATACCGTTTTATTAGTACCTTTCCTCGTACAGACTTTGTCTACTACAACTCGGCCGTGCTGACGATTAATCGATCGCAATTTAATATTATTTATTTATACCATACTAAATATACGAATCATACCATCTTTAATAAACATATAGTACATATTTAAGTTATTACGTAGTTTTTATTAACATTCATGATGCTCTTATGTTAGATTTTTCAGACATTTTTTTTCTACTATTTATTTAAATTTTGCTGGAATGATTTATACCATCAAAATCAATTTACTCTACCGCAAATTTCAATACTTTACTTCAGACGGAGTAGATGCATTCTGGCCAGGAATGCATCAACAAGAACATCTTCTGTATTTTCAACCTGATTTTTCTAATTTTCAAATTTACTAAGTAATATTCTTAATGTTTTATAAAATTGTAATGTTACTAATTTTAATTGAAGGCTTTCAATAATATTTCAAATTAAAAGTATGGTGCTTCATATTTGTAAATTCAAAGACGACGTCATCCAAACAAATTTTCAAAGCACAATATTCAAATACATACAAAATAGTATCCAAGCAAACAATATTCAACCTAAGTCGTCAAATGATATGGATCCACTCAGATTATTTATTATCTAATTACAGTACAGTTTTTTTCTTAACACTTCATTCTACTTTTAATTAATGATTACAGAATAAAACATTACTTATGGTCTAAGCGACAATTACACCTTACAATTCACAATAGCGGTGTTAACAAAATTATACTACAGTTCTATATATAACAAAAATAATGATATTTCAATCAAATGAGGTTTCAAATAATATTTCAACTTTCCTTAAACAAATTAATGTATTATTTCCACCGAATTATTGTCGGCCCCTTAAATTATAGTTATTTGGTTATTCATACGGCTTCATATGACAAACTTCTATTACACCTTCATACGGTATCTGAGTCACCTGAAATTTACCAATATCTCTAACCACGTACCGTCCATTAGAAAGAATTTTTACTGGCTTTTGCAGAGTTGCTAATTGGACCACAATGGTCTATATGAAAAGTATCAAATGGATCTGTTGATTTGGGGATGTTATGCAAACAACTCTCAATTTTACCTTGTGGAGAAGAGAAAGTAATACACTTCAAACAGTTGTCAATATAATCTTTCACTCTATCAGTTAACTTAGGAAACCAATACGTACGCATAATTACATCGACAGTCTTAGCCCTCCAACACTCAAAAAAAAATCCAGTGATTTTAACAAAAAAACACTGGTTAAATTAACAAAAAAAATTGTTCGTTTTCAGCCAACGCTGCAATTCGTTAATAAAACATTTTTTGATTCGTTAATTTTACAAACATTTATAATTACCGGGAATTTTCAGATATTTTGTAAAATGTCTCCTCGTGCTTCGTAAAAACTCGTACACAACATATCGTTTAGTACTCAAAGGCCATTGTAGTATTTACAAAGTAATAATGTAAACTAAATTTTGTTTTTACGGAAGTAGCTATTTGTATCATTTACAAATTTCGTTGTTAAATTTATAAAACTTTCCGTGCAGTTATCAAAGCGAGTTGTAAAATTTACGAAATTAGTTAATGAAATTACAAAAATATTTGTGTTTGGGGAGTTTATACGAAGATTAGCGTAATATTTACAGATTACGGTCATTGATTTAACAAGGGGACTTTTAAATTTAAGAAGCTGCTTTGTGATATTAACAAAAGTATTTGTATTATTAACAAATTTTCCTAGGATATTACCGAAGGTTATTGTAGAATTTACCAAACATTTTCGTTGAATTAACATAGTGGGATTATAAAGTTTACGATTCTAGTTGTGAAATAAACAAAACTAAATACTACTTTAAAACAAATTTATTTTTTAATATTTATTTATAAAAAAATTGTAACCATTTTTTATTCTGCTATTGGATACATCATTCATTCTGCTATTGACAATTTGTTTTTTTTTTTTTTGGTTTTAATCTCTACAATCTGTTCTGGGGCTCAAGGCACTCCCAACTCTTTCGCAGTTTACTTTTACCGTCCTACTTTACGCAGTATTAGCCAAATCGAGGACGTACGGCTATAGACCCGTTTTGTATAAACCACCTGCACATTGCATTGCTTCATGCCAATCTACAGTGCTGACATGAAAGGTGGGTCGTCCCATGGATTCTGCACTCTCAACAGGGGGTCATAGATGTGTTCATCTTCATCACCGATCATAATCAGATGATGAAAAATCCCTTTTGCATCCTGCCCCTATCGGGATTCGAACCCGGTACCTTCCGATCCAAACGCCGCAGCTTTAACTACTGCGCCGTTTGGTCTGTAACAATTTCTCCTGCTATTGATTTTATTTGCTTTGTTGAAGGTTTCATTTTTTTCTCCTTTAAGTAAAAGTCTACTAGAATATTGCATATCATACCTCGCTACTGGCTCCTGTCACACACTGAACACTGCTTGTTAGCTCAAACCACAATGAATAATTTCGTTAAACGTGTACAATCTACGATGAATGGGACTAATTTTACGAAACAATTTCGTAAAATTAACGAAGACTTTGTTTTAATAACGAAAATATTCGTAAAAATAACAAACAAATATGTTCCTTACAAAATATTTTCGTACATTTCACGAAGCATTAACGTTACTTTACAGTTATACTTAGTAAATCAAATAGTTTTACAATTTTTTTTGAAAAGTAAACAAGTCATTTCTAGTTTTGTTACAATTAAATTTGTAAAGATGAGAACCATCGCTGCGCATAAACACATGGATCTCTTCATTCAAAACTTACGTTATTATTCTGTATTATTATTAGCACAAGTTTTTTCATAGATGTATTTAGTAAAAATGATGAATATTTGTGCAGAATTTGTTTGGTAGCTATATTGAAGTTTAAAAAAATTAGATTATTAAAGGTAATTTTTAGACTTTTATAAACTTAAAATAGGGGGATTACTGAGATTAATTCAAGCGAATTTGTAAAATTGTCCACAATTCTTTTTTACAATTAATAAACATTTTCTTTTCTAAAAGGACAAATTACATAAAATATAACTTAAATTTCATTGTAAGTTTGGCTTTGAGAAATTGAATTGATTGACAGAAATTGAGAATACGAAAAAAAATTTGTTCGATTTACGAATTATCCACTAATTAGGTGCTAATTTAACGAAAATGTCGTTAAATTTACAAATTGTGTTTCACGATGCAAAGTTCATAAAAATAACAGAATTATTTGTAAAATGAAAAAGTGGATAAGTACGCTCCGTTATTTTTACACAGAATCTTGTAAAATTATGTTACAATTTCACGGGCAAACATTACTAATTTTATCTGTAAATCTGGATTTGCATTGAAATCGGAGTTACGAATTGAAATTTGTTTTATTTACGAATGCTTCGTTAAATCTACGATGAAAACCTTACAAAGCAGGTGTTAATTTAACAAAAACTTCGTTATATTTACAAATTTTGTTTTACGATGCAAAATTTGTAAATAAAACAGAATTATTTTTTTGAGTGAACATGTCCAAAACAATCGTGAGCATTTCGAATAACATTATCGACCATTTCGTTGGGGACGTAAAACAGTACTTGGTCATTCACTTTGCGATATAATAGCCCATTTCGCATTTCATAGAATTTATCCTCCGAATTCTCTAATTTTTTCTTGATTTTAATTATATCCTGATCTCTTGTTTGTGATATCGAAAGAGTTTGCTGAAATGTATTTTCCTCCAAAATCAATATATTTGTAGACCGACTTAATGCGTCTATGACCCATTCGACTCCCAGCTCTATGTTCGAGAAAGTAGTCATAGTTTTGAACCTCAAGGGCCCATCTTGCAATCCGGGGATTAATTTCTTTTTTGTTTAAAGTTTGAGTGAGAGAGTTGCAGTTAGTTGCAATTTTAAATTTGATATCCTTAAGGTATACCCGAAACTTACGAAGGGCATAAATTATCGCTAAAGCTTCTAATTCAAAAATATGATATCTACTTTCCACCTCTGTCGTGCGCTTAGAGTAATAAAATATTGGATGTAGCTTATTATCGGATTTTCTCAGAATTAAGATTGCTCCGAATCCTATTGTGCTTGCATCGCAATGTAATTCAGTTTCGTCCGTCCCTAGGGTTGTAAATAGAGAGTACAGGAGCGTTAATCAAGGATTCTTTTAGATTTTCATACGCATTCAACTACTCTTCCCCAAATCTAACGGGGGTATCTTTATTTGATAACGCATACAGGGGCTTTGCAATTGTGACGAAATTTGATATAAATTTTCTAAAATAGGAGCACAGCCCTACAAAACCCTGTACTTCCCTTAGATTTTTAGGTATTTGAAATCTAGCTACCGCCTCAACACCGCCATTTGTAGGACTAATTCCAGTATTACAGATTTTGTATCCTAAATACTCTATCTCTCCATATATAAATTTGCATTAATCTAATCGAAGTTCTATATGATTCGCTACTAGTATAGAAAGGACTTCCTCCAGTATTACAAAATGTTTACTAATTGTATCTGTCGCAATTAAGATATCGTCTAAGTATAACAATATTTTATTCTCTTTGAGTAATCGATCGAATAATTGATTGATAAATCTCTGGAATTCGGATGGTGCATTCTTTAAACCGAATTGCATTTTCAAATATTCAAATTTCCCGATGGGTGTTATAAATGCAGTGTATAGAATTGAAGATTCATACATCTTTACCTGATTGAAGCCATCCTATAAATCTAAAGAAGAAAAATATTTCTTTCCCCGTAACAATCTTTGACGGTAATTTTATTTAGTTCACGGTAATCGACACATAATCTTAGATCTCCAAATTTTTTCTTAACCAGGACAATAGGCGATTAACATTTTCATCCAATAATTTCTCAATAATTTGTAATAATTTATCACGCTCAAAGTAAGACAGCTTACGAGGGGAATAATTAAATAGCTCGGCCTTAGTCAGATTGACATTGACTTCATATTCGATAGGTATAAAACTACCATCGTTAATTTTGTTCACATAAATGTTAAAAGTTTTTTAAAGTTTATCAATAAAAGCCGCCTGTACGTTCGTCATCACTGTATTCAATATTCATAATACTAGAAGCATTAGACTCAGCTACGAGTTTTTTGCATTAATTATTTAATTTTACTAAATCAATGTTAATTAAATTCATAAAATCTACTCCAAATAAAATATCATGCGGAATTGTATTAATTGGTACTACAAAAATATCCAAATATATAATTTGTTCTTAAAATTGACTGTTATGTTTGATGAACCCAAAATATTTACTTTACTATAATTTATTCCAAAAACACTTTGCCGACAACTAATACTGCACAATTTGTTTATAAAATTTTGTTTAATTAAGCATATACTGCTTCTAGTATCAAAAATACGTTTAACTGTCACAAACTTCAATCCTCTATCCATACTGATAAAAAATGTTTGAGGTCCTATGAGTCACGCATTTTTATTTCAATTTTTGGGACTACGAGGGGCAATGTGCCCTGTTTCCCCACAAATGTAGCCACTTCCCCATTCTCGCTTGTGATTTCTGCATTCCCTAGTGAGGTGCCCAATTTTGTTCCAATTGAAGCATTTAATGTTTCTGATGATTTATTCGGGTGATTTGTATTTGATGAATAGTTTGGTACTCAATGATGATTTGATACTCGACGAGAGGGGAGACCATTGTCCCTTTACGGTTTTTTCGAAACCTTTTTTAAATTAGGTTTTATTGTAAGATGTGAAAAGGACACTAATAATTCGTCTGGCGTTTGAAAATTGTGCGTACCCGAATTTCGTTCTGTTAATTATTTTGGGCTGTAATTTAGTGCGACACCCAAAATAATTTTGTCCTGGTAATAGTCAAAAAAATGTTCCGACTGTTTCCATGTTCTTCCTTCAAATTTGTTTTTTAATGCAAGTGTACTCGGCCGCAGCCAAAACAGTTTTCGCATCTCCACCAAAAGTTGCACAGTAGTCATAGTTACATGTTCGGGTTTCGAATAAAACCACTCTAGTGCCTTTCCTTTTAATTTTCCTACAATCTTTAATTTTAGGTCGCACTCGCCGATTTTCGATTATGCGCGAATAGCCTCTATTTGAGTGCACCAATTTTGAAAATCTACTTTGTCAGGATCAAATGAAAACAAAAAATCAAAATTATTATTTCCTACCGTTGAAGTTACGTCACAATTCTTCTTTGATATCGCCCATAATTCTTTCTAATATTTGCTTTTCTAATTTCAATATTTTTGCTTCTTTCCTCAATACATTCAAATGAGTTACACATTCAACCGGTGATCTACACGCTTCACTCAAAACTGGTCCTGACGACATTAAATTTGTATTAAGAATTCTAGTTTCATTTGCTCCACTGAATGAGTCACTATCATTCTCATCTCTCACGATACTAGAAGAACCCGTCAATTGAGTTAAATGTTGCAACAATCTTTCCACCAATTCAGCTTTCGATCCTGATTTATTAAATTGGTACTGTACACATTTCGCCACAAGTTGTTTTTTTTTTTGTTAATAAGTTAAAAATTTCCTTCATTTTACCAATTAATTCATATACTGTACTTATTTGATTCTGTATTAATGTTATAAGCACAAAAGTATAAAATGCAAAGGAGAACAGGATTACAGTAACTAAATAGTTTGTGCTATGTTATATACCAATGTCAAAAGAGTACAATTGCACCGCAATAAAACACCATACATAAGAGTATGGACATTGATTGATTGATTGATTGATTGCGATGTACGATCGATCAAGCATTAAGCAAGTCTCCCGTATTATAAATGCGAATACCACACACCACTATATATCCATGTTACACAACACGACACCATTCTTCATGAAGCCAAACCCCGTAAAGAAAGGCGTCACATCGATAACCATATAAGTCTAATAGTTGTGAAATCCGCCCCTGGCCAGGCCGCCGTCGTACACCTTTTTACATATACAAGATCGAGGGATGGGAAAGGAATGTTAGCTAGCAACAAAGACTCAACCCGGTTCCAGACACCTAAGTAGTTGATAGTTAGTAAATTTGTTAGTAATAATTTTTTTTTTTAGTAATTTATTTAACACAAGACAATATACAATTTTAAAGTTCATCTCTACTGCTCCAACCTGTAAGAGAAGACACAATGAGAGAAGACACAATGACAAACACAAATTTTCTGGTACCGCAAACTCTTTTTTTTCTGAAAAGCTGTAAACAACTATTATTATTCCCCTCCACCATTTTTTCCATCGGCGGTTGTGAGAGGGGGGGGGGGCGAGATTTCGTTCCATCATCATGTTCCCATGCGGTCACCCAAATTTGTACTAACTGTAGGTAGTGTTGCTTGACGTTGTTGTTGAAATCATTGCGTCTCTGCTGTCCCTGCTACTCGCCCCCCCCACCATACATAAGAGTATGGACACTATATACAAATACGATTATACTTATTTATGTATTGTTATACAACACACATACAAAGTTATATTATTGTTAGGATCTCTTTTCTTTTTATCTATACCACTACTCTGATCACGCAATCGACTATTTTTTTCCCCCGTTATATAATAATGGAAGAAAATTTACTTAAAATGCGTTTCTGTACTATGCATAATATTTTTATAGTTATCATTTTATCAATGTTCATAAATCACTAAAACACAATATTATTATGTAATATCTAACTGTTCACAATATTCACAAACTTTATACACAAGGTTTTTTTTGAAATTAAAGAATTTTTAATTGTTTAAAACACAACTCAATACAATTAAATCTTATTATTTTTGTGATAACTACGTTCTATCCCACTTCTGAGATTTTAGTGGATCATTAAAATAAAATAACACGTTTCTTAACACGACATATTTTTTTCATCTTCCAAGTACATTTTTATTTCCTTGCTGTTATAACTCAGACTGCCGCGATATATCATCATAGACTAGTATCTTCGTATATAGGTAGGAGTGTATGCGAGAGAGAATATATTATGTATTCTATATTAATTCAAATCTATACCGTTTTATTAGTACCTTTCCTCGTACAGACTTTGTCTACTACATTATGAGAGTAGAGTATTCCAGGTAACTGCCGGATAGACTTTGGTATAAAGTAATAAAAACACAGGAATCACGATATTCCTTACAACGCCAAAAAATATACTCAAGCATTTTAAGCGCTTTAGAACAAGCTGCATTTATATGAAGGTGACAATTTAATTTATGGTCAAAGATTATGCCTAGATCAGTAATTTCACTAACCCTTTTCAAAATCTCATCATTTATTTTATCAAGGGAAGCTCTATAATTGGTAGATTTTTCTCGAATATGTCACCACAACACATTTTTTTAAATTAAGTTTCAATTATTTAAATTGGACCATATGTAGACATATTCCATTGAGATGAAGCAGGACCATTTGTTGTTGACCTTAAATGTTGGTAATTTTCATATGATTTACAGAAATTTTTTAGGTTCACTGTATTGGAGATTGGTAGATTCAAAGAGATAATCCGCGGGTTCGAAGTTTAAGGGTAATTAGACATAGGCATCCCATATCGACTACATAAAGCCGTATTATAATACGATGAAATAAGACCATTTGTTGTTGACCGCGAATGTTAGCAATTTTCATACCATATACAGAAATTTTTGATGTTCACTCTATTGGAGATTACCCAATTCACAGGGATGTTCCGCGAGTTCGACGTTTATGGATAATTAGACATATTGGCATCCTATATGGTCTACCTATAGCCGTATTCCATTACGATGAAGTAGGACTATTTGTTGTTAACTGCGAATGTTAGTAGTTTTCATACGATATATAAAAATTTTGGGGGTTCACTGCATTGGAGATTCGCCAATTCACAGAGATGTTCCTCGTGTTCGATATTAAAGGGTATTTATGTAGATATAAGAATCCTAATATATCGACTACATTTAGCCATATTCCAATATGATGAAATAGGATCATTTGTTGTTAACCTCGAATGTTTGTAATTGTTGAATGACATTTACCAACATTTCAGGTCAACAACAAGTTGTCCTGTTTCCTCGTATTAATCTAATTACCCTTCTACGTGGAACACAAAGAACACCTTTGTGAATTGGCCAATCTCCAATAAAGTTTCCCTCAAAAATTTCAGTATATCGTAAGAAAATTACCAACAACAAATGGTCCTATTTCATCGTATTGGAATATGGATACATGTAGTCGATACCGGATGCCTTTATCTAATTATCCGAATAAGTCAACCCGCGGAAATAAAGTGAATCTCAAAAATTCCTGTAAATCATGTAAATCATCTGTACATCGGCCAATCTTCAAAAAAGTGAATGAAAATTACTAACATTCGAGGTCAATAACCAATGGTCCTGATCCATATGGCTGTACGTATTCGATACAGGGTCCCTATACCTAATTATTCTCCTACGTCAAACCGGTGGAACATCTCTGTGAATGGGTCAATCTTCAATACAGTGAACCTCAAAAATTTCTACATATCGTATGAAAATTGCCGACATTCGAGGTCAATCAGAAATGGCCCTTTTTCATCTTATTTAAACGATGTAGATGTATTGTCCAAAGGTTATATCGTTATATACCGAACTTGCGAAAATTGTTTATGATTTGGCCTGGGCCTACCACCCAAGAATAAAAGTCTTTTTGTTGTTGGTTCTGAAATTGCAGTAAATTTGTATGCATCCTACCTATTTGTAAGGCATTCTATGGTATAGCTAACCACTGATCTCCATATCTCAAAAAAATATTTTCAATTTTCAGACTCAGTAAATGTTGATATTAAAAATCATTTATTTAAGTCAAAAGCATTTATTCATATAGTATATTGTGTTATAGGTGTTCCCGGTTTTTGGCAGCAATTTGTTTTAAATTGCTTTTACCGACTGTTTCACTAATATTAATAAGTATAGTTGTTGAATAAATAAATTTTCTATATATGTATACGCGTTTTGTTGATTCTGTTGTTTTGTCTAAAACTTCACACCCGTCGAAATTTACATTATGCCCAGTACCTGATACATTTATTTATTATTAACTTCAACGAATAATTTATTTTGATGTTATTATCTATCTCATACAGATAAATTTATAAACATTCGTTGACGGTAGTCTCAAATGGTGCTTATGAAACAAAAAGCACTTAAATTAATTATTAAATGATTTTAATTAAATTGTATAATTTAAAATATACCATATTTATTCGTTTATAAAATACACAAACCATAAAACTAACGGAAATTTCAATGAAAAGTCAACGACAACCGCAAATTTATTGTAACCTTGTCTTTTAAAAATTATAAAACTTAAAATAAAAATAAAAAATGTGGTTGTGGACATAAAAGCTCATAGTAAAAAAAAAAAATTGAATATAAAAGCGCAACTAGTGAACACTATACGTATATATCTAGATATAAAATCCATAAAGTTTTTTTTTTTGTTCTCCGAATATAAGAAAACGATTTTCCGTTTATGATTTATGTGACTTTCAAATAAAAACACATGTATACCATTTAAGAAATTTATGAGTGTTGTTTGAGAAACTAATACGAATTTTCTAATTGTAAAATGTCAGATAAACATTTATCGAGAGAACATATTACATTGACTTTTATTCCATTAAAAAAGACTGTCGTAAAAACAGCGGAATCCTTTTAACATTTTAAAATACTTAGATAATTTAATACGAAAAGTTTTTTAATTATGGTTAGCGTCAATTGTCATGCTAACAAAAGAAATGTATATTAAAAGTAAATGGATAAAAAGCTTTTTAGCTAAACATCATTAAAATTAATTATTACCGTAACTTACAGCTATAATAACGTCGTTGCATATTTGCTTAAGTGTATAGTCTGTAAAAAATCTCTGCACTTTAAAATCCAACTTTACCACACACCGCATTCATAAATTCATTTTAGTTTACAAAAACAGTAATTATCAAAATAATTAAGATAAAACCTAAGTTAATAGTTAAATTAAATAATTCCAGCTATATTGTAATTGTGACCTTGTACATTAAGCACTTTATTTATTTTTATTTAAATACGTTTAGACAAAATAGACAAATATTAAAAGTTGTATAGAGTTAGTAGAACGGTTGCAAGTATAAAATTTACGAAATTTTTATCTAAAAAAATACCGCATATTAAAATAATTTCTGCACACAGTCTAAGTCTCAAATATAATAGTACAGAACGATAAAACCGCAATCTTATGAGATTCAACTTAAAAATAATCGTAACAATAATGAGAATATCTAAATAAGTGTATATAGTGCTGTACACTGATTTTAAGTGCCAAAATAGTAAAAAAAAAAAAAAAAATCTCTTGTTGGTGCAAAATATACAAACAAATTAATAAGATTTTGTTGCTATACACATAACCAAATTATAAAGTTTGGTTGTTCTATTAACAAAACAAAAAAAAAAAAAAATCCATAAGCTTTTAATATTATTGTGAATGTGTATCTGAAAAGATAGCATACTGACATTAAAATTATACCAAAAAATTTCCTGGGTTGGTTGCCAAATATAAACTCGAACTTTTCGTATCTCTCTCTCGCGGTGCATAAATAGATACATATATATTTATATTTTAATAGGTTAAGTAGATTTTATACGGTTTTGTGTTTTTTGTATTTCGAATGCCTCCAAGTGGAAAACTAAATATTTGCCCTATTTAAATAAACGTAAAAGAAACGATACACATAGATTTAAAGATTTTGTGTGCAGTACAGTATACACATCGATATATATATTGCTTTGTTCACTATTTTAAGACTAATATATGTTTAAACTATGTGAAAGCAAATCACATTTTTAAATATTTCAAAAAAAAAATTTAAATTCAGTAAGCTCGTAACTTTATATTACAAAAAAAAAAAATTCAATTAGCAATTTCCTATCTTTTTTTTTTATTTTTTTATTAGGCTTGGCTCCTGCATAAAAAAAGAGCCATATCGCCAAAAATCATATTTATAATTTTCTGTTTACATATTTTTAATCAAATTTCATTTTCAATAATTTCCTTACTCTTAAAATGAACCGGATTACTCCCTTCACATATTCTATCGGCTAGTATTTATTTCGTATTAGATTGTTATCCCACTCATCCTAATAAATTCATACATCTCCTTATAAACCAAATTGCTCTCATTCATTAAATCACTTAGGTTTCTTGCATTCCAAAGGATGTTGAACTTAGATCTATATAGGTTGTATTTAGGACAAACCAATATGAGATGTTCAACATCCTCCACACTTCCACACAACTCACAATCTTTGTCCTCACTCAAATGACGTTTCCACAAGCATTCCTTCCAGTTTCCATGGTCCAGCCTGATTCTCTCAACCGTTCGCAACATTCGCGTATCTCCTTTTAGCTCCTTAAAAAACGGAATTCTCAAAGGAGTACCATGGAGCGTCCTGTACTTCATTCCTTTCGTTAGACTTTTCTCATTAAACTCACTCTCCCATTTTCTCCACAGATTCATCTGAAGCATTCGAAGTACGTCTCTTGCATCCTTCCTTTCGTACTCCTGAACCATGTCATTCAATGTACCCTTTTTTGCTAACATATCGGCTCTTTCATTCCCTTCGATCTGTCTATGTGATGGGATCCATTGTATGGTCACATCACGTTGACAGTCTCGAACGCTTTCAAAAACTAAATCCACATACACATTGCCTTCCCTTCCACCTCCACATTTCAGCAAAAATAAACCACTCTGGGAATCGGAAAATATTACTATTTTCCTTTCCCCTTCATTCACAGCCAGTTTAATTCCTTCAAATACTCCAATCAGTTCAGCGTTCATTATACAGATGCTTTTGTCCACTTTAAAATACCTTTCAACATTCTTACCAGGCATAAAGACACCAACACCCACTCTATTCTCATTCACACTAGCATCTGTATAAACGATATCATCTTGCACATACCGCTGACTGATTTTCCCAAACATAATTTTGGCGATAACTTCATTCATTCCCTTATTATATTCCTCCATTTTCAAACATACAGTAAAATTATTAGGAACGGGTTGCGGACCAGCATTGCCTATACTCAGAAAAATGTTCAAATTTTCAAGTGCAATACTAGTTCTATATGTCGGTTTGTACACCGCCCTATTTTGTAATCTTACTATCATCTCGTTCCAAAACTCATTTTTCTTTGTTATCATTCTTACCGACTCTCTCACTGTGATCCACTCTCCCTTGTAATCGAGAGGTGAATCACCCATTTCAGACCACAGAGTGTGTATTGGGGTTGAGTTAATCGCCCCCAATACCACTCTTGCACATGCATTTTCTACTTTCATTAATTGGCTAAAAGCCCCTTTCGAACCATTCCCATACACACTAATACCATATCCAATTTTGGAGGATATAAGGGCCTTCCTTAACATGTCAGTCACACTCGGATGAGCGCCCCATTTAGGTTTGCTCACCCGTTTAACCACATTTAACGTTCCTTGCAGTTATCTGCCAAAATTTTCATATGCTTTCCAAAGTTCATTCGTCTATCAATCCAAATACCCAAATACCTGTACGCATTTACTTGTTCAATTCTTCGGCTATCAACACTTATACTAACATTTGCAACGTTTGTTCTGAAACTCATATAAGCACACTTATCGGGATTCACTCTCAGATTTAACATTTTAAGTTTTTGTATTAAATCATTTACCCCCTTTTGCGCTTTTTGAGCCGCCACATCAATACTTCTCCCTTTTCCAATTACTACAAAATCGTCTGCAAATTGCAGAACGATTTGATTGTCTGTATTGATGTGGTGTATCTCGCTGGTATATAGGTTGAACAGAGCTGGAGATATTCTACTTCCTTGCGGAAGTCCAATATTTGCAACTCCCTCCAACCTTAAACCACTTCCATTCAGAACCATTTTTCTATCAGTCATGAAATCTTTTATCCACATACATACTTTCCGTGAAAATCCTAAATTCGAGAGAATTTGTTGTAATTTCCACGGAACCACATAATCATAAGCTCTTTCGATGTCCAAAAATACCGCAACAGCTTTCAAATTATCCTTTCTTACTTCCCAAACAAACTTTTCCACACACTCAATTGCAGAGTGGTTCTTTCGAAATCCAAATGTGGTCGATGGCAACAAATTATTTACATTCACAAAATCTTCCATGCGCTTTTTCATCATTCCATTTAAGATTTTTATAAAAACATTCAACATACATATGCCTCGATAATTTGTTGCCACATCTGGATCTCTATCCCGTTTAGGGATGGGAACCACCCTGCTCTCTTTCCATTTGTATGGTATTTTTGAACCCATCCACATTTTGTTGAGTATCTCAAGCAAATTATGTTTTGCTGAGTCACTCAACAACCGAATCATCTTATAACTTACTCGGTTCGTCCCTGGAGTGGTAAATTTTGATCTATCTAACACTCTCAGGAACTCTCCCCATTCATACATACAATCCATTCTTTCATTTCTACTCATTCTATCAACTTCATTTATTACATTCAAATCATTGCTTACATTCAATATCATTCTTATAAATTCTTCACCTTTTTCTTTGTTCTCACATACCACATTGCTCACATTAAAGTATTTACCATTCACCCTATTAAACAAACTCCATACATCCTTAGTTGTGGTTCTATGTGTCATTTGGGACACATATTCCCGCCAACTTTTCCTTTTTGCTCTGCGAATAGCCTTTTTCAATTTTCCATTCATTTTACCATACATAATCTTATTCTCACTACTCTTATTCCTATTAAATTCACGCAAGGCTATTCGCTTTCTTTCATACCAGAATTGAACTTCATTGTTCCACCAACCATTCACATTAATCTCTTTCATATCCACAATTTTTGTACACAATTTATTTACCCGTTCAATTTCACTCTCTAACTGGCTTTGATTTATTTCATTTTCTCCGAGAATCTCATTCATTTGATTCACCCATTTCCTATTATTCATTAATTCACCTTTTCTTCTGAACACTCGATTATCATTCATGATCATTTTGATCATGAAATGATCACCACCCAAATTCTCTTCTTCAACATTCCAAGTGACCCGGCAGGCCAGTTCAATAGTTGTCATAGACAAATCTATTGCGCTGGCCGTGCCTCCCACATTCGCCATTCTAGTTGGCCTTCCATCATTCAAGAGCACCATATCGGAGTCTAGAATCAGGTCGGCCAACTGTTTTCCTCTTGCGCAATTGTCTAAACAACCCCACATTCTCGCATGCGCATTCATATCTCCACATACAATCAGGTCACTTTTATCTTTCACCCACTCAAACAATTTTTTAAAGCCACTCAAGGCTTTTTTCCTTTTATCTTCATCACGAACCTGGGTTACATACACGCTCACTAGTAACAGATTTCTTTCCAAATTCGTTGTTGAGGCGGCTATTGCTTCAATCACCTCAAAAGCGGGTAACTGAACCTCTTTGTGCGTTATATTTCTGGCGTACATTAAAGCCACTCCACCATAACCATCATTTCTTGGTTTGGAAAGAAATCTGTACCCTCTCACATTTAACGTCTTGTTCATTCTTTCCCACGTTTCGCTTATAAGCATCACATTCACTTTATTCTTGGCCAGATAATTTTCCAACATACTTTTCTTTGCGTAAAAACTTTGTATGTTTATCTGGCCAACAATAATTCTTTCACTCATGTCTCACATTCATTCAAATAACAATTTATTCATATCAATTAAAATATGTGCAGGGAGAATCCATTAGTTTAACAAAAATAAATTTAAAAAATAAATAGATTTTGTTGCATAAAAAATGTTGTTGTTGCATCCTTCAGTAATAAATGTTGCATTTTGTTGTTTTATGCTGCGCGTTGATGTCCATTTTCGTTTATGTATAAAATCATTTTTTATTTTTGTAATTGTTGAATATTATTTAATCTGGTTTTATTGGAGGTAGTGGTGCCATAAAATTGTCATTATTTGCGTCCTTGCTCAACGCTGTATTGTTGTACTGATCAATAAAAGCTATACGGTTTTTTGTACTAGTATAGCGAGTTTTTTTGTACGGTCGACCTCGTTTATTTACATTTTTGTTTACCGACACATCTTCAGCTTCCGTGTCCATACAAAATGAATCAGTTTCTGTTGTTCTCTCTTTGTTATTGTGGTCTTTTAAATTAATCATTTTTTTGATTTTTTCAATTTTATTTTGTGCCGCTGTGTGTAGCATGTTGATTTTCGCAACATCACTATATTTAACAGGTTCTTGATTGGTAGTAGCTTGAACCGTATTTTTATCGAACGTGCTTGTTTGTTGTGCGTGTTCTGATTATCGTTGCGTTTGTAAATGTTGTTCATCTGTTTCTTGTGTTGCTATTGTTTGTTGTTGTGCTTGTGGCAACTCGTTGGTGTTATTGCACAATAACGGACAATCTTGTTTTTTATGAGTGTCTTCGCCGCATTTAAAACACCTCTCTCTCATTACATCATAGAAAATTCTTGATTTATATTTTGGACGTATATAAATTGCGGAATTTCGCGTTCAATTTCAATGTATACACCTCTCACACCCGAAAATACTGGTAATAGGGAGTTTGCAGCAAATTTTTCTCGTCTTGTTGACAATATATTTCCAAACCGTTGCATGGCCTCACACAACGTTTTTTCAGTAATTTCTGGTGGTAGATTAAATACACGCACATATCGCATTACCCCACTTGTACCCTTCACAGTAACTTCTGTTGTTGTTCCATTATTATAGGTGAAGATTAGTGAATTTTTTTCCAATATAAATTGTTGGTATGTTTGTTCATTATTGAATTTAATGTAGATACACCGATCGTACAAATCTTGATTGTCTGTTATTGTGCAATACAATCAACGAGTTGCCACTACAACAACAAGCACAACAACAAACAATAACATCACAAAAACCAGATGAACAACATTTACAAACGCAAGGACAATCACAACACACACAACAAACAAGCACGTGCGAAAAAATACGTTATACAAAATAAAATATACATAAATACGTAATACAAAAATACGTTACCATCGACTAACAATAAAGAACCAATAAAATATAGCGATGTAGCAAAAATCAACATGCTACACACAGAGGACAAAAACAAAATTGAATCTACAAAAAAAATGGTTAACATTAGAGATCATTTGCACACAAGAAAACAGCAAACCGACTCATCGTGTATGGATACGGAAAGCGAGGATGTAGATGAAAATATTGGCAAGCGCGGTCGACCCGCCAAAAAAACAAGATACACAAATACAAAAATTAGAATTGCGTTCACAGAACAGTATAATATGGCAATGACGAGTGCAAATGCAAAAAATAATAATTTTATTGCACCAACACCACCTTCAAAAAATAAAACGGAGGGAACCGGATAGTATGGTCACGTTTTACGATGTAATCGTAAACACAATATAAAAAAATCAAAAAAAAAAAAAAAAAAAAATCAATATTCATCACACGTAATTGGACAACGCGCAGCATACATTTTTGTTGCAACAAAATGCAACAATTATTATACATTGAAGGATGCAACAACAACATTTTTTATGCAACAAAATTTATTTATTTTTAAATTTATTTTTGTTAAACTAATGAATGGATTCTCCCTGCACATATTTAATTGGTATGTACAAATTGTTATTTGTGTGAATGTGAAACATGAGTGAAAGAATTATTGTTGGCCAGATAAACATACAAAGTTTTTACGCGAAAAAATGTATGTTGGAAAATTATCTGGCCAATAATAAAGTGAATGTGATGCTTATAAGCGAAACGTGGGAAAGAATGAACAAGACGTTAAATGTGAGAGGGTACAGATTTCTTACCAAACCAAGAAGCGATGGTTACGGTGGAGTGGCAATAATGTACGACAGAAATCTGACGCTTCAAGAGATACAGTTACCCGCTTTTGAGGTGATTGAAGCAATTGCCGCCTCAACGACGAATTTGGAAAGAAATCTGTTACTAGTGAGCGTGTATGTAACCCAGGTGCGTGATGAAGATGACAGGAAAAAAGCCTTGAGTGATTTTAAAAAATTGTTTGAGTGGGTGAGAGATAAAAGTGACCTGATTGTATGTGGAGATATGAATGCGCATGCGAGAATGTGGGGTTGTTTAGACAATTGCGCAAGAGGAAAACAGTTGGCCGACCTGATTCAAGACTCCGATATGGTGCTCTTGAATGATGGGAGGCCAACTAGAATGGCGAATGTGGGAGGCACGGCCAGCGCAATAGATTTGTCTATGACAACTATTGAACTGGCCTGCCGGGTCACTTGGAATGTTGAAGAAGAGAATTTGGGTGGTGATCATTTCATGATCAAAATGATCATGAATGATAATCGAGTGTTTAGAAAAAAACGTGAATTAATGAATAATAGGAAATGGGTGAATCAAATGAATGAGATTCTCGGAGAAAATGAAATAAATCAAAGTCAGTTAGATAGTGAAATTGAACGGGTAAATAAATTGTGCACAAAAATTGTGGATATGAAAGATATTAATGTGAATGGTTGGTGGAACAATGAAGTTCAATACTGGTATGAAAGGAAGCGAATAGCCTTGCGTGAATTTAATAGGAATAAGAGTAGTGAGAATAAGACTATATATGGTAAAATGAATGGTAAATTGAAAAAGGCTATTCGCAGAGCAAAAAGGAAAAGTTGGCGGGAATATGTGTCCCAAATGACACATAGAACCACAACTAAGGATGTATGGAGTTTGTTTAATAGGGTGAATGGTAAACATTTATAGGTGAGCAATGTGGTATGTGAGAACCGAGAAAAAGGTGAAGAATTTGTAAGAATGGTATTGAATGTAAGCAATGATTTGAATGTAATAAATGAAGTTGATAGAATGAGTAGAAATGAAAGAATGGATTGTAAGTATGAATGGGGAGAGTTCCTGAGAGTGTTAGATATATCAAAATCTACCACTCCAGGGACGAACCGAGTAAGTTATAAAATGATTCGGTTGTTGAGTGACTCAGCAAAACATAATTTGCTTGAGATACTCAACAAAGTGTGGATGGGTTCAAAAATACCGGACAAATGGAAAAAGAGCAGGGTGGTTCCTATCCCTAAACGGGATAGTGATCCAGATGTGGCAACAAATTATCGAGGCATATGTATGTTGAATGTTTTTATAAAAATCTTAAATGGAATGATGAAAGAGCGCATGGAAGATTTTGTGAATGAAAATAATTTGTTGCCATCGACAACATTTGGATTTCGAAAGAACCACTCTGCAATCTAGTGTGTGGAAAAGTTTGTTTGGGAAGTTAGAAAGGACAATATGAAAGCTGTTGCGGTATTTTTGGACATTGAAAGAGCTTATGATTATGTGGTTCCGTGGAAATTACAACAAATTCTCTCGAATTTTGGATTTTCACGGAAAGTATGTATGTGGATAAAAGATTTCATGACTGATAGAAAAATGGTTCTGAATGGAAGTGGTTTTAGGTTGGAGGGAGTTGCAAATATTGGACTTCCGCAAGGAAGTAAAACATCTCCAGCTCTGTTCAACCTATACACCAGCGAGATACACCACATCAATTCAGACAATTAAATCGTTCTACAATTTGCAGACGATTTTGTAGTAATTGGAAAAGGGAGAAGTATTGATGTGGCGGCTCAAAGAGCGCAAAAGGGGGTAGATGATTTAATTCAAAAACTTAAAATGTTGAATCTGAGAGTGAATCCAGATAAGTGTGCTTTTATGAGTTTTAGAACCAACTTTGCAAATGTTAATATAAGTGTTGATAGTTACAGAATTGAACAAGTAAATGCGTACAGGTATTTGGGTATTTGGATTGATAGACGTATGAATTTTGGGAAGCACATGAAAATTTTGGCAGATAACTGCAAGGAACGTTTAAATGTGGTTAAACGGGTGAGCAAACCTAAATGGGGCGCTCATCCGAGTGTGACTGACATGTTAAGGAAGGCCCTTATATCCTCCAAAATTGGATATGGTATTAGTGTGTATGGGAATGGTTCGAAAGGGGCTTTTAGCCAATTAATGAAAGTAGAAAATGCATGTGCAAGAGTGGTATTGGGGGCGATTAACTCAACCCCAATACACACTCTGTGGTCTGAAATGGGTGATTCACCTCTTGATTACAAGAGAGAGTGGATCACAGTGAGAGAGTCGGTGAGAATGATAACTAAGAAAAATGAGTTTTGGAACGAGATGATAGTAAGATTACAAAATAGGGCGGTGTACAAACCGACATATAGAACTAGTATTGCACTTGAAAACTTGAACATGTTTCTGAGTATAGGCAATGCTGGTCCGCAACCCGTTCCTAATAATCTTACTGTATGTTTGACTATGGAGGAATATAATAAGGGAATGAATGAAGTTATCGCCAAAGTTATGTTTGGGAAAATCAGTCAGCGGTATATGCGAGAGGATATTGTTTATACAGATGCTAGTGTGAATGAGAATGGAGTGGGTGTTGGTGTATTTATGCCTGCTAACAATGTTGAAAAGTATTTTAAAGTGGACAAAGGCATCTGTATAATGAACGCTGAACTGATTCGAATGTTGGAAGGAATTAAACTGGCTGTGAATGAAGGGGAAAGGAAAATAGTAATATTTTCCGATTCCCAGAGTGGTTTATGTTTGCTGAAATGTGGAGGTGGAAGGGAAGGCAATGTGTATGTTGATTTAATTTTTGAATGCGTTCGAGATTGTCAACGTGATGTGACCATACAATGGATCCCATCACATAGACAGATCGAAGGGAATGAAAGAGCTGATATGTTAGCTAAAAAGGGTACATTGAATGACATGGTTCAGGAGTACGAAAGGAAGGATGCAAGAGATGTACTTCGAATGTTTCAAATGAATCTGTGGAGAAAATGGGAGAGTGAATTTAACGAGAAAAGTCTAACGAAAGGAATGAAGTACAGCGTGCTCCGTGGTACTCCTTTGAGAATTCTGTTCTTTAAGGAGATCAAAGGAGATACTCGAATGTTGCGAACGGTTGAGAGAATCAGGCTGAACCATGGAAACTGGAAGGAATGCTTGTGGAAACGTCATTTGAGTGAGGACAAGGATTGTGAGTTGTGTGGAAGTGTGGAGGATGTTGAACATCTCATATTGGCTTGTCCCAGATATAGCCAATATAGATCTAAGTTCAACATCCTTCGGAATGCAAAAAATCTAAGTGATTTAATGAATGAGGGTGATTTTTTGGCTTACAAGGAAATGTATGAATTTATTAGGATGAGTGGAATAGCAATATGATACAAATAAGCAGTAGCCGACAGAATATGTGTAGGGAGTAATCCGGAACCATTTTAATGATTAAACATTTTTTGGCTAAAATATGGATTATCAATTAAAACAATATAAATAAAAATTGTAATACAAATTTAAATTTATGGCAATATGGCTCTAATTTTGTAGGAGCCAAGGCCTAATAAAAAAAAAAAAAAAAAAAATGTTCTACAACTAAAATGTCCCTAATTTAGCACCAAATTATAACGAAAAAATGAATCGTATTCTCCAGAATCGCAGGAAATTTACAGTTTTAGTAGATTTTTATATTTTGACAACAACAAAATATAACACTGGTTTTATGGAAAATTTGATGAAAAATGGCGCTTTATTAAAAATGTTAGAATATTAAACCGAATTAATTACTGAATGTGTTGCTATAGACTACTTAATCACTGTTTTGTTGAACATTCTCTAATTTCAAAAGCTCATAAAGCTTTGTTAAATGTTCTACAACTAAAATATCCGTAATTTAGCACCAAATTATGACGTAAAAATGAATCGTATCCTCCAAAATCGCAGGAAATTTACAGTTTTAGTAGATTTTTATATTTTGACAACAACAAAATATCACACTGGTTTCATGGAAAATTTGATGAAAAATGGCGATTTATTAAAAATGCTAGACTATGAAACCGAATTAATTACTGAATGTGTTGCTATAGAAAACTTAATCGCTGTTTAGTTGAACTTTCTCTAAACTTAAAAGCTCATAAAGCTTTGTTAAATGTTCTACAACTAAAATATCCCTGATTTAGAACCAAATTATGACGTAAAAATGAATCGTATCCTCCAAAATCGCAGGAAGTTTACAGTTTTAGTAGATTTTTATATTTTGACAACAACAAAATATCACACTGGTTTCATGGACAATTTGATGAAAAATGGCGATTTATTAAAAATGCTAGAATATGGAACCGAATTAATTACTGAAAGTATTGCTATAGGAAATTAATTCGCTGTTTTGTTGAGCTTTATCTAATCTTAAAAGCTCATAAAGCTTTGCTAAATGTTCTACACATTCGATTGTCAACCTCTGTGGTGTAGGTACAGAACTAATGTCAAAAATTAAAATAAGAATTAGTGAGTTTGAAATATTGAAAAATATTTTGATATTAGTGCTGTCCAAATTTAAAAAGCGCAATTCTGCGCAGTGGTTAAATTTAATACCGGTTTAAAACAATGTTGTGGAATAAAATAGATAGTTCAAGGCAAAAAACTGTAAAAGTACAGTTCCAAAAGACAGAGGCTAAGCCAGCAGATCAAGAAATGATGCAATTTGTCTTGAACAATGGGCTAACGGCTAAAGATATACATAGCTGTACCAGGATTTGTACGAGCGGTGTATTTATATAAAATTTAACAATGAACAGAGGTACCTTGAATTTCTACGAGAAACACATGTTTTGACGTTTAATTATATTAATGGAACATCAATTGAGCTAACGGTAAAGGATCAAGTCGAATAATGCGGTACGTTAGGGGATTTAACTTGCCACAAAAAATCACGGACAAAACACTGAGTGAGGCCTTGCACCGTTTTGGTAGTATACACTCAACAAGATACCTACCTGATCAGGCAGATATACGAATTTTCATTCTTTGCTCCCCGTCAATTTTAGAATTAACACTATACAAATTTTAACCCAAAAAAATTATTAAGCTTTCCAATACTAAACTTCACAAAGTAAATTTATAAACTCTAAAAGATACATTAGTGATTAACCAATATCCCGAAAAATTATTAAAAAAGGTAATTTGGAAAACAAGAAATTTTCATAGAAATACTCTATTTAGCAGCCATACAATAGCCACGGGGAAGCCAACACGGATGTACAGCCAGTTCGCAAGCCTAATTAGAAACATTTTTTCCACAATTAAAGATTAGGCACCTTTAATAAATAATCAAATGTGGTTTACCAATTCCGTTGTAGTTGCAACGCTACGTATACTGGGCAGACAAAACAATTTTAGGAAAAAAGAATTTATCAACACAGATATGACATTAACAAAGATCTAAATTTAAATATTGGCGCACTTACACTGCACCTTTAATATTCAAATCATTCAATCAATTTAGATAACGTTAAAATTTTCGATAAACAGACCAATTTTAGGAAAAGATCGATTTTGGAAATGTTTCATATTAAATCTAAATTGCATAAAAATGAATTTTAACGCAATTATGAAGATTTCTAAAGCAACATTTGCATTACAGAATATTTTTAATAAAACTATTAAACATTTTAAAGCAACCTGCCCAAATTGATAAAATATACCAACATAAAATTCGCTATAATAAGCGGGCTTAAATTTATTCTCGTGTTTTGCTTTACTGATATAAAATTCGCTAAATCACATCGACTAAATGACAAATAAAATAATTAGGTTTTCTGAATTCGAAAATGGTCATCATGTTAAAGGTAAGCTTTTGAGTTTTGAATTTATAATTTATTACCTTAGGCGACTATAATGTTAAGTAGCCCGCCAACGCTAATAGAAAGATAAATGTTTGTTTTTTTTAAAGTTAACTGCTTTGTGAGATTTCGAACCTCAAGGCACTAAAAACAAAGACCAAATGACCAAACCCCAGAAAGAAAAGCGCTAAACTTGCTTTTAAATTAATTACTTCTAAAATATTTTATTAATGCAGTCTTTGATAAATTTTAATGCAGGTGATTGATGGTTCTTCTACAACTTGCTTTACATTCTAATCTAATGTTGCACTAAAATTAAATGTAATTGTTATATTACAAATTATTGAAAATTTTATTAAATCCTTTTTAATGCAAACTTTGTATTATTTAAAAATACAGCCTTTTACTGGCCCTATATGTAATGCAATTTACATAACATACGCAATATTTTTTTAAGTGTGTAGAGTCCCTGAGTATCAATGCAGTTTCGAAGTAAAGTACATATCATATTTTCATTCAACAAAATATTAGAATTATACGAATACTAAAAGGTATGTAATTTAATATTTCAGATATCCCGTTACATTAGGTGGTGTGCAATTAAGTCTCCGTAGAGGGAAATCATTATTAATCAACCTCATATAAAATTCAAAACAAAAAACAAAACCCATAAACATTAGCCAAATTGGGACATGTATACACAATGCCACGAACACATTTCATATTTGTTCCTCGAACAAAATATTTCAACAGACACGATAAAAAAATAAAAAAAATACAAAATTCTACAGTTATTTGTGGTTCATGTAAAATTTGATGAGAATTTAATTTTTATTTCCTTTTTCCGTTTTTTATCCCCATTATTACTTCCTTTATTATACGGAAAAGCTGTAAAATCACAAAAAAAAAAAAAAAATAAAAAAATAAAGGAAAAATAATTTAAATTAGTGAGGATTATAATCATCATGACCATTCCTTTCTATATAGTATTATATTTAGTATGAACTCACGAGAGTAGCAGCTAAATACAATAAAATTAATTTTTTTTTTTTTCGTAATGGTTTTGAGCTAAATAAATTAAGTTGAAATAATATGATTAGTTCGTTTGGTGGGTTGCCCTATAGTGTACGGAATATAAAAAATTATTTATTACATCAAATTAAATTTAAGCCGCCAAATAATTAAATTTTATGCACAATTTTCAAAAAAATACAAAAAACAGATTGTTAACGTCTTTAGTATAAATGGATAATATGGCGTGTGATTTTCATTTAATTTCTATGATAATTTGGCGGTAATTTTTGTAGATTAAGGCTAATAATTATTTCACGTTAGAACGTTACTGTGTATAATAAAAAACGACAAAAAAAAAGTAGCATTCATATCTAAGATAAGGATCATTTTGATATTTCTTTATGTGTATATTAGACTTATCTCTCAAAATCTTAAGTACCATAAATGTGTATATCTATAATCATCATTCATTTTTTATCAAAGGCTTGGTGTCATACATTTTAAATGTTTGTCAACAATTTTGTCCCATTTTTATATTTATCTAAGAATATTTATTTTTCTTCTGATGCGCTGTTTATACATCTACACGATATTCTACTTGAAGCAAGAATAAAAGTTGCTTTATACTAGGGGGCTTAGATAAAAAGAAATGTCTTAGCGATTTTTTTGTACTTTTGATTTAACTAAAATAAATAATCATTAATTTTTTTTTTTTTTTAAGGATGAATAGAGAAGCACAACATTAGAAGAAAAATTATATTTCCTTACGACAGTACACAAACAAAAAAAAATATATAAATTACTGTGAATATTTTATTTTTTCTTATCACAAGCTCAAGATAAAATCTAAACAAAATAATAATATTCTTGTTTAAAAAAAAAACTGAAATGTGTACATAAAAATTGTTTTCCATAAACACAGAGCTTTTTAGATTGAAAACTAAAATGGAAAAACTGCATGTAAAGGTAATTTTTTTTTTGTTTGTCAGCTAGATTAATTTTTGCTGCAGATAAAGGGATAAAAAACAAAAGAAAATGAATTTTTTACTTTTGTTATGTAACATACCGTATTTTTTTCTGCTGTGAACAGCATTTAGTTGGAAAAATTATTGGGAAAACTAAAGTAAATATAGATTCACTGTTTATGTTCGTTAAAGCTCGTTGATTCTAAACCATATTTGTAATGCAGTTTAAATCTTAGTTGCATTCCAACCTCAATTATTTTATATATCTAAAGGTATTTATAAAAGACCTTAGAATTCTAGTTAGTTTAATCCAAAAAGCTACCTTACTTTTCACAAAACCAGTAAATTATTTTCGATGCCGATTGGCAGTGTTGTGCGTCTACACAAAGAAGTAGTTAAGCGTAGTTTGTTTATTTTTAGTGTTTTGTATTTTAAAGTCTTTGATAAATAGTAAGTAAGATCTTACGTCATTGATTTCGTTTTTATAATTTTATACTGTATTTTACACAAAGACCTACAAAGAAAAAGTAAATGTGTACAATTTTATTTTAATTATATTAATCAAATTACCAAATTTAAGTTATTGATTTTAAAATATGTTATACTCTAAGGTTTGATTTAAATATAAATCTAAATATATTTTCTATTACGAGTATTTTTCATTCATAAAATCTTAATGAAAAATGTTCAATTTAATATGGGTTTTTATGGGAAATCGTAAAACGTATCCCCCTTAAATTAAGCTTCTTTTAAAATTAGTCTGAACCTGACGGCTTGTATAATCAGGAATGCTTTAACAATATGTAGACAACGTAGAAAATTCGTAGACCAATAAAATTGTACTGTATTTCAAGCCTTGAGTAAAGAATAAACTATATACCAGAATACATTTTTTACACATCATATGATCATAAAATTATAATTTGATGTGCCTATACATATCGAGAACAATCTAACCATGGGTTTGTGTACGCATATTATACTGTTAACACATTTTATTAACAAACAGCTGGTACAAAATTACAGGAATATTAGGAATACAATATTTGGAATAACATAAACAACCTAACCAACATTTACCGGAATATCATAAATAACCAAATACCAAAAGCAACAATTGGCCAATATCAACATAATTTACACACTCATCATCAAAATATTTAATTAATATTAACCAGAGCGTGCTAATGGAAGAGACCATACAACATTTGGTAAACGGTCCAACATTTACTAATACATTTACAAATACAACATTTGGACATTTCATAATCATATTTTGGTATCGACATTTAACGGTATTCAATTGATCAACGGCATCCCTAGATTTGGACAGCAATTACACATGAAAAACCAACACTTCAACAGTATCATTCTATTTTATTAACTTATACAAAAAAATAAACAAAAAATAATAATTACATGTACTACAAATAATTATGGTGAGTTGAATTTAATATTTCAATATATATTTCAATATATACATTTAATATACATTTTTTCTCCTTCTATTTACATATCCACACATAATCAATTCACTTTTATGAGTTCCATTAGTGATGACAAAATAAATAAAAATCAAAGAACGATACAATCGATTAAAATAGAACGGAAATCAATAAACATATCAGAACAGCTATCGGATACGTCAAATGATAGTGAAGATAATAATTCGGGAAATACAAATCAGGTGAGTAACCAAGTTTTGTATAACAGTAATGATTATATCAGCAAAAATTGCACTGACCTTGAACAACAATCTGTGATAACGCCATCAACCTCGAAACCACATCCTAGTACTATAAATAAATTATCCACTAATCAAAATCGCAAAATGTCCCTAAATTTGAATATTGCTTTAAAAATTGTACCAGAATTTAATGGTAATCCCAGAAAATTGAACAAGTTCATTTTAGCCTGTGAAATGGTCTATATAAAACTAAATGATGAATTTGACGAGGATGCACTAATTGAAATGATATTATTTAAATTGCAAGATAAAGCACATGAAATTTTCAAAAATAAAACATTTAAAAAATATCCTGATCTGAAATGCGAATTAAACACTCAATTTTCCGAAAATAGACCTATCGAGTATTTACAAGTAGCATTAGTTAGGGCAATTCAACGACCGAACGAAGACGTTAAATCTTATACCTACAGAATTGATGAGTTGTTGAACGATTTAAATACTGCTTGTATCGCATAAGAAGGTGAACAATCTTCTGAAATTATACAGCATTTAAATGGAACCTCGGCATTGAAATCATTCGTAGATTGTCTTAGCAGTTCATTAAAACTAATTATAAAAGCGTGTAGATTTGCTACTTTAAAAGAAGCTGTATCTAAAGTAATAGAAGAAGAGACTCCTATTAATTATAAACTATCCTCTGTTTCGAATGCACCTTCTAGCTCTTCTATAAAATATTTAAAATACCAAATTTGTAAAAAGAATGGGCATTCAGCGGAAACTTGCTATCGTAGGAACTCAAGAGATTCTACCGAGTTCCAGAATAAAACCAGAACATTCGACAATTCCAATAAATCATTTATTACAAATCAAAGTACTCAGTTAAACCAATCAGAATTATCAAATCAGCAAACAACAGTATGTGGTTATTGTAAGCGAATAGGACATCACATCAGAAATTGTTGTCAACGAAAATATGCTGAAGCAACTCGAGTTCAAAATGTTAACTTATTTGTCCAAACTGTTAAGGATTCGGGAAACGAGAGTCCACTCGTACAGAAAGAAGCTAACACGCCTGTTCGAGTGAGCGAAATTCACTAAAATTGGGTTCGAATTCAGAGATAGTATCACCTACGCCAAACGAACATTTTACTTTACCATCTGATTATTCAATTAAACTAAATAATAATATCCATAAATATGTTTTTTAAATAACGAAATATTGAAGAATGAATATTCGAGTTATTAGTATATTTTAAAAAAAAAATTGTATAAAAGAAGATGTTATGTGTCACCCTGATTTAAAATGCACTATCACTGACATCATGCATAATCAAATTTAAACCTTAGCGTTATGCGAAGGAAACATATTTTTGAGCCAAGATAAATCAATTCCTTAAAAATTTCACATAGTAAGTAATGAATTCCCAATAAATTCTATGGGTATTTTAGGCAAAAATTTTCTCGAATGCTATGGTTGTAAAATTGATTACACAAATAAACTTTTGGAAGTTTCTTTATTAAGTTGCTATTCTCACAAACTTCCTCTGTGTTCCAAATTTTTGGTAAACGACACTATTCCTCCTAGAGTCGAAAAAATTATGAATATTTGTCATTTGTTACCGAAAAATTCTGAACACTATTGACTATTAAAATTTCACCAGGTGTTTTCACCGGAAATTGTATATTAAAAACCTTAAATTGCCAATTTCCACTATCCATTTTAAACACAAATGAATTCGCAGTCGATCTTAAAGAAATAAATGTAATGCCAACGCTTCTAGAAAATTATAAGGTATTACAATTAAACAAATGGAAAAATCCTGTAGAAAATCGACTTCAAACCTTAAAAACTACACAAAATTTGTCGGTCTTTTAACGATATCTTCTATTTAGAAGGTGATGAAATCACTAAAACCGATACTATTTCACATGAAATTACACTCATCCCTAACGCTAGACCAATTAATATTAAACCATACAGATTACCCTTTGCAGCAAAGAAATAAATAAATAACCAAGTTGAAGATATGTTAAAAAACAATATTATCGAACAATCTAATAGTCCATGGAACTCACCATTACTTGTTGTTCCGAAAAATCAGGAGAAGGCCTCAAACGCTTGAGAGTTGTTGTGGATTATCAGAAATTAAATGAAATTTCCATTCCAGAGACATTCCCATTACCAAACATAGTGGATATTTTAAACCAACTTGGAAAATCAAATTATTTCTCTACACTTGATCTAGTAGATGGATACCATCAAGTTCCTGTAAGTGAAAAAGATAAACCAAAAACAGCGTTCAGCACAAATCTAGGTCATTACCAATTTAATCGTATGCCGTTTGGACGGATGATGAATTCGGTATTGTCAGGTTTGAACACCATAAAATCTTTTGTTTATCTTGACGACTTTGTGATCTGCGGGTATGATTTAGAAGACCACAATAAAAAACTAGTCGAAGTTTTCACTTGCTTACGAGCTCATAAACTAAAACTGCAACCAAAAAAATGTAAATTCTAAAGAAAGGAAATTAGTTATTTCGGTCATACTATTTCTGATGCGGGAGTTCGACCAGATCCGTTTAAAATATCTGCAATAAAAAACTATCCTAAACCTAAAACAACTAAAGACATAAAATCATTTTTAAGACTATGCTGTTATTACAGACGCTTCATAAATGGATTCTCTGATATTACAGAACCTCTCACAGCTCTTCAAAAAAAAAAAATATTTCATTTGAATGGTCTCCTTTTTGTGAAGAAGCATTTCTAAAATTAATAAAAGGGTTAATAAATTCGTCTATCTTGTGTTATCCTGACTTTTCAAAACAGTTTATCGTCACGACCGATGCAAGTGACGTGGCCATAGGAGCTATCTTATCACAAAATTCTTAAAATCACATCGACCTTCCTATTGCTTATGCAAGTAGGGTGTTACAGAAAGCAAAGAAAAATTATGCTACGATTGAAAAAGAGCTTTTTGCCATTGTCTGGGCATTAAAACGATTTCGACCATATATTTTTGGACAACAATTTATATTTCGTACTGATCATAAACCTCTTATTTGGCTTAAGTCAATATCAAACCCTGCATCTCGTTTAGTTCGTTGGAGAATAGATATTCACAGTTACGACTACAAAATTGAATTCAAATCGGGTAAAGCTAACAAAAATGCCGATTCCTTAAGCCGTATTGAACTGAAAAGCCCTATAGACAATGATAAAAGTATCAAAATCGTAACCACTAGAGCAAAATCTAAATTAAAGTCCTCAAGTGACACATTAGAATCTCAAAATTCAGATTTAAGAACCAAGACTTCATCAAATTCATAATGATTTGAAGTTCCGAATAACGAAACGTTCACTTCAAGTATCATTCAACTCGATAATCAACTGGAAATAGAACAAGTTCTACATAATTTCTATTTTAATCCTCTCGGAGGTCACCAGGGCGTATATAGAACATATAAAAGATTAAAACTTTACTATTAATTTCCAAAGATGATGACCACCATCCATAATTTTATTAGAAAATGTGCTGACTGTACAAAGGTACCATTTAAAAAACTAATTTTAGATGTATTGGGACCACTTTCCATTACAGAAAAGGAAAATAAGTATATTTTAACACTTCTGGATGATCTAACTAAATTTTCGTTGGGTATATGTGTAACAAATCAGGAATCATCAACTGTTGCTAGAGCATTTGTCGATCACTTTGTATGTGTATTCGGGTCGCCACAGTCAATAGTAACCAATCAAATTTTATGTCTGAATTGTTTTCAAGCGTATGTAAAATATTAAATATTAAAAAGATCAATACAACAACGTACCACCCTCAGTCGAACGGCGCATTAGAGCGCTCACATAGGACGTTGGGGGAGTATTTAAGAAATTGTACATCAAATAATGTCAATGATTCGGACAACTGGATATCAATGGCCTTGTTCACATATAACTCTAAACCACATTCATCTGCAGAGTATATGCCTTTTGAGCTAGTTTTTGGATATAAACCAACAATTCCAATATCGTTAATGAAAAACCCTGAACCAATATATAACTACGAGTCTTATGTTCTTGAATTGAAAAATAATTTTCAAAATTGCTGGAAAATTGCTAGAAATAACCTTATTCAAGCTAAACATAAATCGAAAGCCTATTATGACAAGAATGCGAAAAATACAAAATTTTAAGTTGGAGATTCAGTACTCCTCAAAAATGAAATAATGAGCAACGGAAAACTAGACAAATTATGGAACGGTCCTTATAAAATAATAGATATAAACTCGGATGAAAACTCTACAATCCGAATTAGTCGTCAAAATAAAGTGATCCACAATAACAGATTAAAGTTGTTTCAAGAATAAAGATAAATTAAAAATCATTGTTGTTGAACGAAACATGGATATTCACCGAATTATAATTTATTTACATATATGTATACAATTACATTAAATTACCATTTTTATAAATTTTTCATTTTTATTATATTTTAGCAGTTCATAATTGAAATTGAAATAAAATTTTCTGAATTTAAATATGTTATCCTATATAATAATACTTACCCTAGAATACTTATAACCGATCATACCACAATGTATAAAAAGGTTTCAATGTACATATATTAGATTTAATTTACAATAATATGATGGATTAAAAATAAACCCTTCAGGTTTATCCTTTTTTAATCTTAGAGAATTCCGTGGCCCACCATTGACATAAAAATTGAATCCAACCGTCAAGCCTATTCATCTACCAGCTCGGCGAATTCCAATTGCTCTTCGAGTATCCGTCGAGGAAGAACTGGAAAAGTTGATGTTACAGAGGATATTGAAGCGCATAGTTCTACAATCTGATGGATCCGTCCGGATTTGCGGCGATTACAAATCTACCGTTAATAAGGCTATAACTCTCTATACCTATCCGATACCATAAGCAGCCCAATTGCTCTCCACGATACCAAGGAGTAATATTTTCGCAAAGCTTGACTTGGCTCAAGCCTATCAACAGCTAAAGGTTTATGAGGAGTCGGTGATGATACAAACCATCACGACACACAAAGGAGCCTACAAGGTAAAGCGACTCCAATTTGGAATTTCCGCAGCACTCGGAATCTTTCAAAATTTCATTGAAAATTTAATCTGTGGAATCGAGGGCGCTATTCCATACTTTGATGACGTTATAGTAATTGCATCTGCCTGAGAAGATTATCAGTAATCTTACAACGATTTTACGAAGCAGGATTATGTTTTTTTTTTTTTTTTTTTTTTTTTTTTTTTTTATTAGGCTTGGCTTCTACATAAAAAAAGAGCCATATCGCCAAAAATCATATTTATAAATCTGTTTACATATTTTAGTTCAAATTACATTTTTTATAATATTTTCCTCACTATTAAAACGAACCGGATTATCCCTTCACATATTTCATCAGCTAGTAAATAGTTGTTTCATATTAAATTGTTATTCCACTCATCCTAATAAATTCATACATTTCCTTATAAGCCAAATAACCACCCTCATTCATTAATTCACTTAAATTTCTTGCATTCCGAAGGATGTTGAAATTAGATCTATATTGGCTATATCTGGGAGAAGCCAATATGAGATGTTCAACATCCTCCACACTTCCACATAACTCACAATCTTTGTCCTCACTCAAATGACGTTTCCACAAGCATTCCTTCCAGTTTCCATGGTTCAGCCTGATTCTCTCAACAGTTCGCAACATTCGCGTATCTCCTTTGAGCTCCTTAAAGAACGGAATTCTCAAAGGAGTACCACGGAGCACGCTGTACTTCATTCTTTTCGTTAGACTTTTCTCGTTAAATTCACTCTCCCATTTTCTCCACAGATTCATCTGAAACATTCGAAGTACGTCTCTTGCATCCTTCCTTTCGTACTCCTGAACCATGTCATTTAATGTACCCTTTTGTGCTAACATATCGGCTCTTTCATTCCCTTCGATCTGTCTATGTGATGGGATCCATTGTATGGTCACCTCACGTTGACAGTCTCGAACGCATTCAAAAATAAGATCAACATACACATTGCCTTCCCTTCCACCTCCACATTTTAGCAAACATAATCCACTCTGAGAATCGGAAAATATTACTATTTTCCTTTCCCCTTCATTCACAGCCAGTTTAATTCCTTCAAATACTCCAATCAGTTCAGCGTTCATTATACAGATGCTTTTGTCCACTTTAAAATACTTTTCAACATTCTTACCAGGCATAAATACACCAACACCCACTCCATTCTCATTCACACTAGCATCTGTATAAACTATATCATCTTGCACATACCGCTGACTGATTTTCCCAAACATAATTTTGGCGATAACTTCATTCATTCCCTTATTAAATTCCTCCATATTCAAACATACAGTAAGATTATTAGAAACGGGTTGCGGACCAGCATTGCCTATACTCAGAAACATGTTCAAGTTTTCAAGTGCAATACTAGTTCTATATGTCGGTTTGTACACCGCCCTATTTTGTAATCTTACTATCATCTCGTTCCAAAACTCATTTTTCTAAGTTATCATTCTCACCGACTCTCTCACTGTGATCCACTCTCTCTTGTAATCAAGAGGTGAATCACCCATTTCAGACCACAGAGTGTGTATTGGGGTTGAGTTAATCGCCCCCAATACCACTCTTGCACATGCATTTTCTACTTTCATTAATTGGCTAAAAGCCCCTTTCGAACCATTCCCATACACACTAATACCATATCCAATTTTGGAGGATATAAGGGCCTTCCTTAACATGTCAGTCACACTCGGATGAGCGCCCCATTTAGGTTTGCTCACCCGTTTAACCACATTTAAACGTTCCTTGCAGTTATCTGCCAAAATTTTCATGTGCTTTCCAAAGTTCATTCGTCTATCAATCCAAATACCCAAATACCTGTACGCATTTACTTGTTCAATTCTTCGGCTATCAACACTTATACTAACATTTGCAACGTTTGTTCTGAAACTCATATAAGCACACTTATCGGGATTCACTCTCAGATTCAACATTTTAAGTTTTTGTATTAAATCATTTACCCCCTTTTGCGCTCTTTGTGCCGCCACAACAATACTTCTCCCTATTCCAATTACTACAAAATCGTCTGCAAATTGCAGAACGATTTGATTGTCTGTATTGATGTGGTGTATCTCGCTGGTATATAGGTTGAACAGAGCTGGAGATATTCTACTCCCTTGCGGCAGTCCAATATTTGCAACTTCCTCCAACCTAAAACCACTTCCATTCAGAACCATTTTCCTATCAGTCATGAAATCTTTTATCCACATACATACTTTCCGTGAAAATCCAAAATTCGATAGAATTTGTTGTAATTTCCACGGAACCACATAATCATAAGCTCTTTCGATGTCCAAAAATACCGCAACAGCTTTGAAATTATCCTTTCTTACTTCCCAAACAAACTTTTCCACACACTCAATTGCAGAGTGGTTCTTTCGAAATCCAAATGTTGTCGATGGCAACAAATTATTTTCATTCACAAAATCTTCCATGCGCTCTTTCATCATTCCATTTAAGATTTTTATAAAAACATTCAACATACATATGCCTCGATAATTTGTTGCCACATCTGGATCTCTATCCCGTTTAGGGATAGGAACCACCCTGCTCTCTTTCCATTTGTCCGGTATTTTTGAACCCATCCACACTTTGTTGAGTATCTCAAGCAAATTATGCTTTGCTGAGTCACTCAACAACCGAATTATCTTATAACTTACTCGGTTTGTCCCTGGAGTGGTAGATTTTGATCTATCTAACACTCTCAGGAACTCTCCCTATTCATACATACAATCCATTCTTTCATTTCTAATCATTCTATCAACTTCATTTATTACATTCAAATCATTGCTTACATTCAATATCATTCTTATAAATTCTTCACCTTTTTCTCTGTTCTCACATACCACATTGCTCACATTAAAGTATTTACCATTCACCCTATTAAACAGACTCCATACATCCTTAGTTGTGGTTCTATGTGTCATTTGGGACACATATTCCCGCCAACTTTTCCATTCATTTTACCATACATAATCTTATTCTCACTACTCTTATTCCTATTAAATTCACGCAAGGCTATTCGCTTTCTTTCATACCAGTATTGAACTTCATTGTTCCACCAACCATTGACATTAATCTCTTTCATATCCACAATTTTTGTATACAATTTATTTTCCCGTTCAATTTCACTCTCTAACTGGCTTTGATTTATTTCATTTTCTCCGAGAATCTCATTCATTTGATTCACCCATTTCCTATTATTCATTAATTCACGTTTTTTCCTAAACACTCGATTATCATTCATGATCATTTTGATCATGAAATGATCACCACCCAAATTCTCTTCTTCAACATTCCAAGTGACCCGGCAGGCCAGTTCAATAGTTGTCATAGACAAATCTATTGCGCTGGCCGTGCCTCCCACATTCGCCATTCTAGTTGGCCTTCCATCATTCAAGAGCACCCTATCGGAGTCTTGAATCAGGTCGGCCAACTGTTTTCCTCTTGCGCAATTGTCTAAACAACCCCACATTCTCGCATGCGCATTCATATCTCCACATACAATCAGGTCACTTTTATCTTTCACCCACTCAAACAATTTTTTAAAATAACTCAAGGCTTTTTTCCTTTCATCTTCATCACGCACATGGGTTACATACACGCTCACTAGTAACAGATTTCTTTCCAAATTCGTTGTTGAGGCGGCTATTGCTTCAATCACCTCAAAAGCGGGTAACTGAACCTCTTTGAGCGTTATATTTCTGGCGTACATTATAGCCACTCCACCATAACCATCATTTCTTGGTTTGGAAAGAAATCTGTACCCTCTCACATTTAACGTCTTGTTCATTCTTTCCCACGTTTCGCTTATAAGCATCACATTCACTTTATTCTTGGCCAGATAATTTTCCAACATACTTTTCTTTGCGTAAAAACTTTGTATGTTTATCTGGCCAACAATAATTCTTTCACTCATGTCTCACATTCACCCCAATAACAATCTATACATACCAATTAAAAATCTGTCCGGGAGTATCCGCTTCCAAAATTTAACAAAAATAAATTTTAATGAAACAATAAAATTTTGTTGCATGAAATTACTTATGTTGCATCCTTCATATAGATGTTGATGTTGCGAGTTGTTGTCCCATCTTTTGTACTGCTGCCGAGTTTCATGTGTACGTAATATTGATTTTTATTATTTATTTATGATGTGCATTATTATCTGGTTTCATCGGTGTTTGTGGTACAATAAAATTTTCATTGTTAACGCCCGTATTCAACGTTGTGCTGTTATATTGGTCCATGAACGCTATACGGTTTTTTGTAGTTGTGTACCGAGTTTTTTTGTTAGGTCGACCGCGTTTATTTAAATTAACGTTTACTGACACATCTTCATTTTCTGTGTCCATACACGACGAATCTGTTTCTGTTTTTCTCTCTTTTACGTTATACTCTTTTAAATTAACCATTTTTCTGATTGTTTCGATTTTGTTTTCTGCCTCTGCATGTAAAATGTTAATTTTTGCTACATCGCTATACTTAACTCGTTCTTGAGTGGTAATTGATTGTACTGTATTTTTGTCGACCGTGCTTGTTTGTTGTACATGTTGTGATTGTCCTTGCGTGTGTAAATGTTGTTCATCTGGTTCTTGTGGTTGTTGTGTTTGTTGTTGTAGCTGTTGTTCTGCTAAATTGTTGGTGTTATTTAAAAGTGGACATTCTGATTTTTTGTGTGAATCTTCTCCGCATTTGTAACATCTCTCTTTCATGCCGTCGTAAAATATTCTGGCTTTAATGTTATGAATATATATAAATTGTGGTATTTCCTTCTCGATCTCTATATATACTCCTCTTACTCCCGAAAAAACGGGTAGAAGTGAATTAACACCAAACTTTTCCCGTCGTGTTGACAATATATTGCCAAAACGATGTATGGCCTCACTCAATGCTTTGTCTGTTATTTCTGGTGGTAAATTGAATACCCTCACGTACCGCATTATTCCACTTGCTCCTTTTACTGTTACCTCGGTTGATGTGCCATTATTATAATTGAACGTCAAAACATGTGTTTCTCGTAAAAATTCAATATACCTCTGTTCATTGTTAAACTTTATATAAATACACCGCTCGTACAAATCCTGGTACAGCGTATGTATATCTTTAGCCGTTAGCCCATTGTTCAAGACAAATTGCATCATTTCTTGATCTGCTGGCTTAGCATCTGTCTTTTGAAACTGTACTTTTACAGTGTTTTGTCTCAAACTATCCATTTTTACTGATCCACAACCTTGTTTTAAACAGGTATTAAATTTAACCACTGCGCAAAATTGCGCTTATCAAATTTGGACAGCACTAATATCACAATCTTTTTCAATATTTTGAACTCACTAAATTTTTATTTTTATTTTGTATTTCGCTCTATACGCCACAAAGGTTGACAATCGAATGAGGATTATGTTTACATAAGGACAAATGCTTAATTGGGTGTGAATCAGCTAATTTCTTGGGATATCGTATTGATGGAAGTGGTATTCGTCCCACCGAAGACAAGATCGACACAATCCCTAAGACGCCACCACCGGAAGACAATGTACAGCTTCAGGCGTTTTGGGCCTCATCAATTTTTATCACACTTTTATAAGGAGCAAAGCTACCATAGCTGAGCCCCTGTACTAGCTCCTCCATGAAAATACCAAATGGAAGTGGGGACCAATTCAGCAGCAGAGCTTTCTATTCCAGAACACTGACCACCACGGAACGTCGATACGCCCAGATCGACACGGAGGCCTTGTCGATTATTACCGGTGTCAAAAAATTTAACTATTTCCTTTATGGTCGGAATTTTACCATAGTGACCGATTACAAGCCGCTTTTGGGGTTGTTAAACCCTGAGAAGCTAACACCTCAAATTCTCTCTCCCATGATGATGCTCTGGAACGTATCCTTAAATGCGTATCATTTCCAAATCATTCACTGCCCATGGAAGGAAAATGGAAACGCTGACGGCATTAGTCGATTACCAAATCCGATCGCTCCAGCCTCTTCCGCGGAAGGTGATGATGATAGACATAATACAACGTCCAGCTGTATTGGCGAGTAACATCGCCACGTCTACGATGAAGGATCCTCTTTTTTCTCGAGTTCTTTCTTAGTGCCTCAGGAGTTTGCCCGAGGAGGTCGACGATCAGAGAAATTGAAATCACGAACAGCCGGGGATGCTCAATCGAAGGATGGAGGAATGTAATATACTACGCCACTGTACATCAACGGTATTAATAATATTTATACCCTCTTAATAATATTTATACCCTCAAAGGTCAAATTACCAAATTAGTTACTTTCACGCTAATTTCACGCATAATAAACTCGCATTGGATAATTTACTACACCAAGCAGTCAAGCAATTCATCTCACTGGAGCAAAATCAAATGGAAAACCCGAAACTTCACCAAAGAAATATTCTGCATTCGATCGGGAATTACTCGCAATATATCTGGCAGTCAAACACTTCAGATATTTTGTCGGGACTTAACCATTTATACCGACCATCAGCCTCTGACTAGAACAATTCAATCAGAAACTGAACATAATTGAATGAAAACACGTCACTGGGATTACATCAACCAATTTGCAACGGACATCCAACATATTCACGGACATGAAAACGTTGTCGTTGACACATTATCCCACAGAGCTGACAACGAAACGGCCATAGTTGAGACACAAATCTAAACTTAAAAAATTTGCAACCACACAAAAGTTGACCTAGAACTTCAGAATTTATTTTCTGGTTCCGAATGTCACACTAATGCATCAATGAAACTAGAGCTTTTCAAACTCGGAATCGTCTGTGAAACATCCACTGGGAACAATCGCTCATACATTGCAGAACCACTATGTCGAATCATCTTCGACACACTGCATAACATTTCGCATCCTGGAGTCCGTAAACAAAGACATAGTCAATCGGGCTCAGTCTTGTTTATCTTAACAACGCTCTAAAGTTTAAAGACACACAAAATCACCCCATGGACAAATCGAGATTCCACCTGGTCAATTTGAACACATCCATTTAGATATCGTAAGTCCACTTCCTCCATCTAATGGACATTCATACTTGCTCACTTGTATTGATCGCAAACATGTCAGCTGCAACCATTGCCACCACATTCGTCAACAATTACGTATCACGATTCGGCGTGCCCTTACAGATCACAACTGATCAGGGAACGCAATTCAAGTTAAAACTTTTCACCGAGTTAACGAAACTCCTTGGATCTCATCGTATACGCACAACGGCTTATCATCCACAAGCCAATGGCTTGGTTAAACGCTTTCATCGACAACTCAAAGCCGGACCCATGGCCAGGAGCAATATAATGCACTGGAGTTTGGAAATCCCAATCGTTCTACTTGGAATTCAAGCAACGGTAAAGAAAGATCTGTGAAGTGCTCACCAGCCGAAATGGTTTACGGACAAACCATGCAAAACCGTCTACCAAAGACAACTCGTCAAGCAAAACAAGATGACGTCTTTGTTCCGAAATCACTGAACAAATGTGATTTTGTTTTCATCAGAACAGACAAGGTTCGCACGCGATTATCTCCTCCCTATGAAGGTCCGTATCAAGTTATACTTATACTTCCCCCTAGGGAGGGGGAAATCATTCGCGGCGGAGTCCTGTAGCGGCTCGCTCATTTATTCATATATTTGCTCATAATTCATGTACACATTCATTCATTTATCCTTTTTGTTAAATGCACTAACCGCCACAAAGGAAAAGCACCATTCAATACCAATCATACTAACGTAACAACAATTACTACTATATGCGCTACCCTTTTCCGCATTGCATTAAAACATAACAAAAATTAAATATAAACAAAGCGAAACCAACAAAACAAAAATTATAAAAGCACAATAAAAATTACATGCTGATCTTTCGTATAGGAAACAGGGCAGCAGCCATTCTTGCTTGTACAAAAATTTCATTTAGTTATATTACAAAACGTTTATATTTTACCATTTTTATTATTGGAAGAAAGAAAACAAATATACTTTGTGCGCGCATCACAGTGGTGACTAATTAATAATTAATTAACTGTGTAATTCAAGTGAAATAAATAGTGCAACAATAAATAGGTTTACATTACGTAAACTTCATAAAAATTCGGGCATTTTTATTCATTTTATCTACACACGATCCGATAGTATCATAAAAATTAGACTAAACGACTAAACGTATTCGAAGATTGTTTCTGAAATTGTTGTTGCCCGAATAAAAAATGACTCGGTATTATTGGGTTCCATTGGCTCGTTTTCAGGCACTTAAGTATTTGCAAAAGTTAATTTCGTAAAGGCATCTTAAACTGTGTTAATTGTATCTTAACTGATGTCCCCGAACAAATTATTCATCGAAAGAGGGATAGTTTTTTTTGTATAGTTTGACCTATCCTTCCATACCCTTGCCTGTGACCTATCTTGAATAATTTCGTCATCCAGTTTACTGTAAAATTAGTATGATCCATGGATCTCGCCATTTCGTCTGCCTTAGCTAATGATTTTCTCAATCTTCCCGACCTTGTGCCTTTTATGTTAGGTAAATCTATAAAATCTTACATCAGTTATGCAATGAATCTTTTTTTTAACTTTCCCTACGCTTTCAGATAGTTTTCAGCTACAGTTGCGGATAAGTACTGGAATTTCTGTGAATTTGACAAGCGACGACTATGATGAACAGCGCTTTGATAAGAACTTTGAACCCGATGCTTGTAGATTAGTGTCCTTATGGTCAAATAATATTTATACGATTGTCCATTTTTGATCAATAGCCGTGTCATAGTCTCATTCACTCAAGTGGAATGCTCTGTTTTGGCATCTATTAAATTGAATCGGTTTAAACGCAATCAAGAAGGGTATATGCTTTAAAATAGGTTTCTTCAATTTCGTTGTAGTTTAGCCCTAGATCAGGCAATAAGTCATCTGCTTATAGCTGAAAATCCAACCAATCAAACTTCAACTTTTCAATTAAATTTTTCAAAAATTATTAAAGACTTTGTATAAAATTACCCTCTGAATTACTAAGTCTCGATATGGATTGAATTGATGTCATTTGTAAAATATTTATCGCTGAAAAAAAAATTAAGGTTAGGTCTATTCAGTAAAGTTTCCAGCTAATAGTAAAAAATTGATACTACAGATTGTGTTATGCCATAGCCGAAAAATAATGTCGTTATCAGTCGATAATGTAGTAACATTGAAGATATTTGTCAATACAGACATAATACTGTTGAGATTGATTTTCTACAATGTTTCTAATGATTTTTTGAAAAATCGAATTTTTCAAGATTTCCCACGGGAAATTTACATTAATAAATAAACTACTAATAAATTATATCAATGCACCGCTTCCTCCAGGCATAACCCTCTAGAGGCTGATTTTATACCAATTTTAGATATTTTTGGGTTTTCGTAGATTTTGCCCATGAAAATGAATGGAGGCGTTTTCCCACATATAAATATTGAGTAAAGCATTCAATGCTACTATCGGGTAACAACGACTATATTTTTAACTTTCAGCTGTGATGTAAATAACATACTTATTCAACTAACTTTAAGTGTATTATACAGATACTAAATGCGTGAGGTTTCCTTTACATTTAATCAACTTAACAAAAATTAAAGAAATTAAATTTTGCCTATGTAATATACAAAACTTGGCCTCGACTATATAACGCAAAATAACTAAACATTCATAACCGTACGAATTAGTTAAGTCATTGTACCAGATACATCAGTGTATACGCATTTTAACCGACAGATAAAAACGGGGTGGGAAAAATAATTGAAATAATTTTATTTGATTGATAAGATAAATTGCTATTTTGCCATCATTGGTTAGAACAATGCCACTGTATATAATTGTATATAGTGAAATAGTTTCCTTTTTGTTTTATATAGTATATATGTGTATAACATAGAGGTTATATAGGGATATACGGGTTTTGTTTTATATACATAAAAATGTAATTACGAAATGTTATTACTACAATTAATTTTCACATATGTACATATGTATATATACGTGTAAAGAGCGAGAGATGTGCAGATGATTAATTGCTAAATAATGATTTTGAATTCGTTAAAGAACTTGGATATGCTCCATATATTCATGTAGCTATATTGCAAAAAAAAAATTGTAGGTGGTTTCAAAAGAGAAGCAGATTAATCAAACGGATAGAAATTTGTGTTTTGTATATTCCTTTATATATAGAGCAGAAAGATGTGATTGATATTATGTGTAGAGCAGTATAATACAAGAAGAGAAGTATCCTTTTTTGCTCCTTAGATGTATGATGTCGAAGATCTTTTCAATTGTGTTATTGATTTAGTCAGCCTATATTTTGAATGTGTTCTCTAAACAAATAAACATTTCGGTACAAGTAGTATGTAGAACAATAATTAATTATGTATGTATAAACTCCTTCGTAGCAGCTACAATAAGTAGGTATACGTAAATAAATTATATGTGGAGGCTGGATATTTAACAAATATGTCGACATTAGTCTAAATATAGGTAGAAAGATAGACTTTTGTTTACGAAATAAGTTCGATGAATGATGAAATTTCATTAACCTAATTAGTTTTTATGCTGATTTTATATAAATTTCGTTGTTTGGAGACATGTTCATTTATTTTTTGGAGGCTCATCATGAAATTAGTTAGCTCTATGGAAAAATCTTGAATGAATAACAATATTAGCATAGTTGTCGAGGCATCGCTGCTGAATAGTAGTGTTAACTATTGAAATTATTTTACGAATAATAAAAAGGACATTTGCTTCAGTTAATTACAATTTGATAGTGACGTAGCTAAAATTTGCAAGATCCGAGGGCGAAAAGAATCATATTACCACTTATTGGACAACAGCATTATTGTAGAATTGATCAACGGAGTTTTTATTTCATAAAATATTTTCATCCACTAAACCAAAGTATCGGCCGCATAAGGATTTTTACACTATAATTTATTTCAGCTCTGCTTGCGTAAGCAATGGACAAGTCAGTGGATCCATATTTTGGAGGCAACAAAAATCTTGCCAACTTCTGATGGTCTTCAGATAGATCTGTAGTATAATAACATAATTTGCGAAAATTGCACTGGTCCGGTTGTAGTTTAGGATATATAAAACTTTATTAGTATTGAATTTTAGAACGCATCCGTAGAACACAATATCGCTCGGGTATAAGAAATATTTTATTCGATTTAGACCGACTAGGATATCGTTGATTATGCACATGAAACTTGAGATTGTTCCTGTTAACCGAAAGGGAATACATTTAAATTGGTAATGCCCTAATATACTGTGCTGAAAGTTGTTTTCGATTTATCAACTGGATTGAAAAGTGTTTGGCGTCATAAGTGAGGCCTAAGATCGAAAAGTATGTACACTTTCCGAGTTGATCTAAAATGTCTGATATATTAGGTATAGGAAAAACTTAGGAAATAGTAATATCAATTAGACGCCGAAAATTTACGACTATACTCTCGAACGTTTTTCATTTCAATCATTAATTGTTTTTCGGTACAAATTAAGACGAATTTCAAGGACTAACGCTTGGTTCGATAATTCCAACCTTTAACATTTTATTGGCTTGATTCTTTATTTGGGATAATTTGTACGCATTGCCATCCATAAAGTTTTGTTAGTGACCAACTAAACACTTTAACAGATGCTGTATTATGTGCTACCTCACTATAGTTATCACTAACATTAACAGATTTGTGTGGTGATACGTTCACCACAATTAAAGTTTTAAATAAAAGAAACTATTTTTTTAACAATTTTAACATTTACTGTTTATAATTATTGATGTAGCATATCATAACTACATAACATTCCTAAAGTTTACTATAGTTAACATTAAAGTAATCGGGTTATTATTATTATTATTATTGTTTGAGGGCCATGCGGGCGATCAGCAACTTCGCACTGCGACCTAAAAGATCTATTGTGCTGGACCCTGCTTAATTATCCGTCCAGTCATTATTCAGGTTTTTATTGAACCTGACAATACTGCCTCCGTACCTAACAATACTGCCTCCGCCTGCTACCGTACGTAATTCATATTATCTGGGCTTATTGCTCTCCCTCCTAGATGTTTACTACAGCATGTAGTTCCGCTAGAAAGACGGTGGTAGCATTGGAGCCCAAGGACCTCGAGAGGGTTGTCCCACTTCCGTATATTCCAACTCCTGCCCCGTATTCCGTTTGATTTTACTCTTACGAGTTGCTGGTAATTGCAAACCGCCTGCAGGTCACTAAGCTTTACTTCAGGAAGCCTAAATAAAACTGGAGAGTCCCTGGTATCCAGAGTCCGCATATTTTGGACTGATTAACCTATCAGCCATTCATCCATCGGCATATGCTGTTCCACCTTAGATTATGGTTTTTTGTCAAGGTTTTCTCCTTTAGCGCCGTACTTTAGCCTGTGCCAACAGGCCAAAAATGTGCCAAATGGCCTTAGTTACCAGTGGTTGCCACGAGGAGGCAGTACGTACACTTGCGAATTGTGAACAGGTTACCTCTTACACAATTGCACCCATCACGCAGCTGCCTAATAACAAGACCAGAACAGCTCACGTGATGCGCACCCTACTGGAAGGTTACGGAGCTGGTAGATTAATCTACTCAACTTTGGTCCCCCCCCTCCGATAGTCGCCAAGCACCCAAGTAATCGGATTAATTTCAGTATAATTTTGAGCAGTTTCGTTACAGTATGAGTATTTTTTTGATATTGTTGTATTTCCGCCATTCTGTTTAGAAATACCATGCAAATATTGAATTTCAAAATAGCGCTGGAGCGAAATTTATTTTTTGTTGAAACTATAAATCAATAAAAATTACAAAATGCCCAAAAGTGATTATTGATCGCTTAGAAATACTGTAAAATCATTAAAGTTTTAATCAAAAATGAGCAACCACCAACAATAAACGTTTTTAAGAAAATTTGAGAATTGCTTAACACAAATTAACTTATGAAAAAACAATAAAACTTTTGTCGAATCAAATACAAGTAGTAAAACTAAGCTTTTAGGGTATACATATAAGAACATCTACATATAATATAATTTACTTTTACATCAAGTAGAATAAAACTATTTGTTAAAAATTTTTTAGCTTCCTTGGTGAAATGTGGAATAAATGGTGAAATGTGGAATACGAATGGAAATTAATATGGTCAGAAAGCTCAAGGCAAAAACCAATGAAATCAATATGAAATAACTTAAGGTGAAGAATCGATAATAGCAACAGAAAACTTGGCCAACATCAGCATACAAGATCTTCTAGATCAAGCGACGGTAATTTATTTGTGTATTTATATACCTGGATGAAAAACTTAAGAAAGTTTGTGTCAGAATAAAAACAGAACCATATTATATGTAGCGCATCAACCTGTCATGTGCCGTTGCGCAACCAATATACCATATTGGGATAAAAAACCATTATTTTGCAAAATAATATGTCTCCCCAATAACAAAGTGCTGTAGGTTGACACACATTCGGTTGGTGAAAGAAAAGAATGATAATACAATACAAAAATTGCTCAGAACCCTCAGGAAGCATAAATAATGCATTCATACTCACCCAACGTGGATAAAGCAAACGTCAATAACCTTAACGATCTGCGAATCTATAGTAAGGACCAACGTCAAAGATGTAAATATTGCAAACAACATTTCTATTAAAAACTAGCAAACCTATAGTTAATTTTGATTAGCCATGCTTTTTAAAATAGTTAGCTTTGCTACTTATATCGTCATAGTATCCGGATTGAATAATATAACTAATCAGGCATGCCCGCATTACTCTAGCTGCCATATCGAACTTATTAAAAAATTCTTAGTTATACTGACATGGTCCAGTGGGCACAAGAATGACGTCAAAAACTTAACGATCTCGCTGAGAAAACAATTATAAGCTCTATGTAGAGCTCTAAGCGTGGAACTCGATGTTTGAATAAAGCAAAACACCACCCTTGTCGCTTCTAGGCAAAATTTTTCGAGAATATTTTTCGCTAGAGCAGGGAATTCAGGACCATTTTGTTCATAATACTGTTAAGTTAAAATACATTTTTAACCTTGGCACAACACCATGGTGCTAAAAAAATCCTTTTTGTAGATGCATTACAACTTGCCCCTGGTGACGCAACTATATACCAACACTAATATCAGAGAAACTTCACAATCAGGATATTCAAAATGGATCTAGTGGATACCAGCTCCGTCTTCGAGCACTAATTACTTAGGGATCCATTCTTATAGTGTACTTAAGGGCACGGGTGCGGAATTAATTTCGAAAGCCGTCATGTAACATTTGCTATCGGGAGCAACTTTTATAGGATGGCTATCGATAGCAGCTCCGGTACAATACAAAAAAAAACCGATGACAAATTTAAAGGCGGTGCCTATTTTATTTGTTCCTTTGTATTATGTTGTTATATACACTGTATCAAAAAATTGTCCGTACACCCCTCGGTTAAAGAAAAATTGATAAAAAAAACAATTACAAATCAAACAAAAAATTCAGTTTTTATTTTTTCTAAACTCAAATTACATTTAACAACCTAAAAATAATAATTATCATGAAGCAAATTAATTTACTTTTACGTTTCTTATGATTTACTATTTAAACATCCTAAAACGATCTCAAATAATTGTCCGTACACTTGCACTTTTGTGAAAATTAACACTAGCACATTAACAATTTATTATTTGTTGTATTCCTATTTTGAACTAACCGTAAATTACGATTTTTTTTTTTTTTTTGAGTAAAAGTTACATAGTCGTACTTTTTTTATGGAGAATAAAATATTGTCCAGTTAATGAAAAATGTGTTATTCTCATACCAAAAATAGTGTAGAAATTAAAAAATTGATCATTAAATTGGAGAGTGAAGGTAAAAGTTTACAGGAAATTTCCAAAATAACTAATCGCCTGCGATTTTCGATTCAATATATCATCCAGATCTCCCAAAAAACCAAATCACTAGAGATGGAGTTGGGCGTGGTCGCAACCGAAAGCTGAACACACCTCAAATACATCTAATGGAGAAGGCAATAAAACAGAATCGAAAGCTTAGTGCTCCAACGATCGCTGCCAAAGTTTATCAACGCAAAAAAGGGGCGATAGAACCTCAGACAATACGCAATATTTTGCATAAACAAGAGTATCGTCGATGTGCGACACGCAAGAAATGTATTTGCCGACAAAAAAAAATATTAAAAGCGCTTGGAATATGCATTGGGATATGTGAGTGAGCCTGAAGAGTTCTGGGAAAATGTTATTCCCTCAGACGGAAGAAAATCTAACGTTTTTGGTTCAGATGGGGAAGTTATGGTGTGGCGGAAACCCAACAGAAAACTTGAGTAAAACATGGTGGCGGAAGCATAATGGTTTGAAGAGCTTTTAGCTGAAGGGGTGTATGACATTTGACCTTTATAGTGAACCGGTTTAATTATTTGGATATTTTTAAGGGTAATTTGTTAATAAGTGCTGAGAAAATGGGACATGGGCAAGATTTTCTCTCCGGACATCACAAAGACCCGAAACATTCGTCAAAGCTGATAAAGGAATGGTTATTGTACAATGTAAAGTCAATACTTCTTCGTTCTCCCCAGCCACCAGATCTCAACCCCATTGATAATTTATGTCATTATTTGGAGCGAAAGATCCGTAAACACCAAATTAGCGGCAAGGAACAATTAAAACGGGTCATTGGGGTAGAATGGGCCAAAAATTCCTCCCGAAATAACTCGGAAGTTGGTTTTCTCAATGAAAAGAAGGTTTCAAAGTGTCATTTCATGAATAGGTTACAACACGAAATATAAGACCTAACTTTTTTACCAAATTCCCTCAACTTCTTTGTGTGTACGGACAATTATTTGAGATCGTTTTATGCGGTTTAAATAGTAAATCTTATCAAACATGAAAGTAACTTAATTTTTATTATGATCATTATCATTTTCAGGTTCTTAAATGTAATTTTAATTATAAAAAAATTGTAACTGAATTTTTTGTTTGATTCCTAATTGTTTTGTTTATCAATGTTTTCTTAATCGACTGCTGTACGGACAATTTTTTGATACAGTGTACAGCCTTGGCCAAAATTATAAAGCACCCCTCCCAAATTGCAGTATCTACAAAACGAATGAAGACAAAAATTAAAACTCAATATTTTTAGGAAATACTTTTTATATTTTATTAATTTTAGTATTTTGTAGGTCATTCTTTGGCTTTGATGACAGCCAGGACTCTTTTATTCATCGACAGTACTAATTTTTCGCAGGTACTTCTCGATATATTTTTCCATTCCTCTGTCAGCGCACGTTTGAGGTCTTCCTTTGAAGTCATACTGCGATCCTTGATTTTTTTTTTTAAAATTGACCACAAATTTTCAATGGGATTTAGGTCTGGTGACTGGGCGGGCCAGTCCATGACTCGAATTTGTTTTTTTCGAAACCAACTTATCGTAACGCGGGAAGTATAGCAGGGGGCAATATCCTGTTGATAAATTATCGAAGAACTATCCGTTTCCCCAAAGATTTGCCGAATTGAGGCACTCAATGCAGCCTCGAGGACGGTAACATAGTTGGTACTGTTCATCGGACCCTCACAAAACAACAGTATTCCCACCCCTGATGATGCCATACAACCCCACACCATCAGTTTACCCCCTCCATGCTTTACGGTAGGCACTATACAATCGGGATTGTATGCTTCCCCGACTCTTCTTCTTAGGATGGTTGCGCCAGAAGTTCCAAAAATCTATAAGAATTCCATCAAATTTAACATAAATTTCTCTATTAATTCTTTTAAAATACATAGTACAATTTTTTATTTTTTTTTCACTAATTATTTTTTAATATTTATTTTTTATATTTACCTCAAAAGTAGATTCATCTGACCAAACAACTCTCGCCCAATCCACGTCATTCCAATGTTTGTGTTCTCGAGCCCATCTCAAGCGACTTTTTATGTTGGTAAGTGAGAGCAAAGGTTTTTTTTCTTGCTTTACAACCTTTCAATCCAGCTTGCAGGAGCCTTCTTCTAACTGTCCGTGCCGAAATGTGAACTTCTTGTTCTGTTAAATGCTCTGCAGCTATCTCAGCAGATGTTTTTCTTCGGTTTTTGAGAGATTTTCGCACAATTTGTCGATCGTCTCTTACCGAAGTGATACGATTTCTGCCTGAGCGTAGTTTATAGGCATAGTCCCCGGTCTCTTTAACCCTTTTCAATGTAGATTGAACTGCTCCACGAGAGCATTTTAATTTTTGGGATATTTTAATTTGGCTTACACCCTGGGAATCCAACAACACAATTTGTGCCCTTATTCCTTCACTGAGTTGGCACGCTTTAGGCATAATTATCACAAACACACTTTTTTTTCTCAAAAAACTTACGAAAACTCTTTTTGATTTAAAACACTTTATGTGAAGACTGCACACGATCAAATACAAAACTAAAATAAAAAAATTTTACGACGCTACAACTTCTTGTTAAGAACCTAAAACAAAACAAAAATAGGTGATTTTCAATAATTAAGGGTCGCATTCGGTGGGATGACTCGTTCGTTAACACCCATTGTTTAGAAAGACATAATATTAATATATAATGCTAATAGATAGGGGTGCTTTATATTTTTGGCCAAGCCGTATATACAGTGAGACCATTTAAAATTCGGACAAACGTAAAATACAAATATTCATTAGATTAATTACTATCATAACGGACTTAAAATAATTTTTATTATCAGAATATTTTTAATATTTATTACTGTAATGCAATATGTAAAAAAATAATAATAAATTCATACATAAATTAACAAAATAATTAATTAAATAAAAAATGGCACAAAATCATCACAATTTAATATTCGGACAAAGTACTAATTTGTATGTTCTACGTGATTTGCATCTCAGAAATAGAAATATTATTAAGGGAATCCCCTTCAAATTTGTTTATACTGTACGTGAGAATGAAAACTAAAAAGGAAAGAAAAAATTTGAAGTAAAATTTTATTTTGTGCGCAAAATTCAATTCGAGTAGATAAATTAAATTAAAAGTTAAATATGGGGCGAAAAGGTAAAAATACAACGTTTGACCAGCGACAATTGGTAATTTTCCATCATGCAAAGGGAAAATCTTGCCGTGCAATTGCAGAAATTTTAAATTTAAGCAAAAGTACCGTTTTTGATATAATCAAAAGATATAAAACTGAGGATAGAATTGAATCTATACCACAAAAAGGTCGACCAACTCTATTAAACCAGAAGATTAAGCGATGGATAATTCGCCAGGTTCGAGATAATCAAATGATTAGTGCTCCAAAATTGAAATCCAAATTGGAGGAACACTATGGCAAAATTGTTTGTGCTGAAACTGTTCGAAAAGTCATCAGAAGCTATGGTTACAATGGGCGAACACCAAGAAAAACCCCTTTTATTAATAAAGCTAATAAAGCAAAGCGTATACATTTTTGTAAAACGCACCTAAGTAAGAGCGAGGAATTTTGGAATTCTGTCTTATTTGCGGACGAAAGCAAATTTAATGTATTTGGTTGCGATGGAAAAGGGAAAGTGTGGAGAAAACCAAATGAGGAATACAACATAAAAAATACTTTACTAACAGTAAAACATGGTGGCGGTTCAGTGATGGTTTGGGGGTGTATGGCAGCCAGTGGTGTTGGGAACTTGGTATTTATTAATGGTAACATGAATAAGTACGATTATTTAAAAATTTTGAAGGGCAATTTAAAACAAAGTGCTGAAAAACTGAATATCTTAGAAAATTTCCAATACTATCAAGATAACGATCCAAAACATAAGGCGTATGTTGTTCAAGAATATTTATTGTATAACTGCCCAAAGGTTTTGAAAACACCACCTCAGTCTCCAGATATAAACCCAATTGAGAATTTGTGGCATCTATTGGATACGAAAATAAGAAAGCATCATATTTCCAGCCAGACTCAATTGCAATTTATTCTTCAGGAAGAATGGAACAAAATTCGGCCAGAATTAACACAAAAATTAGTTCGTTCAATGCCAAGAAGATTAAAATCTGTGCTAAAGCGAAACGGGTATGCAACAAAGTATTAAAAGTTAAAATATAGGAATTCAAATTTATGAAATTACAGAAAAATTAGTACTCTGTCCGAATATTAAATTGTGATGAATTTGTGCCATTTTTTATTTAATTAATTATTTTGTTAATTTATGTATGAATTTATTATTATTTTTTTACATATTGTATTACAGTAATAAATGAATAAAAATATTCTGATAATAAAAATTATTTCAAGTCCGATATGATAGTAATTAATCTAGTGAATATTTGTATTTTACGTTTGTCCGAATTTTAAATGGTCTCACTGTATATATACATATTATATGGTATGTGTAAAACATAGGTTATAACATCCTTATCCCCCATTGAAAAGATGAATTATTCGCAGAATTTTTTTATTTATTACAAACTTCATTCTATTATATGTACTATATATAATCTAAAACTTTAAAACTATGGAATTATGTAATTGAATTCCATTTCGCCGATACTCAATCGTCGTTCACATAATACTAAACATTGTAATTATATGAGCAAAATTCAATTCTTGCAATTTAATAATTTGTAGTTTTATGTTAACCTAAGTAATAATTAATGTCAATGAGATTCACTCGTGGACCTGTTTTAATCTATATTATGCACTGATTTAACTTTCCGATTGATCCGAATTGAAGAATTTAGCAGGGATGATATTTTTACGACTTCAAATGGGCCTGACCACAATAATTCTAGTCTATTTGATCTCATATCATTTTTCAATAAAACTTTGTCTCCAATTCGAAAGATGGGTCTGTTTGAACTTTGGTCATAATATTCCTTTGATTTTGTTTTGTTGTCAATTAAGTTCTGTTTTGCAATTTGCCATGAATATCAAAGTCTGTATTTAAACTCGGCTAGGTAATCGTTATATGTATAAATCGGGCTATTATCTTGTTGAACAAAACTTGGAATGCTAGGCTTATATCCCAAAAGGAGCTCAATTGGCATATAACCGGTTGAAGTATGAGGGGTTGAATTAAAATTGAATATAGCATATGGCGTCCATTGGTCCCATGCCAAAGGATCGTCATGAATGAAATTTCTTATAAATTCCGTAAGTGTTCGATGTGTTCCTTCCAACGCACCATTTGACTCGGGATGATATGCTGTGGTATTTATTATTTTTATTTTAAGAATTTTGCAAAGGTTGACAAACATCTCCGACATAAAATTTGAGCCTTGATCTGTAACAATAGAGCTTGGTGCTCCAAAACTGCATATAAAATGCTCTGAAAATGCCCTAGCCACAAAATCAGTATCTTGGGATTGCCATATAGTATTTCGTTAGGTTATCTTGTATGGTTAATAAATATTTATTTCCATGATGCGAAACCATTATCGGGCCAACAATATCCATAAACATTTTTGCAAATAGCGTTTTTGATGTCGTAGTAATCTGCATTAAACATTTATTTGATCGAGATACTTTGTTTTTCTGGCACAAAGTACATTTTTTAATAAATGTTTTGATTCGTTTGTTTAAATTCGGGAATTCGCCATAGTGCTTAATTCTCTTAATTGTGCGCAAATATCCCTGATGTCCACCAAGCGGAGTTATATGAAATTCCTTTATAACTTCGTTTATTTCATCTTCAGCTGATAATGACCTTCGAATTGGCATACTAAAATTTGGAGCCGTGTTTGTAGGCGGAATGATTGTGTCTGTTTGCCCCTCTACTTGATTATGACAGTCTGAATTATCAATGGTTTGGTTTAGATTATTTTCTGATGTATCAGTGGTTAAATATAGTGTGGTCCTTTTCGATTGTGCTCGGGTAATTGCTGCAATAGTATTTGTAGGTTGCCGTGTGTTAAATCTTCATTGATCTTAATACGACTAAGCGTGTCAACATTCTGATTAAGTTTACCCGGTTTATATTCGATATCGTACGTTTACTCGTCTAACTCAAGTCACCACCTAATTAATCGAGAGGAAGGCTTTGCATTTTTATTAAGCCAAATTAAAGGACGGTGATCAGTCCTTATAACGAATTTTCTACCGTACAGATAAGCATGGAATCTATGAATAGCCCAAACAATGGCTAACAGCTCTTTCTCGACTGTGGGATAATTTCGTTCTGCGTCATTCAGAACCCGACTCGCAAATGCGACTGGTTGATCTTGTTTTTCAAATTCATGTGACAATATTGCCCCAATCGCGTAATCGCTGGCATCAGTGGTTAGAATTAAGGTTCGCTCAAAATCGGGATGTTGTAAGATAGGCGATGATATAACTGCTTGCCTTAATTTTGTGAATGCTTCATCACAATTATCATTCCATTCAAATTTTGTGTTCCTCCATAATAATCGATTTAATAGTTCTGAAATTCTAGAATAATCTTTTATGAAATGACGGTAGTAACCCGCAAATCCCAGGAAAGATCTTACATCTTTTATCGTAGACGGTATAGGGTAATTTGTTATGGCGTTTATTTTAGCTGGATCGGGTTTAATTCCGCAATGGGTTACTATACATATGCCCCAGATAATTAATTTCGGTTCTCAGGAAATAACACTTGCTAGGCTGTAACTTTAAATTGAAGAATCGCAATTTAGTACATCGATTAGTTTTGCGTTGTGATCGTGAAGATCGAAGCCACAAATTACAACGTCATCTAGATACACAAAACATCTGAGACCATTCAATCCGGATAATATATTATTCATCAGTCTTTGAAACGTTATTGGAGAACCCTTTAACCTGAAAGGCATATGAACAAAATGAAAATTAACTGCTCGAGTACTAAAGGCTGTTTTTTCTTTGTCGGCAGAATATAGTTTAACCTGGTGGTATCTGTTTGCCAAATCGAGCGTTGTAAAGTACGTTGCTTTGCCTAATTGATCGAAGATTTCTGTAATGTTGGGCAACGTATAAAACTGATCGACTAAAATATTATTCAATCTCCGGAAATCCACAACTATTGCCACTTTCGCTCGTCGGTTGAGGACTTTTTCGGTACTATTAAGAGTGGTGAGTTCCAAGGACTCATGCTCGGTTCAATTATCTTAACGCCTAGCATTTTGTTGACATGGTCGTTTATTTCGGCTTTAGTTGTTTCCGGGAGACGATATTGTTTTACGTTGATAGGTTGTGTATTTTCGATAATAGGAATTTTATGATAACAAGCATTAGTTGTTTACAGAATATCGCCATCCAGATAAAATACATCATTAAAGTTACGACAAATTTCTTGGAAAAATCATCATTCTTTCTCGTTAAGGTGACTTATGTCAAGATTCTGGCTAAGTTTATATAATCTTTCCTGTACATTCGATTTCCAATTTTCAATAGCACATATGTCATAAGAATCTACCGATTCGAAATTTACTTTGATTTTTCCGATGTTTATGTGATAATCCTTCGTATTCACAATACTTAGTGTAATATTACTATTATTAAAATTGACTACGGCACTAGCTATATAGACGCCTGGAACAATTTTCTTTGAGAGACATAGGAAATCTTTCTGAATCTTGCACGGATTTGGAAGACGAATAATAGTTTCAACACGATCAGGGATTGTACGGTTTGGTAAATCGATTTGAATGGATTCAGATTTACCGATGATTTTTTTATTAGACTAACATCTGCCCCAGTATCTATTAAAAAGTATAAATATGAATTTCCCGATATATCTATTCTAAGTTTAACGAATTTCGAATTTACCGATGTTTGCGGACTGATTGATGACTGACAGAGTATTTGTTGTGAATTATTACTGATTTTAGTTACTTCTGATATGGTAGATGAAAAACGCAATTAGGTGTCACCGAATTTTGAGCTGAACTAGAATTAACATAAATTTGATTTTCCAACGTTTCTGGCTTTCTAAGTACGGAATGATTTTCTTCTGGATAATTACGAAACAATTTTAATAAGGTAGGATGTGTGTTGGTTGTAGATGTTGAATACAGATTTATATTTCTATGTCTTGAACTCGGACAAATGTATCCGTCTTCGCCTGTTCGAGTTCTCTTTGGTTTTCCGCAATGTGAACACTGTTTGTAAATCGCTGCGACAAAGCCGATGAATTAAAATTGTCCCGCTTCTGGTTGTTGTACATTCTGATGTGACCCAAATTTTTGCAATATAGACACCTAATGGGGTTTCTATTGTTTGTAATATCGTTGGCCACTTTTATATCACTAGATGTCAAGTTTCGAAAATTTTCAGAGTTACGATTTTTGTCTGGGTTGGAGCTATAATTTGATTTAGATTTATAGTCTGAGTTAGGGGTATATACAGATTTTGATATAGATTGTGAGTTAGACATGCTAGGTTTATTGCATTTAAAATCAAACAATTGACATTTTTGAAAATAATTCTTGAAATTCGGCACTGTTTGTGATCTAGACTTGTTCATTACTACCGTTTCTTCTTCAATTGCCTTGTGAATAGCTTCTTTTAATGTCCCAAACCGATAAACTTTAACAATCGTCGAAATCGATTGGTTAAGCCCATCTTGAAATGATCTTAGCGCTGTTTCTTTATTCAAATTATGAATAACATTACTAGCTTCTTTTCCTTCCCTACGAATACACGCACTATTTAAGGCTGACAAGGTTTTACCTATTCTAAGAGAAAAAGACCTAACATCCTCGCCTCTCTCTTGTGAAAGGTTAATTAACTAAAGTTGAAGTCGCTCGACGGACCTTGAGTCTTCAAATTGGGTAGTTATTTGTTTTTTTAAGTCCTCCCAGCTTTCAATAGTCCTATATTGCACCAACTAATAGGCTCGACCTGTAAGCTTTGCTTTAACTTTTGCTTACAATCTGTAGAAATAAACTTTTGTCGGCTTCCTTTGTTAATGGTAAATAAAATATTTCACACGAATTCAGGTATTTACTTAATAGTTTGCTTGAGCCATCGAAGTCCTTGATCACATGATCAATATTTAAAACCATGACAGTGACACAATCAAATTTAACTTCGTCAGAGTTGGGATCGGATTGAAAAAAATTATTACTTACGGTTTCTTCTACGTATTTCCCACTATCGTCCAATACTAATTTTTTGACCCGTACGCTCGAAAAATTATCAATCACCTAGTGGAATTTAAAATTAGAAAAATAATTTACCTAACCGGATCCGTTATGATGCTATCATCCGACAATAGGTAATACTTTCTTATTTTGCCAACTACTGCTATCACTGTAGTTTATTCTGCATTATTACGACAGTTATATTTGTCTCTCTCTCCACCAATTTGTCAGTCCTTTCCTTACTGTTAGAATGCACCACGGTTAATTTTGTTTTTGTTTTTTGGCTTCGTGAACGTTATAGTCACGAATTTAACACGACCTTGTACGGTTTATAATAATGTTTATCGTATACCAATGTTATATTTATCGTTGATTTTGTGGTTCTTATATTTATCGTTTTTTTTTGATGCTGATTGATTTTATGTAACTGCTTTGTAATTGTAGCAAAACGTTTATTAGGTCCTTGCAAAAGCTGAATAAAATGTATTTGTTGTTTTTGTTTATATTTCAATGCTCCGTTCGCATAGCTTGGTATTTATAGAAAAAAATGTTATATCCTAGCTGTGCACATTTATCCAAAACAAAACAGATTTTATACACGATAACGGTGTATACACGGTTTCCGCTGTCACCAATGTTGTAGTTGCGGGAATACACTCTTACGTTCCTTCTCTTTTATTTTATTTCCAGAAAAAAACTCGATACCGTTTAATGAATTTATAATTAAAAATTTTAATTTATATTTACAATAAATTTTATTTGAATTAATTAATCTCTATTCAGAGCTGGTAAATTAAAATGATATGGCACTTCTTGCTCTTACCAACACTACTAATCGAATGCTGGAGGAAAAAACAGATTATATAAAAAAATATTGCATTTCTCTCAAACACTCGATGAGAGCGAGAATATTACTTATACATATATACCTATTATTTAATAAATACATTTATAGAAAAAAAACATTATATAATAACTCAATGTAATACATATATACATACATATTATATGGTATGTGTAAAACATAGGTTATAACATTTGTTCACCCTATAATAATAAAATAAAAGGGTGTACTCCTTCGTTGGCCTCACGACCTCACTCCCAGAACTCCGCCATGAGACAAGGATTACTGTTAAATAAAATAATAAAAGGTTCTGCAAACAAGTGGGAGCCCTCAAAATTAAAAAAAAAACAAAAGGTTGAATGAAGAGGTCTAGGGAATGTACTACTGACCGTCGAGACGTTGGACCGCCCAATCAAAAAATGGGACAACCCACAAAAAACCACACGGTTGGTCTCGAATCCTTCCAAAAGTGCCAGTTCACGTTCCCGATTCCTGTACGGAGCTAAAGCTTTAATTAAATATCCTCCTTGAGGGTTTTTGTTGCTTTTTTTTAGGTTAAAATTAAAATGATTAATGATGATGGAATGAATTTACGTTAACAATGGAGTGGCAAAAACCACAAAAATTTTAAGATTTAGGAGTCCCACAAAAATTTTAAGATTTAAACCTTCTATATTTTGGTTCCCTCTAAGATCTTCAACTTTTTAATACAACCACTATTATTGATTGTTACTGACATCCGTACCGTGTCTGAAATTTAACATATCTTAGTAGTAGTGTTAAAATGTTATATAAAATATCGGTTTTTGCTTTATACTTTTGGTCTATTTCTTTGTTCATTTCGTACTTTTTATTTCTTCCTTAGATTTTTTTTTAAATTGGTTCGCGCCTCTTTACCGACGATTAATTTTGATAATTTTTTGTCGATCTTATTAGATATGCATAGAAAAACCAAACAATAAAGAGGGGCATGTAAAATTTATGATATGAATACTTCCTTTTCACAAAATCGCAGTGGAAAATTTAAATAAAAACGAGAAATTGTAATTGATGACAAACTCGTTTTTGGACTCAAAGTTGAAATAAGATAAATGCAAAACCAACATAAAGTATGTACAATATGTATAGTGTAAGTAACTCGAATAAAATGAAATGGAAATATTTTTAAAACAAAGAAAGAAGTTCGTACTTATTAATTCTTAAATGTTATACATCTAAATGTTGTACATATATTAATATTTAAATTATTTAACAAAATTTACTATTGCTGCTGCTGGGCTTGGCTAAGCAGAGCATAAGCAATTTAAAAAGTATAAGAGTGTTGAGCAGACATTTTTCAATGATGCGTTCCAGATTGGTAAGATATTGCATTTAATATTAAAGTTGCCATTTGCTGGTATTTAAAAATGTAAACCATACAACCAAACGAAACAAAACAAGAATTATATTCTACTGCCATTTATAATATAATTAATTTATGGTCTGTGATTTAAAATAAATTTCGTTCGATTTTAATTTAAAAAAAAAAATTGAATCATCATACTAGAACAGTGTTAAGCAAATTTAATCTCTACCGCTTACAATAATTAATTAATTTTCAAAGTCACATCACAATATATTTCCACAAATATTTTGTAAATAACTTCCAAAAGAAACTTTAGCGTCGTATATACAGCATAAGTGTATAACCAGTAGTTTGATATGGACTTTCGTTTACATATATTTCTGTGCCATAGTTGTATACTACAAAAATAACACACAAGTCGAGAGGAAAAACTATGGTACATTAAGTGTATACGAATGGTATAGAACAGCAAAAAAAAAAAAAAAATCTGTTTTTCTTTTTAAAGTGTCATATTTCTGTGTCAACAACAAACATGAAAATTATATACGAAAATAGTAGAAAAACGTATAATAACAATAATACAAAGTTCGTGTATTTAAGTACATGAACATATTGAACATTAATTTTTTTATTTTGTGAAGTTTAAATCACGAGTGGTAGTTAAAAGTTTTTTTTTTTTTTTTTTTTCAAAATATATGTGAAAATTATTGTTTTGGTGTAATAAATTGTATGATACTTGTTCGTGTAATAAATACTTCAACCTAATATGATTTTAATTTGTTCTGATTTGATTGATATTTTACTGTTGTTGTTGTTGTTGTTTTTGAAAATACAAAATTGCATGTAGAGATAAATGTATGGTATTAAATTGTTTCTGGTTGATGATGGAGAAACTCATGGCGAATTGGATCTACAAAATTATTACCTACATACATACTAATGAAACTTATATATAAATTCATGCATGAATAAATAAAAATCGTGTTTAGCCTCATAAGAGCAAAAAATTTAGATGTTCATAATTATGGTAAAATCAGAATGAAATTTTCTCATAATCCGGTAGATGGTTTGGAGCAGTGGAAAATTTAAAACTTTACCGTAGTACATAAACATTTTTATTATAATAAATATTGTTATTTTCAGATACATTCTATGTGCATTAAAAACCAAATTTTCTTCCTTAAAACTCGTACACCTATAATACATGTATATATGTATTATCGTCTGAATAACTATCTGGCAGAGACTATGCTGATTGTTATTTATTTATTTAATTTTACTTTTATTTTTGGTTGTTGAAACAACATTTTTCATTTGAGTAATTAAAAAGATTTGGTTTTGATCCTAAAACGATTATACATACATATAAACATATATACGCGTAGGTACCTAAGTAGATCGCACAGTGCATTCTTCATAAGTATTTGGTTTTGAAATTTCACAAAATACCATAGTTTATTGTTATTATTGTTTATTCGATTAAATTCAACATTTTTGTGTTCGAAATTTTCTATCCTAACGATCAAACATTAATTTGTTTGTATATAATTTTTGGAATGGATTTATAATTAAGTTGTAGGTAAATTTATATTACTCGTAGATACGAGTTTGTATATGAAAATTTGTTGATGTGAAAAGCTTCGAAATATTTTTTGTTGATTGGAGATTATCTTAATTAAAATTATACCGGTTTATGAATTTGATGCTTAAAATGATTTGGTTTATTATTTTTGCAGCTATAGAATTTGCATGTATGTATACAACATCGAAAATAACGAATATAACAATTTCCAAACCGTAGTAAGCCATAAGCAGATGGGTTAGTTGATGAAATGTCTTGTGTATTGAAATTTTAAAGTCGATTGTATAGATATTTTGAACTGGTCGGCTTATAAATTCATTTGAATGCTTTACAACTTGCAAGAATCTATCTAAGCTTAAATTTAAGGTTTAGTTTGCTACTTTTAAAATTAATCGGTTTTGTGTATTGAAATCCAATACACTTCATATACTTAATAAACTTGTCCATCTTTTATACTACAAAACAATCCAAATACATCCATCAGGATGCAGAAAAAAACGTTGTAGGAGCATATTTGGATTCCGCAGGCAAATACCTATTTTTCTGCTTTTGTAAAAAGCCAAATATCCTTCAACAAATGCCATAAAATCACGTTATTTAATCATCAAGTTTCATATTAAGGCGTGGTATGGAACTTTTTTTTTAGCACGGCAAAATAAATGAATTTTACTCAAAATATTGATAATCGTCGATGGACAGCTAAAACGACCTCAAAAGCAAGTAAGCATCTTATTACTAACTATTATTATGTCTTACAACGTTGGCTACTAGTGTATTGGTGTATATCATGCCTAGCAGCAAAGCATTCCTACAACATGACTAACTGCATTCGTTCTATTTTACTCAGTCGGTGGAATTTATTGCATTTCCTAGATTGTGGTTATCTGAACGTAATATGAATATTTGCTTTTTCGGCTAAAATTGCGTGAGTGTCTGTTGCTTTTGGTTGCTGGACCACAATTCTTCATCTACAGTCGTTGTTCTCGGTTCATGGTTGTAGGCTTGCAGGATGATGTTCTCAAGATGATTTATTCTTATCATCTATTTCCTAACTAATTTTACCTTTGCAAAGCAATTGTTGATTGAAACCGTTGGGATTGTTGTTGCTGGTAAGGTTTCCTGTTAAGGTTGAATTATCTTCTTTTATACTTTCTTTTATATGGACTCTAAGGATTTGAAACATTAGAGCTGGTTAGTATAAGCAGTGTTGGAGTTATTGCTGAAGTTACTAGCCGTTTGATGAATTCAGCAAATATATTGTCACGGTATTCTTGTAGCTGTAGAAGTTCATCTAGATATGATATGAACTTAGTAATTGATCGTCGCTTGCTTTATATGGATGGTACAACTCATTTATGTCATGCTTCCTCTTTTTCAAGTAATTCCTAGTTTTCTGGTTTGGGAGTCCTGTTTGTAGTTTCATATTTGATATTTGATACTTGATATTTGATATTCGGTATTTGATAATTGATATTTGGTATTTGATATTTGGTATTTGGTATTTGGTATTTGGTATTTGGTATTTGGTATTTGGTATTTGGTACTTGGTATTTGATATCTGATATTTGATATTGAATATATGATATTTGATATTTGATTTTTTGATATTTTATATTCGATATTTGTTATTTGATATTTGCTATTTGATATTTGATATTTGGTATTTGGTATTTGATATTTAATATTCATTATATGATATTTCGTATTCGATATTCGATATTTGGTATTTGATATTTGAAATTTGATATTTGATATTTAATGCTTAATATCTGATATTTGATATTTGGTATTCAATATTTATTTGATATTTAATATTTGGTAATAATAATTTGGTATTTGATATTTGGTATTTGATATTTAATATTTGATATGTGTTATTTGATATTTAAAATTTGATATTAGGAATTTGATATTTAATATTTAGTGGCTAAAATTTGATATTTGGTATCCAATATTTGATATTTGATATTTAATATTCGATATTTGATATACTAGTATAATATTTTATATTTAATATTCGATAATATGAAACATGAAATTTTAAATATTAAATATTAAATAATAATTGATATATCATAATAATATATATGATATTCGTATTTGATATTTTGATATTTGATAGTTGGTATTTGGTATTTGATATTTTATATTGGATATTTTTTCTGATATTTTAAATTTGATAATATTGAATATTTGCTATTTGATATTTTGATATTTTATATTTGATATTTGGTATATGATATTTGATATTTGATATTGAATATTTGATATTTGATATTCTGATATTTGATATTTTATATTTGGTATTTGATATTTGATATTTCATAATTTGATATTTGATATTCAATATTCGATATTTGGTATTTGATATTTCTGTGGCAATTCAACATAACCACTAAACTAAAATTTAGAGACTTTTCAGAAATAGCAATATTAACTCCCAAATTAAATATGAAAAACTAAGCTCATAAAATTGTAAGTTAAAGTCAGATATAGTCAGACGGTTGTGGGCTTAATTATTTAGAAACCAATTTTTCCTAATTTTCCTTGAAGTTATCCAGGAAAATGAAGATTTAGCAGATAAGTGATTTTGTTAAAATAAAATTTATGATATTTTTCGCTTAAGTTACACAAGTTATATTTCCAGTTGATTTTCTTATTCAAAATTTAAGAAAAGTCGTTTTTCCAAATAATTAAATAGTAATGTTAAAAATTGTTTTTACTTTTAGTTTTTATTTATAAAAAAAAATAATATAACAGAATTAACCTTCTTGTACAAAATATATAAAATTTATTAAAATTTAGCATAAAATAATAAAGTTTACATTAAGATAATAAAAAAAAAAAAAATTTCATTCGTCTTCGAAATGTAAAATTTTAACACATTTATCTGTCGCCAGCCCATTACAAAATGAATAAAATTGTGTATCGCATTGAAATTAGGTCGTCCTTTTTGCTGTATTTATTTTAAGTGGACCATTGTAACAGTTGGGTATTTCAGAAACGTTAACATTGCTTATGCCTCTTTTGGAAATTAATAGTTGTTTGAATTATTCTGCTTCATCATGTGAACATTTATAAAAAAACGTGTCAAAATTGTTAAGTAAATCTCAGCCATTTCACGACTTTCTATGAAAATTTGCTTGTTTCTTTGGATTTAGATAGAGAAGAGAAATTAAAAAATTTATTTCACATCTCAATTACTTCAAAATGGCGTTTATTGCCAACTGTTCGACTAAAATTGAACCAATCTCAGGGATGGTGTATTTTTAAATTCGTTTTCTTCTTCTGTTTTTAATTGTGGCGTGATCCGAATCACACTTCTCTGGCTTTCACTGCATTATTGGAGCAGTTTAAATATGGTTTACCCGAATATACAAAATTAAATAAATTTTAAAACTCAAATAAGTGTTTTTTTTTAAAAATAATAAAGTAATTATAATGCAATTCAGTGCAAATAAGTGATTTTGTGTTATAGGCATAACTCGGTCAAAAATTAAGCAAATACTTTCAAAATTGGCTTGGTTATAAATGATGCTAAAAGGAACAAATAGAAATAAAATTTCACAAAATCACATAAATGATATTAAGTGGTTATGTTGAATTGTCCCAGATTTGATATTTGATATTGAATATTTGATATTTCATATTATGATATTTGATATTCGACATTTGTTATTTGATATTTGGTATTCAATATTTGGCAATAATAATCTGGTAATAATTTGATATTTGATAATTAATATTTGATAATTGGTATTTGATATTAAAAATTTGATATTTAGTATTTGATATTTAATATCTGATATTTGATATTTGGTATTCAATATTTGATATTTGATATTTGGTATTTTATATTTGAAATTTTATATTTGACATTTGATATTTAATATTTTATATTTAATATTTGATAATATGAAACATGAAATTTTAAATATCAAACATCAAATAATTTTTGGTATTCAATATTTGATATTTCATATTCGATAATTGATATTTGTATTTGGTATTTTTTTATATTTGATATTTGGTATTTGCCATTTGATATTTTATATTGAATATTCGATATTTGACATTTGATAATTAGTATTTGATATTTGATATTGAATATTTGATATTGAATATTTGATAATGAATATTTAATATTTGATATTCTTATATTTGATATTTTAAATTTAGTATTTGATATTTGATATTGAATAATTCATATTTCATATTTGATATTTGATAATTGTATATTTGATATCTGATATTTAATATTTGATATTTTGTATTTGATATTTGATATTTGATACTTGATACTTGATACTTGATACTTGATACTTGATATTGAATATTTGATATTTGATATTTTGATATTTGATAATCAATTTATGATATTAGATATTTTATATTTGGTATTTTATATTTGATATTCGATATTTGATATTAATTATTTGATATTTGATATTCGAAATTTGATGTTTGTTATTTGATATTTAAAATTTGAAATTTGGTATTTGATATTTAATATTTAATAACTGAAATTTGATATTTGGTATTTAATATTTGATATTTGATATTTGATTTTCGTTATTTGGTATTTAGTATTTAATATTTAATATTTGGTATTTAATAATTGAAATTTGATATTTGATATTTAATATTTTATATTTAATATTTGATAATATGAAACATGAAATATTAAATATAAAATATCAAATATTACTTGGTATTCAATATTTGATATTTTGATATTAGATATTTGGTATTTGATATTTGATATTTAATATTCGATATTTGATATTAGATATTTGATATTTGATATTTGATATTTGATATTTGATATTTGGTATTTGATATTTGATATTTGATATTTGATATTTGATATTTGATATTTGATATTTGATATTTGATATTTGATATTTGATATTTGATATTTGATATTTGATATTTGATATTTGATATTTGATATTTGATATTTGATATTTGATATTTGATATTTGATATTTGATATTTGATATTTGATATTTGATATTGGATATTTGAAATTTGGTATTTTATATTTGATATTTGATATTCGATTATTGATATTTTATATTTGAAAATTGATATTTAATATTAGATATTTCATATTTGATATTTAATATATGATGTTTGATATTTAATATTTGATATTTGATATTTCGTATTTTATATTTGAAATATGATAAATGTATTTATTATTTTGATTTTTGATATTTCATATTTCATAGCTGGTATTTGATATTTGATATTTTATAGCTTATATTTGATACTTGATTTATTTTATTTGATATTCGATAATCGATATTTGATATTAGATTTTTGATTTTTGGTATTTGGAATTTGATATTTGAAATTTGATATTTAATATTTATTATTTATTATTTGATAATATGAAATATTAGATATTAAATATTTAATATCCAATATTAATAAGTATTTAATATATGACACTTGATATTTCATTTTCGATATTTAATATTTGTGTTTGATATTTTGATATTTGATATTTGATATTAGGTATTTGGTATTTGATATTTCTTATTTCGTAACTGATATTTGATACTTGATTTATTTTATTTGACATTCGATAATCGATATTTGATATTAGATATTTAATATTTGGTATTTTTTATTTCATATTCGGTATTTGATATTTTAAATTTGGTATTTGATATTTGATATTTGATATTTTGATATTTGATAATCGATATTTGATATTAGATATTTGATATTTGGTATTTGATATTTGATTTTTAATATTGAATATTTCATATTTAATATTTGTAACTTTTTTTAATTGAATTAATAGAGTACGTGATCAACTGCCTGTTTTGTTGATTAGGCCTTTCAATTAGATTGTCCCCATACATAGTACATCGTAGTTTAAACATCGTTATTTCAGATTTTTTTACCTCTTTTCTCTATTGTGTCTTTTGTTGTATTTGTCTCTTTCACACGGTCACTCTGTACCTAAATCTTCTTTTAATTTATCATTTAGTTGGTTAGATTTTGTCATTATGTTCGGACTTGTTGTTAAATGTCAGGTAAGGTGTTTATTTTAAGTACTCAATTATTAATTGAAAAAAATATCTTACAGCAAAAGTTTAAAGATTGAATATCAGTTTGTTTATCGGGTTTTATGATATAAACTAGTATGTGAATAGTCGTGTCCTATATATAGGATAGTTCTTTTTGGAAAGGATGTGCCAACTGTTTAAAACAAAAATAAATTTGTTCCGTTTATGGTACATTTTTACTTAATGGTAATAACATTTAGTTGTGTCTTATCGAAAAATTAGTTTACGATCACAGAGTTGGAACAACTACTAAACTCGGTAGATTCGGAATTTTATTTTTTATCTGATGATGAAGATTTTAATACCATGCCACTTAATAGTAATTTTTCGGTAGACGCTGTATTAGAAGACGTAATTCTTCTTCATACAACTGCTAACAGGACGATTTTCGACGTCGTGGTAGATGAAAATTATCTGGAAGAGGACTTTATTGTGCAAAATGGCGAAACTTGCAGTAAAGCAGTATCAAATATTTTGTCAAACAGATTCAATTTTAAAGTTTTAGCTGACCAAAATTTATCAAATTTTAAAAATTTTAGAGTTCGAAGTAATTGCCCAGTTCATTAAAAATGTCGACCAAACTTACAAGTTCACAAAAAAAAATCTCAAATAGAAGCAAAACACATACCCATTGAAAAAAGTGGAATCAGAAATTTTGAATATTGAACTTGGTTACATAAACCACGGACTTGGATAGGTGTTCCCTAACTGAGAAATAATCTGCATCTTGTCAATATCTAAGAAATTCCTAAGAATTGCAAGGACAACTTTTTTAAGTTCGCCAGTTATTGATTCAGTAAGATCAATATGTCTGCAATTCAATTTTAAGAGAAAGTGGTGTATTAGTAAACAAATGATACCATTCAAACGCCAACCTTTAGTTGATATTTTGATATTTGATATTTGATTTTTGATATTTCAGCTATGAAACTGATATTTGATATTTTTGGTATTTGGAATTTGATATTCAAAATTTGATATCTGATATTTAATATTTATTATTTCATATTGAATAATATGAAATATCAAATATTAAATATTTAATATCCAATATTATTTAGTAATTAATATATGATACTTGATATTACATTTTCGATATTTGATATTTGATATTTGTATTTGATATTTTGATATTTGATATTTGGCATTTGATATTTCTTATTTCTAAGCAGATATTTGATATTTTATAGCTGATATTTGATACTTGATTTATTTTATTTGACAATGGATAATCGATATTTGATATAAGATACTTGATATTTGATATTCGATATTTTATATTTTATATTTGGTATTTGCTATCTTATATTTTGATATTCGATAATCGATATTTGATATTAGATATTTGATATTTGGTATTTTATATTTGATATTTGCTGTTTGATATTTAATATTTGGTATATGATATTCGATATTTGTATTTGATATTTGAAATTTGATATTTGGAATTTGATGTTTGATATTTAATATTTAATATCTAATATTTGATTGTTTAACTACAAAATTTCATTGTTAAACTACAACATAATTATTTGTCAACTACACCTAACACCTATTCTCGACATGATAATTGCATCAAGTTATACCATTAAAGTTCGAACAGTTGCTAGAAAACTTGTTAGGCAATTTTAAGATTTCACAAAATTTACAGATCCTTTTAATAAAATAAACGCTTAGGGTTGAAAATATAAATTCAGAACATTTGCCACCCATCTCTTCATCGAAAAACTGGGCTTATAGTAAACTTTAAGTTAAAAACTATTATCTGTTATAAGCACCTTTTCCAACGATTGGTTTTTGCTACGACCTATGTATGTAACCTCTCTCTCCTTTTGGTAGCCACAAGTAAATCCTACCCTTAGTCCCTCTTCAAGCGTTGCGTTTGTGGATAATCTAACATCAAATTCGAAATTTACATGTTGCACACCATGTTTTTAATTTTATTTGAAAAAATCAGTAAATTCCAAGAAATCAACATATTGTATTTTACAATTTTTAGTGCATACAAAGTTATTTTTTTTTAATATTTTTTTAATTTATGTTTCTTGTAAATAATGGAATTTTCGTATTTTTATTGTGCAGTAAATTAGGACTATAGGTATAGCAAGGCAATTATTTAAAAAATTAATATTGAAAATTATTTTTAAAATGTGTTTTAAGTATTATTTAATTCAGCTTGTTTTGAGTTTTTTATAGCTTGATCATTTGGTTACACTCTGGAACTTTACTTTTCCACTTTACATTTATACCTTTTTTTGATTTGTATTCCTAAGCATGTGGAAAAAACTTAATGACTTTAAGGATTTTCATTGTGTCAGTTGGTATCTCACAGTTGTCAGAAAAAGTAGATGATAATTCGAGCTTTCAGCAAAGACAACTGGTCAACCTCGACATTTTACTGTATCATCAACTACCGACTCACAATTAGCCGATGATTAGTATTGGCGAGATATTTATAGGAGTAAAGTTTTTCATGATTCATGATTGAGGGCAGGAAGTTAATAAACCCCTATTTTAAGCATATAGGCAAAATTTTGATAAGGCTAACTCAAGGCAAATTTAACATTCAGAATTAATTTTGGTCAAAATAACATACCGGCCTTCAAGGAGACTGAATTGAAAATAAAGTTATTAGATGCACAGTTTGATTAAGAAAAAGAAGAAAATTTAAAACATAAAATCAATTTATTTACAAGAAATATGTGTATACAAGAAAAACGTTGCAAGTTCATTGAATCGATTTAAAATTACAACCACGACAATACAACGCTCTTTACAGCATTAAGACACCTCATTATCTACACACAAAAAGCACACATAAATATATACAAAAAAACTGCTTTTTATTCGATCCAACTAATTTGTAATAAAAAAATAATTTTCATTGTCAGAATAGGTATGCTTGATTGGAAACATATTTTAACCGTAGTATAACATGGCAAAAAAAAGTACATAACAATATGTTTTACATATAAATACATAAAAAATCTGTATGTATAAATATTTTCAACTAAAAAATTTGTTTGAATTTTAAATTATGAATTTTTTCGTGTTCGTTATCAATTTTTTTATTTTTTATTTTTTCGTTTCTTTCTGGAAATTTGATTTTGAAAATCAATCATTCATTCATCCATATATATATATATAGTACCACTATATGTATTGTGCTAATTTTGTTCATTGTGCGGGAAACTCTATGTACACAATACACAGACGAGGATAGATAGATGAGGAAAAAAAATGAAAAATGTCATAATTTTTCATCTGCAACAACACAGTACTAAGGATGTATAAAATATGAAATAAACTTTTTTATCAAGATAAATTTATTTGTATTTATATGTACATAATATACATATATACACACCACACGATACACAGACATATACAATATTTTATATTTGATTTTATGAGATTTGAAAAACTATTTTTTTGTGTACTTTTTCGATTTATTACTTTGTCAATTTTAAATTTTTTTGTTTTACCAATAAAATACTCGTAAGATGACTTTGGTGTTGAGCTGTACTTTTTATTTTATTTTTGGTACAATTTCATTATTACGCCTTTGTAATATACGATTTGTGCATATATTTAAATAAAACAGATTGGTTCAAATATTTATCACCCATATAACACAAATAATCTTAACTTTATGATTCACTTAAACGATTGCTCAATATAGGAAAATGCGAATGACATATGGCTATAAAACCTATACAGATTTTAAATTTCAAGCGGAAAAAACATAAAAGAATATGATGAAATGTAATGTGTTACAAACAAAATGAATAAAAAGTGAATGTGTTTTTTTTTTACTGTTTTGCACAATTCAGCAGGCAATATTGGGTTTCTGTGTTCGCAGCTTATGTTTAGCGTAGAAAAGCTTATTTAATTCCGTGGTATTGTCAAATTCCTATAACGACCTTTCCAATTTGTAAACATTCATTAGGCCAAATTTATTTTTGCCGACCAATTATAAAGTACAAAAAAAAATTACCATTAAAATTAAATTAATAATTATAAAATGAAAAATATTAATTGAATTTTTTTTCTTTGTTTAACCAATTTAAATTTATTTAAATTTTTTGATTAAAAAAATTAATAATTTAGTACTTATTGAAAAGGTATGGATTTCGCGGCACATTTTACCAAACTGTTTCAAATTAAGCTGTTAGAACCGACACGAATGGATGTTCAATAGTTCGAGGCCAACAATGGCTTTTAATTCCAACTATATTATTTATTATTGGAAATATAATATTTTAATTATATTTTTTTTTCTATTTTTAGTTTTTATTTGGAAATTTAAATATTTTAATTAAATATTTATATTAATAAAAAAAATATTTTTTTTCCGAATGGGTTTTCTCAACATGCGTATATCAAAAACCAATTTGTGTTTGGAATATGAATTTTGGTTGATTATATTGGGTTATATAGAAACATTTGATTTAATTAAAAAATTAATTGTTGTTTGAAAAACGGAAAAGGTATTTTTATTGTAACAATATAAATTTCAAACGAAATGAACTCTTCCATGAACTATGAAAAACCAAATGAGAAGTTATTGACTTGCAATATAATGAGGCTAAAAAATTATTATGGCAAACGGATATTGGCGATATTCACCAACAATCTGCAGCGTTGTTTGGGGACTAGAGTTATCAAATTCGACTGTTCAACCATTCAGATCCCCTTGGTTGAAACTAAGTGAACTACTTTATTAGAAATCACGAATAACAGTAAATTTTCTAAATAATATATAGAAATGTAGACACATTAATTTTCATAAATAAATCTAGGATAGTAATGCTAGGATTAACCTTTCAGTCGTGAATTAAAACTGTTGACATTAAAAATATTTTAGTCATTATTTTTGATAACTGGGCGAGCACACACACAATTATGGCATTTCCAGAAAAAAAAGATCAAAAGCTCGCTTTATTAGACTTTTAGCTGACCTATTATATATGGAACAAACCTAGTCAAAAATAAAAATTTTAATAGTTATAACAGACGGTTGTCTTTATACTCTAACCAACCCGAGCAAACAGCCAAATCAACAAAATGGAATAGCTAATGAATTGGTCTACCCCGCCCATTCCATAATTTTATAAAGCTGTACGACTTGTTTAACCGTTACATACTGCTTGTGCGATTTCTCCCAACGCATTACATGTTTTTCGTCACCTCCACCAACAAAGTTGGAAGCGAGATGGACTGTAACACTGTTCCTGGGCATCACTCCAAATTTTTGTTGATCCGTTTCAGAAATACCAGTGAATTTACCCTTGTATATAATGAAGTCGTAAGGTCGTCCACTTTTGCCCCTTAGCAAGTATACATTTATTTACTAAGGGTATGGTTTTTTTTTCATGTCACTGTTTAGATGTGTGATGGCGTTTGAAAGGTATCATTTACAGACATATTGATCTAACTGAATCAACAACTGGGCGAACGTTAAAAAATGTGTCCTTACAATTCTTAGGAATTTCTAAGATATTGACAAGATGTAGATTATTTCTCAGTTGCGGAATACCTATCCAAGGGCGTGGGTTTTGTAACAAAGTTCAATAATCAAAATTTTACTTCAGTATATGTTATTTTTAGGAATTCAACAATATTATTTTTATTTCCGGATGGATTAAAATGTTCTGATTATGACAATAAAAATAATTTAATGTTTTATAAATTTATTTGTATCAGTAGAAAACCACTGATTTGTACAATGACTGATTTTTGAATGAAAGAATTTTACAATAAAATATATGTACAAAAAAACATTCAAATGGTAAGTGACATCTGTTAATAAATAGTTTAACTAGTATTACAAAACTGGTTACAGTACAAAATCATAAATTATTGAAACGTGCACCGCACACCTACTATAATATTTTATCCTTTTATATAAAAAATGGCAAAATGTCAAAATAAAGTAAACAAACTAGCTAATTTGTTGATGGTAAGTTAAATTGGCTCGATATAAAACAAGTTTTAAATTAATATATGCATTAAAATTTATAATTTTTAAGCCATCAGCATATAAGAAAAATAAACGACTGATGTACACAAATATTATCAGATAAGTACAAATTTCAATTACATTTTCAACAAATGGTTCTTTGTGTATTTTCTTTTAATTACAGCTGCTCGACAATAATTCCAGTGATGTCTTCAACAGTATATTCAATAACTGGGCGAACCTTAAAAAATTTGTCCTTACAATTCTTAGGAATTACTAAGATATTGACAAGATGCAGATTATTTCTCAGTTGGATGAGACCTATCCAAGGGCGTGGGTTTTGTAACCAAGTTCAATATTCAAAATTAAATTTTAGTATATTCTATTTGGCTCCGTTGAATAAACGGAGAACAACTCCTATGATTTATGGAGACGTCTTTTCAAATTATAAAAAAGACGAGTATAGCAAGTGTTTTAGTTTCGCCGAGAGTCAACGATTCGCTCATTCTCTCTCGTTCAACAATGGTTGAAATTCAAAAGGAAGGACGATTTTCCAGCAAAAATCCAACCCAATATGGTATTTTGGAGCATAGGCAGTAATAGTTGATCATCTAGTTCGATTTGAGCCATAGAGAGAAATTCTTGAAAAATTTTTGCACCCAGCAGCAAGTCGATATCTTGGAACTTAAAGAATTCTGGATCGATGTGTTTTATATTTGACGGGATTGCCAAGGATTTAATATTATCAATGTATGTGATAGGCCGGTAGCTCATTATTTTTTGAAGAACATGAACTTCTACCGTGGTATAAAATTCGGTAGTTTGTGAATTCAATGTTATTGTTGATCTGCCGAAACATGCGACGACTTTTGATCCAATTCCACATATCTTTGTGGAACTGTTGCCAAAACGGTCAAGAACCTTTACCAGTGCGGTGCCCAAATAGGCAAACGATAACGAAATTGTCTTACATTTGGCGGCAGCAAGCAATGATGTTGTAACAGCAATATTGCTAAACTTCTGCTTGCAATGTTCCATTATTGATGAGTTCTCTAATTTCGAAGCAATAGGTGGCCGTTCAGCTTGCGAATGTATGAAGTCTTGCGCAATTACGTTTTTGCAACAAATGATGTGATGAATTGCAGTGCCAGCAGCGAAGCTTCATTGGGCAAATTGAAACCATAAGATCATACAGAAGTCAAATATAACACAACTGGTTTAGTTGTGTGATGTTGATCAACAAGCAGATGTAAACATTTGTGATATCACAAGAGTTGGAAACACGAGTAGAGCGATTAGTGGATTAAATTGGTGGTTTTAGTAGAGTAGATGAATTTGGCGTGGATTTTGCTTAGCTTTCTACCCGGTAAGCCCTCGAAGTAAGAAAATTAATTATGTCATCTATTGTGGGAAGACTTTTAGATGGGGACAGCATCATTCCATTTATTGATACCATGATGTGTACGATCATGTCGTCCCCATATTTTACTGGTCTATTAAGCGATTCTAGCGAACACAAATGTAATCGGAAATGGTCGAACAAACCCAATAGTTTCTTAGAATTAGGCCTGTCGATTGGTTTAGTGTGGAATAATACGTGAACATATAAAATTTGGCTTATCATCTCGGGCAACCTTATAATTCTAAGCACTAGCGGCAACACCTCGAAGAGATAATTTCAAGTACTGAAATATTGTTCGGCCACTCAGAGACCAGTTGTCACGTATAAGTGCGTTATTTGAAAGTAGAATGGTCTGCATCTGTTTGCGTTTTGCTCCATTTAATTCTTCCAGGCTTTAAAAATAATGAAGCACAAGCTTTTTTGTGGCATCGACCTATTGAAAGTCAGAACCTTCTGCAGCAATTTAGTCCATTTTTTGTGCTAAAAATTCGCGCAGTATAGTTCTATTATAATCATCAGTGATAGTACTATATCTGCCCTCATCGTCTCCATAAAAAGTACGGTCCAATGATTCGTTCCGCGAAAATTCCCCTGTTGAGGCAAAAGTGCGGAAAGAGGAACAATATTTGGAAGGAAATACTCTTTGAGAGAAAGTGGCGCCATCTTTTGGTCGTTCACTTAATTATGGCCCTAATTATGGTTCAACAAATTTTGATACTGTTACGGTGCCACCTATGGTAAAATAGAATAAGTTATTTAATAGCGAAAAGATTACTGGACTAAAATGAAATTTTCCATGATAAAACTGTTCTAAATGTTTCTAGACTATTCTTACTGGAAATGTAATAAAATTTCTAAAAGTTTTAAACGATAGTGTTAAATCTTAAAAAGTGAATTAAAAAGTGATATAAAAAGTGAATTAGTGAGATATAAAAATTATAAGTGAACAGTAAAATTGTGCGAAAATTATAACAAGTGATTTTGTGAATATTTGTTAGTAAATTGTGTTGTATTCATTTTTGTGCTCAATAAATAAATTCGTAGTTTGTTTCATTCACAATCCAGAATGATTCGAACCTTGATTGTTAACGCAAAACTTCTACTCCCTTTCTATTTTAGCTCGTTTAGAATAATTAGTCAAAAATAAATCAACTTGTTGCAAAAATTGCAGAAGAAAAAATTCGTAAAGCAACTTAACCCAAATAATATCTGAAACCGGCTTTTAGTCACCCAAAATGAATCATAATGAGAACACTGTCGGGCACATACTCAAAATACAAATCATCAACTAATATTATCGCAGTTTTAATCTATGTTCGTTCATAAAGTGCGGATTACCAATATTAGTCGCTGTTGTTGTTATAATCATTATAAGACAGAATCAAGTTTCGTTTGTTTGGTCTTCTTCTTCTTCATCGTAGCATGCGCCCGCGGCATTATCAAGGATCAAGAGTGTCATCCTAACTATAAAATAACTGATTTTAACGTTAAATTCCTTGAATCCTTTTATGTCTTTGTGTACTGCATTATGTTAGTGCAAGTTGCCGCATTTCCATAAAAATCTTCCGTAAAAATTTTTTTCAAATTAAAAAGTGGTTGCTTCTTCGCAATAAATTCAGATTCCACTTTTTTCAATGGTTCTGGGTTTTGCTTCTATTTAAACACTTTTTTTTTGTAAACTTGTAAGTTTGGTCAGCATTTTTAATTTTTAATGAACTGGGCAATTACTTCGAACGTTACAATTTCTAAAATTTGGTAAATTTGCGCAAATTTTCATTTTGCGCAATAAAGTCCTCTTCCAGATAATTTTCATCTACCACGACGTCGAAAATCGTCCTGTTAGCAGTTCTATGAAGAAGAACTACGTCTTCTAATACAGCGTCTACCGGAAAATTAGTATTGTGTGGCATGTTATTTCAATCTTCATCATCAGATGAAAAATCAAATTCCGAATCTACCGAGTTTAGTAGTTCTTCCAACTCAGTGATCGTAAACTTATTTTTCGATTGCGAATCATTTACCTCTTGAGAGACTTACTCGAGTCTTCTATCCTATAAACACGACACATATATATGGGTTATATAAGGGGCACATCCTTTCAAAAAAAAAAAAACTGTCCCATATATAGGACACGACTATTAAAACACTAATAACTAACAATTAATTAATTTTTATCATTAAATCCGATAAACAAACTGATATTCAAACTTTAAACTTTTGCTGTAAGATATATTTTCAATTAATAATTGAGTACTAAAAATGAACACACCTGACGTTTAACAACCAGTTCGAACATGATGACAAAATCTAATTAACTAAATGATAAATCACATCAAGATTGAGGTAAACAAAATAGCCGTGTGAAAGAGACAAATACAACAAAACACACAATAGAGAAACGAGGTAAAAAAATCTGAAATATCGAGGTTTAAACTACGATGTACTATATATGGGACAATTCTATTGAAAGGGCTAATCAATAAAGCAGGCGGTTGATCACGTATTCTAGGAATTCAATGGGAAAAAGTCACTTTCTATTAAAACCTTGTTTCAAACAAAAATATAAAATTCTGCAAACTTTTTCGATTAAATACGAGAATACGGCCTAAAAGACAGGGCCGCTACTCATTCTTAGTTTGAAGTGGCTTGAATGGTGGGACTAAAAAATAAAAAAATAAAATATTGTTCAGTTAAAATTTTTACAGAGCTATTTACGGAAACTATAATTTACCAAATATTCTGGCGGCTAAGGGTTCAGATTTATCAGTGTATCTTCCTGGGAAAAGGAATACGTTTATTTCTTGTACGAATTCGTGTAAGCATGGCTCGAGACAAAATTTCTCATATTTCACAATACGAATTCGAGCAGTTTTTGTAAGTTCAAGAACGGATTTTGGTTTGATCGCATAATAGTTAACGACACCAAAAATTAACAAGCAAAACATGCACAGCAAATTTATGATTTTATTTTTTTTTAATTTTTAAAAGAAATTCAAACTGCTAAAAACCAAAAGCCAATTTTTTTTAACTGAAACAATTTTTTGATTAATTACTGGGTCCCTCAACAATCACCATAAATGCACAAAAAATAGTGAATTTCAAAAAAGGACCACCTGGTGGTAATAATTCTGGGAGAATATGGCATGTCCGGTGAAGATAAATGCTACACATAACTGTTAATGATATATGTACAAAAAAATTATTAAAAAATGTTAATGTTTAATTTACTCATCACATTTTTGTTTAATCTGTTCTTGAATGTCACGAAAACCAAAACCCAAACTCTCCTTTTATTCTTTGTGACATTTTGGAAAAGGCTAAAACTTGATCAGATTCGATTTTAGTACTCACAATAATATTGTCATTTTATAGCAGTTAACATTTCAGTAAAAAGGAAAAAAGAAATATCATTTGTTACTCAGTTTAAAATCTAGCACGCCCTCACCACCTGGGGGTTATCGATGACTTTTAGTGGCAATATTTTGTACTTATAAAGAATTTAACGAAAAATGGTTTAAAAAATCTAGAGATTACAGTACAGTTACAAGGAAAATCACTTCATAAAATGGAGTAAAATTAAATAATACGGGTTGAGGAGTTAAAATGAAATAATTTTACCATATTAGTGAAATTTCACAAAACGATTGGTAATTCGAATATTTTGTACTGTCTATGTACCTTTATTGTAATTGGTTACAAAGATATTGTGCCTAAATGGCGAATCGATAACCAAATAGGTTGCTTGAAATTGTGTGATATGCGCCACGGTTTAACCAATTCGATTACAGTAAATCATGGGCGATCTCCAGTTATAACAGAGTATACTAACATGACCATTCAGCATAACCGTTTGGCATAAGCTTTTGTGTTCCATTATTAATAAAAAATAAGATTATCAAAAAACCCTATGCTTTAAAGACATTTGTTGCAGCTTTAGATTGTTTTGCAATCAGAGCGATTCACTTGAATATCGTGAGTGATCTGACTTCCGAAACGTCTATTATATTTTTACAGTGATTCACTTTCCAAACCAGTGAAATTCAATGAAATTTTTCATTTATTAGTACAAAAACCGGTTGACGGAGTTAAACAGATAATTTCAGTATGCAGTTATAGTATTCTCCCAGAAAATCGAGTAGAAAATCAAGACAAATCAAGTGCAAATTTTTGGCGGATTGTGAAGGCCCGCAGTTGAATCATTTAAAACTCAATTGCAACGTATGAGTTTTATACAATAAAGGTCCAAATCGAGATCTGGATCTCTTATTGCTAGTAATACATTAACTGCAGTATCGAAACCAGTGAAATGATTCCAGACTCAATTTAAAATAAGGCAACATGGTTCTCATTACAGATAGAAGAGCTCGCGGACGAATGTATCTGAAGTTAGCCTAGGCCTTCATCTCAGAAAAAAAAAAAATATCATCAGACAGCCCCATATTAGTTCATATGATATAATTTACTCTAGCCTAGAAAATAATAAAAAGTTTTTTTTATAACAAGTTTTATTACTCGAAAGTGTAGAAGAAAACAATAAATTTTAAAGAAAATGTTTTGAAGTTAAAATAGTACCGGGATTTGGCTAGAACTATATGCAACTGGATGGGATTTGGGCCCTGGGATGGCCGGGATGTCTTTTTTCAGAAATTATAGGGATATTCTTGGATTTGGCATAACATTATCTAATTCCTAAAGGAGACACAGCGGACATCACAGGGCCAGATCACATATATTTCCATCAAATTTTGGTACTATGCAAAATAAAATAATTAAATCGCCAATCTTAACATGCAGATCGTATTGATATGATTAATAAAGTTATACAGGGTGCGGCACATGTTCGTTGACCCCAAAAAATTAAAAAAATACACCTGACATTACGGTATTTTTTCATTGTGGTTTCGGTCATGGTCAACGAACATATGCCGCACCCTGTATAAAGTATCGCCAGACCCAATATCATTCCGATGGTTTCCGGAAAAAAATATTGTTTCTATTTGTATAAAATTTGGTGGTTTGGCGTCTATTAGAGAGGGGGGAGGGGGGACCATCCAGTAGGGTGCGCATCACGTGAGCTGTTCTGGTCATGTATTAGGCAGCTGTGTGATGGGTACAATTGTGTAAGGGGTAACCTTTTCACAATTCGCAAGGGTACGTGCTGCCTCCTCATGGCAACCACCACATTTTTGGCCATTTGGCACAGGCTAAAGTACGGCGCTAAAGTAAAAAACCTTGAAAAAAACCCTAATCTAAGGTGGAACAGCACATGCCGATGGATGAATGGCTGATAGGTTAATCAGTCCAAATATGGGAACTCTGGATACCAGGCATCCTCCAGTTTTATTTAGCCTTCCTGTAGTAAAGCTGGGTGACCTACATGCGATTTATAATTCCTAGCAACTCGTAAGAGTAAAATCAAACGGAAGACGGGGCAGGGGTAGGAATATACGGGAGTGGGATAGCCCTCTCAAAGTCGTTGGGTTCCAATGCTACCGCCTTTCTAGCGGAACTACGTGCTGTATTAAACATCAAAGGAGGCAGAGCAATACGCCCAGATAGTATGTATCACGTACCGGCTGGCAATATTATCGGGTTCATTAAGAGCCTGAATATTAACTGGACGGATAATTAAGCAGGGTCCAGCACAATTGATCTTTTAGGTCGCAGTGCGAGGTGGCTTATCGCTCACACGGCCCTTCAATAATAATATTAATAATTTGTATAAAATTTTGGTACAACGTTAACTTAAATTATTATAGCGCCAATTTCAACATACAAATCCTCTTGAATAATTAATAGAGTTTGACAATGTAATAGCATACCGATAGTTTCTGGAAATGAAACTATCAAATTTTAAATAATTATTGCAAAACATCTTAATATATTCAATGGAGTTAAATAGCGTAGTGCCAAACCAAATGGAGTACATATAGTTCCGGAAAAGAAACATCCCCAGGGCCAAATAAAATCCAGATGGGTCAAATTTCGATACTAATGTAATTTAAATAAATATAGCGTCAAGCTTAACATACAAATCGTCTTAGTATGAACAATGGAGTTAGATAACCTAATGCTAAACTAAATTTGATACCAATAGTTCCCACAAAAGAAACATTCCTGTCATCTCAGGGACAAAACCCATCCAGTTGCATGAAATTTTAGTACTATCAAATGTTAACTAGTTATAGCGCCAATCTCCAAATGCAAAACTGATACTTATTTAAAAAATAGAACACTTGGTATGAACTGGAGGACACACATTATCAAAATTCAACGAAAAATCGAAAAAAAATTAGTTCAGCCAACTCATATTCGGTGTCATCAGAAAATGGCCCCACACAGAGGCTCTAAAGCGGTCGTTGCTGGCTAAGCTTCAGAATAATGGCGTAGGGTTTTCTAGAGTTTATGTGGGTCACACGTTACTGCGGGGGAGGATGATTCTGATATTTTAATGATACCTGACCGATTTTCAAAAGACATTATTTTTTCGAAAGCCTGATATTTTTACTTTAAAATGACAGCATTTTCATCAAAATTGATTCAGTGCTTTTCTTACTTACTTTTACGTAAGTAAAATAAAGTATAGTAATCATAAAATGTTTGGACCTTGAAATTTTTAGAGAGGTCACCTCTAGAAGAGCCCGAAAAAGTCTGTTTCGAATTGGTGTCTGTCTGTTAGTCTATCATTATGTAAGTCTGTGTCCCCTCTACAGCCCAGATGGTTTCAGATTTTTCAGAAACTTCAGATTTTTTGATAATTTGGGAGGTCCCAGTTAATTTTACGCAAAATCGGCTAACCAAAGTGGCCACTCCCTTGGTTCAGAAAATTTATTTTGCAAATATATTAAAAAGTAAAACGTTTACAAAAAACTACTTAATACAAAATGTTTCCAAAAAATAAAAAAAATAAAAATTTCTCAGAATTCTCTGTTCGTAAAAGAAAGTCGTGTAGCCAATACCTCCATTTTTTATAATAATTCATGATTATGAAAAATCATATTCGGGATATTTAAGTTTAAATTATTTATTTTAAACAGGAAAAATTCAAACAAAACAAAAACAATTATATTGGTTAATACTTAGTTTGCCCTCTCCACCCCTTCACCCCCCCCCGCCCTACAACGGTTCGAATGCGGTTCCCTATTAAACCTTATTAAGGTTTTAACAAAGACTTGAGGAATCACACCCCACTCCTCATCCTTTGTGTTAGTTCGTCCGATAAATGCTCAATAGGATTCATGTCTGGACTTAGGGGTGGCCACCTCATCGTATTGAGTCCAACCTCATCCATGAACTGCCGAGTGATTCGATCTATGTGACACGGGCATTGTCATGCCTCAATATGAAATCTTTCACTATATATCCTGCGTAGGGCATTACATGATCCAAGGGAATGCCATCGATATATCGTGCAGCGGTCAGACCTCCTCTACGGCCTCCACCAGGTATGAAAACAAGATCCATTTTCCCATCAAGCGATATGCGAGCCACAGCATGCACGAACCGCCGCCATATGAGATAGTTTGTTCAAAACAGCACTACGAAAATCGATCTCCAGGGCGCCGTTAGATTCGGTCTCTCCTATCACTATCATGGAGACATATTCTGCCTTAGTCAATAGAACGGACCTTTATTGTTCGATGCTCCATATGATGCGTTCGAGAGTAAATTCAAGTCTCACTTTGCGGTGGCGTGCTGTCAACTTTGGGCCTCTAGGGAGGATCAATCTTGGGTCAATTTTGGGCCTCCAGGAGATTGCAGCACGCCAATTCTTTTCAGCGAAGCTTCGCATTTTGCTGCGTACTGTATGGTATTAGTACTGCCAAAAAAAGTTGTTTTACGAAAATTGGTTAAGCAATTTTAAAAAAATATGTCTTTTTGTACGCACGGAGGTTTCGGTCAATTTAGTTGATCAGTAGTATATATCAAAAAACAGATAAGTTTATTTAACATAGCATAATTTAGCTAAAACAATCAAAATCCTTCGCAATTGCTATGCAAGTATTTAGTAGGCTGAAAACTCCTGTTGCGTTATACACTTGGGTGCAACATCGATAAATTTTCGCACATTGATAAATTTTCACCAAAATTTCAAAAATATCAAAAAATCCAATGTTTGTTTAATTTTATTGAATGCAGATTCAAAGTCTATTTCAACACCTACCCAGTGGTACCATTTTTGTACTTATACTGTGTCAACAAAGTGATTTTTGGGGTCATCCCCAAAATCTCAAGTAAACGTTTTTTGTGAATTTATCTGCATGAAAATTAGTGGTAGAAATCGAATTAAAACATGGAAATCAACAAAAAATCATTTTTATTAATAAAAAGTATTCCCTCCCCTAGCCCGAATAATAGCTTCCATTCGGTGTTTCATCGACTTCACCAAAGTTTTCACCAAATCTTGAGGTATCGCCTCCTACTCCTCAGCAATCGCCTGTTGCAGCTCCTGGAGACTCGTTGAAACAAAATCTCTGGCTCGAACCCTTTTTTTAGCTCGTCCCATCAATGTTCGATAGCCACTCCACAACAGGCACATCTACCTCTTGAAAGTACTAACAAAATAACAAATCGTCGTTTTAATGCGGTTCAACTGAGACAGCGGCTCCAAGAAGTTCGTGAATCTGAAGTCGGTCGGTTTACAGATAGAAGACGACTTCAAGAAGGTAACTTGACTGCACACAGACCAGCAAATGGGCCGAAATTGACCCCAGCCCACCAACGAGTACCTTCAAGAGGTGGATGTACCTGCTATGAAGTGGCCAGCTCGAAGCCCGGACCTCAATCCCATCGAATATTTATGGGACGAGCTGAAGAAAAGGGTTTGAGTAACCGAGAAAATTTTGACATGTCAGTCATGTATATTTATAAGTTTTTTTAATTAAACTATTATTTAATTTAACCAAATTAATTTTTGATGTAAATCTGGAATAGTTAGCCAAAATCCACCAATTGCGGGAGTGAACACATTGGAACAGACGATCAACTTAAAAAAAATAAATGGCTGATTTATGGCTGATGCAGATTATTTTTTAGATTTGATGCATTCACACTTCTAATACAAATGAGCACTGACTCAAAATATAGTGATACAAATTAAAAAATGTCGACAAATAAATAAATAAATGTTGTTTCAACGAGTCTCCAGGAGCTGCAGCATACGATCGCTGAGGAATGGGAAGCGATACCTCAAGATTTGGTGAAAACTTTGGTGAAATCGATGAAACATCGAATGGAAGCTGTCACTTGGGCTAGGGGAGGGAATACTTCTTATTGATAAAAATGTTTTTTTGCTGATTTCCATGTTTTAATTCGATTTTTACCGATTTTAAATTCACAAAAAACTTGTACTTCAGATGTTGATCCCAAAAATCACTTTGTTGACACGGTATAAGTACAAAAATGGTACCACTGAATATGTGTCGAAATAGACTTTGAATCTGCATTCAATAAAATTAAACAAACTTTGAATTTTTTGATATTTTTGAAATTTTGGTGAAAATTTTTCAATGTGCGAATTTTTTGCACCCAAGTGTATATCGTAAGCTAGGTTTTTATGCAATTTTACTACAGTTTCTTTCTCAGTGTAAGGAAACGCAACTAAACATTTAATATATAATACTTAATAGTGATAAATTACTAGATGAATTATATTCAGTTGTTAATAATAAGAAAAATAATGAAGCTACTGGCAAGTTAGCCGCCTGTTAACTTTTTCGTGAAACTGGGCATAAGCATAACCAATTTTTTTTAATTCTACTTTAATCGTACTATTCTCTCTTAGCATAATTCAGCAGAAGTAACTAAATTAGTTTTTTTTCCTACAGATATATTGCAGACCTAGATAATCTGGAAATATTACACAGGCCTCCTTGATTTTTTTTTTGTCTTGATGAACTGTCGTATGCGAATCATCACACAGAATTACTCTTTAATTCTAACTTCACACAGAATTACTCTATCATTCTAACTTCAAAGTGGCCAAAAATACTTTTGCACTTGAAATAACAACAACATTATCTTATTTATCGTACTAAGAAATATAAGAATCTGCAGAACATTTAGTTATAAAATTAGCAGCAATACAAGTTATGCATGCTTAAAAAATTCTTAGATTATGCGTAATGATAACTTATGAGACTGAGAACTTGTTAGTTCAAAAATAATTCTTTTAATTATGGTACGCTTAATACAACCCCGTTGTCAAATTTTCCCTATGCCTTTTTAGTCTTGAGTAATTTCAAGTGTAAAAGTGCCAAAAACACGCCTTTTGATACTTTTAGGTTATATTATCTCAAAAACCTTACGTGATACTCTATTTCTCTAGGCCTGTGTTAGATAGATTCCTAAAACATCTGATTATTTATTTATTACAGCATCTGTTTTTTGTCATTCTGAGTAGTAGACTTGATTTAAAGCAACCATCATAGTAGAATTACAATTATTGTCTTAATTTAAAAACGAGGTAATAATAAAGGCACCACGAGGGAAATCTAAAATGTATAAAGTTACTTCCAACTTTCTAGAACACTCTACCCTTACAATAATTTACTACATTTGAGTTGTGTGGGTACATAAATGTGTATATATCACAGAAACAATAATAATCACATCCATACAAACATACACATGACAAATAGAGATTCACTTTAATCCTGTTAACCTTGTGGGATTAAAAAACAAGACATGTTATTCAACAAAGTGGAGAAAGTTGTACATTGACATGATATTCGCGAAAATGGGGCTTCCTCATTCTTACAGATGTATTATACCATATATATTACACAGTTAAGAGTTGTATAATTATCCTTTCTTGTTTTATTTTTTTTTATTTTTGTGTACATTAATATGAAAGTAAAAACATCAAATTTAATAGAAGTAACAATAATAATGATAATAACAGTAATAATAAGAAAATTTACATATTATTTACATTAGGTAGGATATTTTACAACGTGGCTTAATAAATCATCACAAGAAAAGACAAAAAAAAAATTGTGTGCGATAAAAACTCAAAAATGTCTGAGAGCAAGCATATCACCCAGAATTACATTTTTGTTTTCATATCTAAAATTTATCCATTTTTTGACTGTGAATTATGAAAATTATAATTTTCCTTATCTCAAAAGGAAAACTTTTTTATTTTTATTTCTGCGTTCTGTCTCATCAAAGTTTTAACAAAAATAAAAAGCAACAAAAAGCTTTTATGTTTTTGTTTTGTTTATTATTATTTTTTAAAACAAACTTTAAATAAAATAAAATAAAAAAAAACAAAAAAAAAGTTTTATTAGTTATTTAAGTAATTTGGTTTGGTTACAGTTTTCTTTATGCTCTGCGTATGTATATACAAGACAATATCAAAACAATGAAAAAGATTTTATTGTGGTTTTTAAGAGATTGAAGTTACTTTATTATATTGTAAAGAAGTTGGTTCTATAAACATTGGGATTAAATATAAATGTTTTAAGGGAATTGGTGATTAAATAAATCTGGCCAATGACCAATTGTTTTACTGTACTCAACTAATATATTATAGAGGTAGCATTTATAAAATTCACCATGGTTTTAACTACAATTCAACTACATTAAACAAATAAAATAATGCCATATTATATTCATAAATATTTTAATAGAAAAAGCATTAAAATAAAATTATATTCAAATGTATTACCAAAAAAAAAAACAAATATTTCAAAAAAATGTACAAAACCAGGGAAAAGTTTTCAAGCACACGAAAACAAAAAGTTCATACACAAAACTTTCCCCAAAAAATAAATAAATAACAACGCAAGTCCTATAAATAAAACTTTGGTTGTTGTTCCATTTTAAATGAAAAACGCTTAATAAAATACTCAAAAAATAAAATAAATATACAACGACAGTAAATAAAAAAAAATGTATTCTAAACTTTTATTATATTATTTTATTATTTTTAATTTTTATTTCAATTTAAATGAATAGAATTGGAATAAAAGCAATTAATCATACCAGCGAGAAATTAAAATATTTTAAATACCAAAAAATAAATGTATGGAATATAAAAAAAAAAATGTATTTGTTCTGTAATACCAATTGTTAAATAATTTTGTATTTATTTTTTTTTTTGCTGTTCTGTATGCTCTATGCTGTGTGCTTCTGTTTTTGGTATTTAGGAAGAACAAACGAAAACAAAAAAATCGTTGTTGGTTTTTCCTCCGTCCTCGAATTATTAATTTTTATTTTGAATAAACTTTTATTTATTTTTTCCAATTTTAAATTTGATTTAGTGTACTCAACATGTGGTTTAGAATTTTTTATTTTTTTGTAAATAAAATTATTTATTTTACTAAACGGCCAATTTTTTTTTTTTTTTTTTTATAAAAATGTGAAGGTATAATTTATCACTGTGTAAGTGAATAATTAAAACAAAATGCGCTAAAATTCGAAATTCTATTGTAAAAAATACAAACAATAAGCTGGTGTGATGTTGCGAAGTTAACAAATATTACAGCCATATTCTAGGGAAAGATTAAAGGGAACTGAATTAAGAATTGTATTATACATACAATGGACGGTTTTTTTAATATCTTACCAGATAGAAAAATTAAAATAGTCAAACTTAAGTTTTGGATCCAGCTATACAAAATTGATTATCAAAATATTGGAGATTGTGTTTAGTTCTTGCAAATTAGTATTAGGTCCTTATTTTTAAAGTTAGAAAATTGGTTTCAAAAATGGAAAATGCGAATTCTTAGATGCATAAACTATTTGTGTATATTAAAAATAACTAGGGTGGATGGAGGACAAAACACAAAAAAATTTATAGGAAAAAATTATGCAAATTAGTGCTACCTAGTAGGGATTGGAAACAAGAAAAAATTTCATTCAAAAACAAACAAAATTTATTGTTGCAATCACAATCAAAATCAAGCGAGCAAATTGCAAATAAATTTATTTGACAGATTTTGTCTGAAATTTTTCGGAATTTGGTTCTGTTTCAAGTTTTTGTTAGTTTGTCTTTGTGATTTTGGCAAGCTTAAGAGTTGAAAATTTAAATGATCGGTTAGGAAAATTGGCTGATAATTACGATAAGTAAAATATTTAAAGGATGAACTTATAGTTAATGTGAAATCATAAATTCTTTAAATTTATTTGTTTATTTATTATTATCAAAATTTTAATTTTTTACATTTTTTAAATTATGATAAATTATAATTATTGAACACGTATAATAATTGTAAAAAAGTAAAAAATCTTGGAGGATTTAGTGCCGAAAGAACGACAGAATCTAATCCACCAATAAAAAAAATAAAAAACTTATAAAAAAGTGAAATACATAATTACTGAAAAATATCTAATAACTAATTCTAAAATAAAAAAATTAAACTAATAACAATACAAGACAAATATAAAAATATAAATTACATAATCACAACATCTACAACAACCAGTTATCACAGTGAAGCAAAAATAAAAATACCATTATATAGAAATCATTTATTTAACAACCCGAAAAAGAAATGTAATGGCAGCCGTTTCAAGAAGCAATTTTTTAACTTTGGACAAAAATGATTCGGAATGAATATGCCCTCTAATACAAATAGGTAACGCGTTGAAAAAAACTGGAGCAGTAACAAGGATATAGCGTCGAAAGTTACCTCGAATATTGTACCGAATAAGGCTCCTTATAGTTTGTTGCCCACTACGCCTAAAAAAATATTCTTAAAACCTTATAAACATACAAATGTTGTAACGGCAAGATATTATTAGCCGTGAATAGAGGCCAAGATGACTCAGATCTGTTTTTTCTCAATAAAATTCTCAAAATAATTTTCTGTTGCACACATAAATCAAGCAACGTAGTTGCACAGCACCCACCCCAACTTGATAAACCATATTCCAATTTAGACATAACCAGTGCATGGCAGATAATTTTTAGCACAGGAACAGGGCAAAAATCACGCAGGAGATAGAACATTGTTGAAGCAGATGATAAATAACGTCTTAAAGAAGAGCCATGAATTTTCCAACTGAGATTACCGTCCAAATGAACTCCAAGATATTTGAACTCGTTGACAAATTCAATATAAATACACTCAGAATGGCACCCAGTAGATGCACAGTTGGAAATATTATAATTAATTACCTGATTAACATTTGCTGTTGATGTTGTGCCAGTCAATTTGAACAACAAATATTTTGTTTTATCACTTAGAATTAAGCAATGCTTATCAAACCATAAATGTAAGACTTTAAGGTCAGAATTAATCATAGGAATGACGTCATTAGGGGATTTGCTAGTGTAAGCTAAAGCTATGTCATCGGCAAACCTAGTATAAAGACCACGCAATTTAAGTTTGAAAACCGAATTAGTATAGATCAGAAATAGCAGAGGGTCCAATACTGAGCCTTGCGGAACTCCAACGTCCACAATGTTTGGGTCACTTAAAGTGTTATTAATTTTACCTCGAACCAATCTGTTGGCAAGGTAAGACGCGAACCACTTGTTAGCAACTCCCCTAAAACCAATATCATATAAAATATTCAGAAGAATTTTATGGTCAACCATATCAAAGGCTTTAGCAGCATCAATAAATAAACCAGCACAAGCTTTACCAATGTTCAGTCCGCTGTGAATTGTGTTGAAAAATTCCAACAAGGCCGATTCGGTACTCCTGCCTTGAGGGAATCCATGTTGATGTTTACTTAATAAATTATTCTGATCCAAAAAAAAATTGACTCTATTTTTCGATGCCTTCTCTAAAATTTTCAAAATTACTGGCTGCAAGGCTATAGGTTTATAATTGCCTTTATCATTACGATTGCCTTTTTTAAACAACGGAATAATAGTAGCAGTTTTCAGTCTTTCAGGGACAATTCCTTGTACGAAAGAAAGATTTAAAATATGGGTAAGAACGGGGCTGACATACTATAATTAACAATAGCTTTCAATATATAATTACTAAGACCGTCATTGTCTACTGACTGCTTCGTTTCCAACGAGTTAATGATAGATATAATTTCATAATTGGATACGGGAGTCATAAAAAAAGTAGTACAACAGTAATCATAAGGCAAATATTAATTAACAGACGAGTTAGACGATTTAAACTTTGCTTTAAATTTATTAGCAACATTCGTAAAGTAGTAAATTTCTAAATCACTAGTAATAAGCTCACCGTTTTCAGATAGAATGATTTTAATCGAAGAAATCTTAGGCTTCCTTGTTAGAATTTCATTCACGAGATTCCAGTTTTGTTTAACATCTCCACGATTGACAAGGAAACGATTGGAATAATATGCGCAATTTGTTTATCTTGTTAATACGACTGGCAAGTTTAAAATAAATCCAAGGTTGTAAACGTTTGGTTTTTACCCGACTAAAAGTGTAACAATGTTTTTGTATATCAGAAATAATGATCAAAAATTGATTAACAGCTAAAGATGGATCATCAAGGTTAAGAACATGGTTCCAATCCAATTTTTCTAGAATATCTGTTAACAATGCCAGATTGAGCTTCTTCTTATGACAAACATGGACATTATTGGTTGCGTTGCTAACGAAACTTGAGGTATCCTGAATATTATTTCAATAAAATGATGGTCTGAAATCTTAAGGTCCAATGGTGCCGCTGTTAGACAAGAAAGATCGTTAGACTTGAGACGAGCAAAAAAATGATCAATACAAAAAGCTGATGTTGCAGTCACACGTGTAGGAACATTAATCAGAGATTCGAGTCCACAGGAAGATATAAGAAACATATAGTCATTGCAGCTATTTGGAAAATTAATAATATATACGTTAATATCTCCAACAATGAAAAGATTTCTTGCCTTAATATTGCGAATAATTCCAGAAATTTTATCCACAAAAGTGTTGAAATGCGCTGAATGTAACTTATAAATACCTAAAAATACATATACTTCGTTATCAAAAATTCCACTGAACTTTAACAATATCAGCTGAAGTTATTTATATTAATTGCACTTATTAAACATGATAGGTTGGAATCACAATAAACCGAAATCCCACCAGACCTATAAGTGTCGTTACAAGCACCAAACAACGTGTAACCATTTAAATTATACGAAGACAATTCATTGCTATTTATCCAAATTTCACTTAAAAATATAAACGATAGTATTTTACTATAAGCATTTATATTGGCTACGAACAAGTCAAAATTAATATTTTGATGTACAATTACAACAATTTCATTTCTCATGGTTATTATTTTTTACTACATTCTCATGGTTATTATTGATGCTAGAAGACAACTGGTTATTATTAGTAGACTTAATATCTAAATAAAACATAAAAAAAAGAAAATTTAATGTACAAGAAAAAACTAATAAAATAATAAGAAATAAAATTAATCAAAATAGAAAATAGCTGTGTAGAATATTAAATTTGTTAAATTAAAAACTAAATCGAAAAAAAATAAAAAACATACATTTGCACATAATATTGACATAGCACAGGCTCACCGTTGAAAATGTCGAAGAATGAACCAATAATACGAAATGTTGACAAACATTGTAGCTAGCGTTGTAAATGTTTTATTGATGACATCAATTGTATACAATAATAATGAATGAAAATGTCACAGTTATATTTATATTACTAGCGTTCAAAAATTGTCATATTGATGATATCATTTATGGTCAGTAATAGTCGAAGATACGGAAATATTTATGTTGAAGTGACATTTTTGTATACAAACGTTATGAACCTGCTGATACCGCCAAACGCAAACCCGTTTTTCTATTAACAACTGGATTATCCAGTCATAATGTATCATGATGAGGATTCACCGCCTTTTTGAATTATAGCAGATGAAATGGTGTTATTACGTTTTTTTTTTTGTATCACTGCTTGATGGTTTGATTACAGATGCAGAAGATGATGATGTATATTTTGGTTTAATAAATGGTTTTAAATGATCAATTTTTTTTATTAAAATGGGTACTTTATCTTGTTCAGTTGTTATGTAGACTAGGCCTCTATTAGTAAAAGCTTTGTCGATTGACTTGTCAAACTGTAGTTGCTTTGCAAATCTAAAGATACTAGAATTGACCTTGGTTAAACCATCATTGCAATAAATACATTTATTGCGTTCCAAACCAATATTAAGTAGTTCTTAAAAAATATCGATTTTTTCATTCGACTTCGAAACTTAACCAAAATATTGAATAATTATTAAGTAACTTTTGTATTTCGGATTTCACGTCATTTTTAATATCACAGATTGACATCATAAATTCATTTTTTTAAATTCCAATGTATTTTTCAATTGTATCGAATTTATCATTAATTGTATAGATACACTCATCAAACATTTCGGCATTTACAGACGCCATTACACAACAGAAAATTATTTTATGGTTTTATTTTTAATTATTTTTAACAATTTTTATTTATTTCTTTATATTTATTTAATAGTTCATAGTTTTATAGTTAAACACAAAATTAAATGCAAATTATGGTAAGAATAAATTAAAAATTAAAAATAAAACCAATTAAAATATTACTACGCAAATTATACGTGTTAAGCCTGAATTCCACTGTGAATAATTGACTGAACTGACTTCAAGTCGAAAGAAGACAAAAAAAAAAGAAATGCATTGGAGTAACAAAGAAAAAGCATGTTTTTTTTATTTTTTTTATAGCACAAATATCTTGATAAATTTTGACAGCGACATCAAAAAAAAAAATAAAAAAAATAAATTTTTGGTTATCACTTGGAGTTTTAATTTGGCTTTTTCACCACCAATAAATTATTTAAAAAAAAAACGATTACTTTACTAAATTGCCAATAATAGTATTTAGCGATATTATCACAATTGATCCCAATTTATCACAATTTAACTGTATACAAACTTTATATTTTTGTATTATCACAGCTATTTTAGAAGCAACCACCAAAAAAAATTATGACAATTACCGTAAAAATAACAAACTTTTAATTAACTTAGTGTGCGGAAAAAAATTTGCGTTCGTACACAAAATTTGTGTGCATATATTAGTTGGATGACCATAAAATGACTTCGATTTTGATAATTTTTGACCATAATTATCGCGATCCACTAATACAAACACACATTTGATGTAAGTAAAATCTTGACTGACTTCGTTTTGTGTTTCTTTCACACAACCACCGATTTTATATTTTTATCTCTCTTTATTTTGACTGACAAACTTTTATTCGCAATGGAATTCAGGCTTAATTCGTTTGAAGCCATCTTTGATTATGAATGTATACTTTAAATGGGAATGGAAGTCATATTTTATTTTTATGGATTTTACTTTCTGAATATGTAGCATTTATGTAAAAAAGTTTACCTAACGTAATGTTGTAGAGGTTCAATAAATGGTTTGAGCTCAGTCCCGAGTCCACCCTCTGAAGCATCAACGTAGAAGCATTTCCTCCCAACTGAGCTAACCTTAACTTAAACAAACAAATTTGTAGCGGTTCACTCATTCATTCTCCTATATAATGTATCAACTACAAACACTGACGTTTGAGCTCACCCAATCACTACCACAATGTTCCACGCCGCTCAACGTTGCAATTGCTTCACATACATACGAACATACGAATGACGTACAACGCAAACAAACAAAAAACAAAACAAATAAAATTAAATCAGTCTGCTCTCATTCTCTGCAGCGACTACACATCGCTCGTGGTGTTGATCGTCCAACATATTTGGTGGTGTCGGCTAAATGGTGACAAATAACAAAAAAAAACTTCTGTATTAATTAAATTTATTAAAATAAAATTTATAAAATAAAGCAATATAAGGTTATATAAAATTAAATTTGTTGTGTATATTTATTTATGGTGTTAACAAATTACTGAACTAAAACGAAATAACCTTTAATTTAACACGTTTTATCTGAGTTTAAAGAACTTTAAAACCCAAAAGTAAGCACTTTGAATAATTCAATTTAGTTCTTGAATTTTATTCAGTATTTCAATAAAAAATTTGCTTAAAATAAACTTTACTACATAAAGTGTAAAACAAATACCTACAAATCTTATGTCTTTAAACAACGTAACAAGACGAATACTATTTTCTTCACGATAAAAGCTTTATTAAATTCAGGTGCAAATTTACTCGTAAAATAACTGATTGCATTGCTCTGAACAAAGTTTCGTATCAACACTCTTTGTCGTATTGAGCAAATTTCCTATTAGTACTACGTAACTTGTACCTGGTAGCTCTCGCTTGACGCGCAGCTTAAAAACTTCCTAACACGATTTGTTAAGCCATAATCAATCGGTCAGTTAAAATTGTAGCGGCTCACACATTGCAATCATATAAATTAATTATTTGTTTATATAAATTGCAATACATTCACCACCACAGACACATAGGGTTTGCGCATAAGATATTTCTTTGCGTAACATATTTTATTTGGCCATCTAACGAAACAGTATGGACACAAAATATAATTGATCACTAAATTATATTTTGTGATATTTACTCCATCTCGTTTTCGTTAGCTTACTCAATTCAAATTCGAATTGATTTTTCTGTGTTTTCCATCTCGCGTTGATTAGATCGACGAAAATTTGACATTACGATTTTTCGTATGGCAATTTATTTTTCGATTAGGTGGGATTTTTTGAGTCAGTCGTTCGTCTGCTTTCAATTCAAGTACATACGCTCCGCGTACATTAATTTTATCGCGCTCGTTTAGTATATTAATGGCGAAGTGGTAAAGGGTGAATTAACGTAGAATCAAGTCAGTGAAATAATTGTAAAGTTCATCAAAACAATTAACCATAAAAAGTAAAAGTTACTTGGAGTCAGGTAGTGAGTGAATTGAAAAAAATTTTGTAAAACACTTTAATCTCAAGTGTTTTATTTACGACGGATTTCCGTGAGTCAAATACAGCGTCATTTTTTTACTGTACAAATTCAGTACGGTTTTACAGTGGTGACCAGGCGACGCCCTTTTTAGGGAACAACGTATATTTTCTCTCTACATTTAATTAGCAACGGGAAACCTGGTGCGGAAAAACCGCGCCAGGTAACAGGTTAGTAACCTATAATATTAAATAATTATTATTACGTGGATTACGTATCATTTTAACAAAATCTAATAAACATTTTGTTTTGTTTTTTTTTCCCCCGGTTAATATCAAACGACGTAAAAGTGTGAAATAACATTCCAAAGGAAACGGGAGCCAAAGCAGAGTATATAAATACATATTATATACATGGTGTAACGGACAAGCAGTACTAAATTCAGGATATACATAACAAAAACGGAACAGCGATGCAACGCTGTGTTTTTATATTTTGAGTGAATACAACAAAATAATACCAGTGGATAACGGGAACCACAAAATAAGATACATTACATTGAGCAGCTCTACCAACACGAAACAAACAACAATATAACGGTACTTGCCTGCAAACATCTTTACCGAGAAGACCAAACAGGTTCACACGTACGCACAGGGTACAACGCAGCAGGGAACTAAACAACAGCTAAGTGCTAGAACAATTTTTTTTTTGCCTTTAAATTATAAATCAGGATTTTTTTTTTTTTACTTACAAATTATGGTACATTATAAAAGCACATTGTTGCGCACCATTATCTAAATATTTTCGATTTTTATCAAAATTTAAGGTTTTAAAAATTTTCTTTTGCTATTTGTAAATTTTTTACCACAACGCACGGGTAGTTTTCTTTCATTTGATAATATTATTTTCGTTATTTTGCACGTATTCAAATAATTTCGTTTCGTTATCAAAATCTACGATTTATAAAATTTTCGTTTGCTACTTGAAAATTTTTGGTTGTTTGTTATTTTTTTTTTTTTTTTTTTTTACCTCGTCGTGCGGGTAATCATTTGTTATCGGGAAAGGCCGCAATATAATTGTTTTGTTGGTCAACGGTTGTATTCAATGATATGATTGCATTCAACGATATATTTGCATTGAAACATTCTCATTACTGATTTAATTAGATTTTTTTTTTTTTTTTTTTTTTTTCGATTTAACAATTTTAACGAGCCCCCGCAATACGTAATTGGAGGGTATCTCGTAGCCGTGGTGCATTTATTTTTTATACAGTCAATTACAGGGTAACCATTCCTATTTTTTTTTTTTGAAGAGAAAAGAAAAATTTTAATTTATTATTCAGTCAATTCAATAAAATTGTTTTCCCCCTGGTTAAATTTAATCATTGGTGTCGAGAGTTATTACATAACTTATTGTATTTCGTCTCATATTTTTTTTTTTACTTTTTTTAATTTAAAACAAAAAGTTTTTGGGATTTTGATCTTGTTGATAATCGAAAGAATAAATTTGATTTTAATCCATAAATAAACAAAATGGTCAACGACAATGATAAATTAAAGTCTAATACTCAACAAGAGACATCCCAAACTATGGATACCGCCGATGAGGAAACCCCGGAAGTGTCAGCGACAAATAGCCAAGTGAGACTACAACCATTTTGGCCATTAAAGGCTCATAATTGGTTCTTGCTGACGGAGATACAATTCAATCTCCAGGGAATTAAATCTGAGAAACAGAAATTTTTATTAACTTTGTCGACATTGTCACCAGAGACATGTGACAGCATTTCGGATTTCCTGACCGACCCTCCCGACACAGCACAGTACACAAGATTAAAGAGAGATTTATTGGACCGTTTAGCGCCGTCGTCTGAGAGGCAACTCGAAGCTCTCATCACAAGCCAAGATATTGGTGACCGTAGGTCATCAGACGCGCTAAGACATATCCGTACATTGGCGGGCACTAATTTTAATGCACAAATCGAAAAATCACTCTGGATAAGAAAAATGCCCGAACTCATTAAGATCGCTCTTGTCGCACAGCCAGAAACGATATCAATCGATTCACTGGCGAAGACTGCTGACAAAATGTATGAGATAATTAACATCGGCCAACAAAACTCAATATCACAAGTATCTTTTAGACAATCCCGACCACCCGTTCGCACCGATCGTGTCCAATCCAATAATCAAAACGGCACTACCACTCTGGAAACAAGGATTGCTCGACTCGAGTCTAAATTAGACGGATTATTCCGAGAGCGTGGACAGTCAAAAGGAAATCGAGAATCGTCTCGTCCTCGATCGCGATCGCGCGGTTCTGCCAACTATTCTCGCCGGCACGGCAGATGTTGGTATCATACTAAATTTGGCAAGGCCGCTAAAAAGTGTATTCCACCGTGCGATTTCATCACGTCGCATCCATCGACGTCTCACAACGCCAACAAAATGGACGTTGTTGAAGGTAGCACAAAAAACTATCAAAACACGGGGTCGGGACCCTTGTAACTAAACCCTATACGTCTCGGTTATTCGCGTTCGACCGAATAAATCGAATCACCTATTTAGTCGACACTGGCGCTGACCTTTCGGTTATTCCAGTTTTTAATTTCAAAAGTGAATTTAATTTATTTAAACGTAATCCTAATCTAGTCCTGTCGGCCGCCAATGGCTCGAATATCCATACTTACGGCACAAAGTTGCTTCAGTTAGATTTGGGACTTAAACGAACATTCACGCATGCTTTCATTTTAGCTGCTGTGAATCGTCCCATAATTGGAGCCGATTTCTTATGCAAATTCGGACTTTTGGTTGATTTGAAGAATAAACGGCTAGTTGATTCAGCGACAAAGCTGTCAATCAATGCCACAATGGTTCACGTCGACACACCGACTCCGATCCATTATTCTATCACCAACGGGTACGGCACTCTGCTTAAAAAGTTTCCTCAACTTACAGCAGAGCCAAACTATAAATTGCCAGTCCGACACAATGTGGTCCATCACATTGTCACAGCAGGCCATCTGCCTGTTGCAAGACCTCGAAGACTAGATCAAGTCCGCCATAAAGCCGCATTTACAGAATTTCAGTATATGGTGGAATTAGGGATTTGCAGACCATCTGCATCTCCTGTCTCTTGCCCATTACATATGGTTAAGAAAAAAGGTCATGATTGGCGACCATGTGGGGATTATCGGCAATTAAATACGGTGACAATACCGGATCGTTACCCGATATCCCACATACAAAATTTCTCCATGCATTTACATGGATGTAAAGTTTTCTCAAAAATCGATCTCGTTAGGGCTTATCATTTAATTCCTGTTTCCCCTGAAGACGTTTTCAAAACGGCAATAACGACCCCCTTTGGCCTCTTCGAATTCACCCGAATGTCATTCGGTCTGCGTAATGCCGCCCAAACGTTTCAGCGTTTTATGAATGAAGTCGTTCGAAATCTAGACTTTGTCTTCGTCTACATCGACGATATTCTTGTGGCTTCACAATCTGAGGAACAGCACAAATTCCACCTGGAACAACTTTTCCACAGGTTAACTGAGTTTGATGTTCATATCAACAGTTCTAAATGCGTCTTTGGCGTATCAACTCTTGATTTCCTTAGCCACAAAATAACCCCTAATGGTATTCTGCCGTCTGAAGAACGAATTAATGCCATTAGGGAGTTCCCAGCTCCAACCTCAATCAGGCACATTCAGCGGTTTGTCGGTATGGTAAATTACTACCACCGATTTATACCAAAACTTGCTGAAATTCTCGCACCAGTTCACAGTCACCTGGCCGTACTTCTACGTAAGCCCAAAACATCTAAGAATTTCTCTTGGACCGACGAATGTCAACAAGCATTCACGTCACTTAAGACTGAACTTGCGAAAACAACACTGCTTGCTCATCCACTGAGCGATTCAAAACTAAGTTTAACTACTGATGCATCTAACACTGCTGTAGGGGCAGTACTGCAACAGTATAATAAGGAGTGTTGGGAACCATTGGGATTTTTCTCAAGGAAGCTTTCGGATGCTGAAAAGAAATATTCTGCATTCGACCGGGAATTACTCGCAATTTATCTCGCTGTGAAACACTTCAGATATTTTGTTGGAGGTCGGGAGTTTACTATTTACACCGATCACAAGCCACTGACTAGAGCAATTCAGTCTAAAACTGAACGTAATCCGAGGCAAGCTCGCCACTTGGATTATATTAGTCAATTTACCACGGACATTCAGCATGTTCACGGACATGACAATGTTGTTGCAGATACACTCTCTCGCACAACAGACAATGAAACGGCCGCAGTCGAGACACAATTCGATTTAAACAAAATCGCAATTGCACAAAAAGCTGACCTAGAACTTCAGAATTTATTTTCTGGTTCCGAATGTCACTCTGGTTCATCAATGAAACTGGCGCTTTTCCAATTGCCTGGCCTCGACATTATCTGCGAAACATCAACTGGGTACAATCGCCCATTCATCGTACAATCACTGCGTCGATCCATCTTCGATACTTTACATAACATTTCGCATCCTGGTGTCCGTGCTACTCGTAAATTGATTACTGCTCGATATTTTTGGCCTAGTATGAACAAGGACGTAAGCCATTGGGCTCAGTCATGTTTATCCTGCCAACGTGCCAAAGTCCAACGGCATACCAAATCATCACATGGACAATTTCAAATACCATCTGCTCGTTTTGAACATATCCATATAGATATAGTAGGACCACTTCCTCCTTATAATGGATATTCTTATTTGCTCACTTGTGTCGATAGATTTACTCGCTGGCCCGAAGCTTATTGCATGACTAATATGTCAGCTGCAACCATTGCCACAACTTTTGTCAACAATTACGTTTCACGATTTGGCGTGCCCCTTAATATCACTACCGATCAAGGAACGCAATTTGAGTCGAAGCTTTTCGCTGAGTTAACAAAACTGCTCGGCTCACATCGTATTCGTACAACGGCTTACCATCCCCAAGCCAATGGCATGGTCGAACGTTTCCACCGGCAACTCAAAGCTGCGTTAATGGCCAGAGGAAACACAATCAATTGGAGTTCGGAAATACCAATCGTATTACTTGGAATCCGAGCAACAGTGAAAGAAGATCTGAAGTGCTCACCAGCTGAAATGGTTTATGGACAAACCATTAAGCTACCAGGTGAGTTCTTCGTCGAAAATCCTCTTACACCACTTTCAACTAGCGACACAGTTATCGAACAACTCCGTGACACTATGCAAAACCTTATCCCGAATTCAACACGGCAAGCCAAACAAGATGATATTTTTGTTCCAAAGGCACTTGCCAACTGTGAGTTTGTGTTCGTAAGAACAGACAAGGTTCGCACAGGCTTATCTATCCCCTATGAAGGCCCGTTTAAAGTCATTCGACGTCTTCGGAAACAATTCACCGTTTCAATTAATGGAAAGAATCAAACCATTTCAATTGATCGGCTCAAAGCGGCTTACGGCATACTGTGTTCTACTGATGTCAAATCAGTTCATCGCTCACTTAAACATGTTCGTTTTCAGCCATAAACATTTTCCATAGGGAGGAGGACTCACTTGCGGCGGAGTCCTGTAGCGGCTCACACATTGCAATCATATAAATTAATTATTTGTTTATATAAATTGCAATACATTCACCACCACAGACACATAGGGTTTGCGCATAAGATATTTCTTTGCGTAACATATTTTATTTGGCCATCTAACGAAACAGTATGGACACAAAATATAATTGATCACTAAATTATATTTTGTGATATTTACTCCATCTCGTTTTCGTTAGCTTACTCAATTCAAATTCGAATTGATTTTTCTGTGTTTTCCATCTCGCGTTGATTAGATTGACGAAAATTTGACATTACGATTTTTCGTATGGCAATTTATTTTTCGATTAGGTGGGATTTTTTAAGTCAGTCGTTCGTCTGCTTTCAATTCAAGTACATACGCTCCGCGTACATTAATATTATCGCGCTCGTTTAGTATATAATTGGCGAAGTGGTAAAGGGTGAATTAACGTAGAATCAAGTCAGTGAAATAATTGTAAAGTTCATCAAAACAAATAACCATAAAAAGTAAAAGTTACTTGGAGTCAGGTAGTGAGTGAATTGTAAATAAATTTTGTATTAAACTTTAATCTCAAGTGTTTTATTTACGACGGATTTCCGTGAGTCAAATACAGCGTCATTTTTTTACTGTACAAATTCAGTACGGTTTTACAAAATAATAAGATCAAAATAATAATCGCGGTGAAATCTTGGTAGACGAATGTATACAAAATTTCGTAAAGCACTCGAACGCATTAACTGGTTCGGACGCATTTGCTTGTGGGGAATGTTTTTCCTTAACTATTATAAACTCAAATTGTAAGCCAAAGACTTTATTTTCCAGAAATAATACAAGATTTTTAACTGAGGACAAACGCGGTGGTTCCAGAATGGAAAATTGTAAATCTTGACCAAGCAGCATGACCGAAGTGTATTTAAAAAACGTGGATATGGTGCCAGAAAATCAACATAAAGTCGTAAGAACGGAGGAGATGAATAAATTTGCTTATCTAAAAATGGTTGGATTGAAAACAAGGTTGAAAAACAACTTTTACAAATTACACAATTGTTTACAAGGTTTTAAGCAACGATAAGGTCTTGGAGATTCATTGAAGTGCGGCCGAAGTTTTGAGGAAATAAATATTTTCCAAGGAGAAATTTCCGTATTTTTTTGCTTCTTCTCCGGTGTATAAATAAATAGTTTTCCGTCATAACATTGATAAGTAGAGATGATGGGTTTAGATTTTGCTGCAAGGCTAAACTTTTTGACTGGTACACTGAATTGTCAAATCCAAGAGAATTTAGATCGGAATAGGGCCGAAAGGCCGAATGTCGAAAAGTCGAATGTCGAAAGTCCGAATGTCGAAAGGCCGAACGTGTCGAAAGGCCGAATGTATCGAAAGGCCGAATGTCGAAAGGCCGAAAGGGTCGAAATGCCGAATATCGAAATCCGAATTTCGAAAGGCTGAATAAGTCAAAAGGTCGAATAGGTCGAAAGGCCGAATGTTCAAAGGACGATTGTGCCGAAAGGCCGAATGTCGAAAGCCCGTTTGTGTCGAAATTGATTTTATTTTTCATCTATTTATGAATGAAAATTATCAAAATTTATATTCTTATTAATTTTTTTGTATAAAAATGTGTATTAATAAATCGCCTTAAATATAAAACATTCTTAGGTTTTTTTTTTGTTATATAATTAAAAATTAATCAATTATAATAAAAAAAGAAAAAGAAATAAATTTGTTTTCCGACAACATTTGATCACATTAATATGTTACATACAAAATGTTTATTACCACGTATTTTAGTAATTCGGCCTATCGACCCATTCGGCCTTTCAATACTTTCGGCCTATCGACCCAATCGGCCATTAGACATTCGGCCTTTCGCACCTTCGGACATACGACATTCGGCCATACAACATTCAGCCTTTCGACGTTTGGCTTTCCAAACCATTCGGCCTTTCGGCGTTCGCCCTTTCGACCGTTTAGATCGATGTTCAAAGGTGAGATTTTGCTTAAGTCGAGTTCATCCGCGTACATTCTAGACAGACTGTCAGGTACAGTGTTTTAGCTTCCTTTACTATAAGCAATCTTAAACTTGTATACCTGGAATCTTACAGCCCATCTGGCTAACTGTCCCTCGGGGTTTCGTTGGCTCAATAAATATTTTAAACTACTATGATCCCTACTGATCGTGAACTCATACTCCTTAATATTAGGGCGAAATTTTTTAACGCTAATTTTTTAACATACTACCGACAGACATCCATCGTTGAAATTTGGTACGTTTCGACTCATTAAAGCAACGGGATATATCTTGTTATTATGTATTGGGTATATCTAAAAGTAAGTTCCGTTTTTTGGTTAAAATTACAACTTTATTTAGCAAGTATATAAAAGTGGTACATCATTCAAAGTATAGTTTGCCGATCTTATAGGAAATTCGCGGATTCCCTTTCTGAAAAGGTCGTCGTCTTTTAAAGGAAAGGAATAAATAGTAATCCGAAGGTTTAATGTCTGTAGAATATGGTGGGTGGAATAGAACTTCCCAGTCCTGCCCTTCTAGGTAAGTTTTAACGACTCTTGCAGTATGTGGTTTTACGTTGCCATGCTGCAAAATCAGTTTATTGCGTCCCTTCTCCCATTCTGGTGGATAATTTTGAACAGACTTGCCGCCGGAAGACTTCGCCATTAATAGTTTAAGAAAGTTTCAGTAACTCGTAATATATAACGTATTTAATATCTCACAAACTACAGAGCATAGCCTTATCACAATGAACATTCCGCTTTGGGTGTGATGAATCAGCTTCACTTGGCTTTACCTAAGCTTTTTACGTTCAGGATTCTTGTAGTAAATCCATTTTTCATCTCCAGGCATAAGTTGATGCCGAAAACCTTTCCTTGATTTTTCGGCATTCTATCTGCCTTTCTGTTAATTCATGTGGTGTCCAACTAGCAAACTTTTCAACCATCCAAATCACAACCAACCTCATTTCAACATTCAATGCTTCTGCCAATTCTTGTTGCGTTTGTGTATTGTCTTCATACATTCATTTTGTGCGTCTTCAACATCGAATAGACCTTCTTCAAATTGCCTAAACCAACTTCTACTCATACTATTAGAAAAGCATGTAGCTTCCTTAAGTAAACGATGCCTTTCAACCGCGCTTTTCTTTATAGTAAAAAAATACATTAAAACATCCCACAAACGTCGATGATTAGACACAAAACTCTCACAATGTCATTTACTACGTTTTGAAGGTTATGAAGAGACTTTTCAAAAACATGTGTTCCCAGATAGACACAATACATATAAGAACAATTACGCCATCTATTAAAACAACATAAGTAACTTTTACATAAAATAACACCTTGAATGCCTGGTTTACAGGCGTTACACTGTACCAAATTTCCTCCCAAAAGTTAGGATTATGATGATGATTATTGCTTTAAATCTTAGAAAGCTTGTTGGGCAGTATCATTCCAGATGATCTTATTGCCTTTCACAAGGAGATCGCCAATTGGCGCCGCTAAAATACAAAAATTACGAATTACCCTCTCAGCCTTTCCCAGAAAGCGCCGAATTAGACACGGTATTTGGTGATTTTTTTTACTCTGCTTCATTTGTAGCTTAATCTAAAGAGGTTTGTTGTGCACTACTCAGTATTTGATAAAATTCGGGATCAGTGTTCTTTGCACCGTCCTCCAGTTCGGTTCTGGATTTCGTGGTTATTGTTTGGGAATTCAAATACCCAGGTTTCCTGGGTTCCAAATTAAAGTTTACCTTAAAATGGCAATATGGAGATTGATGTTTAAGTATCCAAGGAGCTCCAATAACATAACAAAGTAGGTATCCTCTCCTTAGATTGGCAGTCCCGATTTTTACAATTCCAACATACGTGCGATGACTTTTGGGTATATTTCAGACTGAAGAAATGAAGGCTTTACATTAGTTGAGTGATTTAGATGATTATTAATTGCCTGAACGTAAATAATCCACCGGATTATACCACCGCATATAACTAGAGTTTTCAATTAAAATTTTCGGTTCAAAAAATGAAGAAATCAATTTAAATAAAGAATTTCGAACAAAAAAAAAAAAATACAAATATAGTCCGATAGTCTAGAGATGTGAGGGAGTGATTTGGAAAAAATACTTTATTTACTCGGACACCCATTATCCGGTCTAAATTATTAGGTTTTGTACACTTTGTGAAGTATAATTAACTTGTCAATTTTTAACAAATTGTCGTTCCATCGAAATGAAAACTGAAAAGTTCTCACGCATCAATTTGCTGTTCCATGAAACAGTAAGTGATAAATAATTTCTTGAATGGTGATAATTAAGGAGGTTTTTATAAATATTTTCATATCATGTTCCAGCAATTAGCTAAAGTAAATAAATTATTTATTAGCATTTGAAGTTTTCGGTTAACACGTGTTCAAATGACCCATATACTAGGGAAAATGATTGCAAAAATAGTCGCTTGAATTTACACATTGCTGTGTAAAAAACAAGGGGATAAGTCCTTTAGAACAATAATTGTTAACAACACTTCATTGACAAAAAAATCAAAAACAATCAAGGGTGTGCAGAACGGTTAATCACGTACCAAACTCTACAATGAATGAGGTGACGAGTATCACTATCCGATGCCCAGAAAAGTAGAAAAGCATTTCTATTCATGAATAAAGCTGAAGTAGCTGGACGCATCAATGGAACGATGATTAACGTAGATGCATGCGCCTAACGAACAAGAATGGCACTAGGTTAATCGCCACAACGATAGTTTCTATGCGGTCTGTACAAATTAGCCTGTTTCTGTTCATGATTCTAGAATACTCAGAAATTCTAAATTCTAAATTATTTTCTCGGCAAAAGATTAGCTTGTTCCACCCTTTAATAAGAAATCGATATGATCCAATTATACACCGATTTAATCAGGCACATAAAAAAACAAAAAATATAATAGAAAATAGTTTCGATAAGCTTTTGGAAAGTTTTTTTTAACATAAATTTTGCTAAAATATTTCTTATGGGCTTTTTAATGGGAAAGTTTCATTGCCTAAATCACTAAATTTGAAAAATCAATATTTGACTAATATCTGACCAAATCACATCTTATTTTGCGCTTATCCTAACTAAGGCATCCAATTTCTGTCGAAAATATGAATACCGGTATTTCGGTATTACTCGACAACAAAACCGAGATACCGGTATTAATACCGATATTGTTTATGTAAGACTTATATAAACATCGAGCATTAAAAATAATATTGTAGTTTTAAATAATATACATAATAACATAATCAACCTCGATTTACTTTTTGTGCAATTTTCTTGTTAACCTCATTGTTTATTGCAACATCAAGCCTTTCTTGCAATCTTATCGGTGAAGATTTCCCTTCGCGCTTGGAGGCTTCACTATCAACAACACTTTCTGATGTTGATTATAAAGCTTCAACTGGAGCTGGGGTTGTAAGAAGCCGCTGTTAGGATGGACAGTTATATTAGCTATTTTGTTTCTAATTAGTCGATAAAATTTGACATTCGAGCCAAAAATGCTTTGAAAACTTGGTTACCTTTGTACAAACATTGAAAAAGGCAAGATAAGTTCGTCTTTCTATGAATCTCCGGACCAAAGAGGTTTTCATTCGGTCAGCTAATGGTCCTTCTCTCAAATGTTAAAGCATGAATGCCAGAGTAGCGTTACCTGACAGAAGAGTGGCATCCCTCCAACATAACGCTTCTACTGCAAGTTTCATTGGAAAAAGCATAGTTAGAAATCGTTGATTCTATACTCTAGAAACGCTCGTTTTGATAAACCTGATAGTTGATTTGACTTCGATCGGAGCTTTTAAGATGCAATTCCATCTTATTTTTGTTTCTAAGATTACAGATAGTTCTTTGGCGAATTCAGTTTAACGTAAGGTTTTGAGACCAACATTTTTGGTCGGTGATCGCCGGAACAACAATCTTTCTAATTTTATTTATTAATGAAGCAAAATTATTGAAATGTCGATTTTGTTATTTTTCATTCTGTTTTGATTTTTGTAGAGTAAAACAGCAATCATACGAATGAGCTATACGGTTAGATTGTTCCAACACTCACAAAATAAAAATTAATATATTGCGTTAGTCTTCCTCAACTTTGCTTTGTTTATAAATTTTCAAGATTATAAAAAATTTGACTTTATACCATTCCTATAAGAATTCTTACTGTAATTACAATTCAATGAATATTGGGCAAATAATCAATCAAAATTTTAATGCCGAAATACCGGTATTTATCGCTCAATACCTTTAGAGCTATACTGGGTAATTCACTATTAGCAGTTCCGGTGCCAAAACCTCCAATAACTGCACAAGAGCACAATGGCTTGGTGGACGAGTGGTCCAGCGCTTTTAATGAAGCGATACTGGGCTCTAGTCTCCTTAGCAGGCCTAGGAGTAAATCTCGGCTACCCTGGTGGGCCTAGGAGATTCAACAAACACATCGAAAATGCAAAAGACTCTTCAAAACAGCACGGAAAACAAATTCTGCTGTAGACTGGGACTCCTATAAGGAAGTCCTCAAAATTTACAAATATTAATTGAGAAGTGCCTAAAACAGCTCTTGGAGTCTTTAGAGATGTCTAGGCTACGCAAAGTTCTAGCAACTGGTCCTTCCATCCCAAGTTATTTTCAACGGCCGGATGAGATATGGACCACTAATAGTGCGGAATCGTTGGAACTTCTGATGGAGAATCATTTTCTTGGTTGTTCCGAATCTGTACCTAGCACATCAGTAGGTAAAAAGGCAAGTAGCCTCATAGGCCAAATTATTAACAGAAAAAAGATCCTGTGGGCGATAAACAGTTTTAAACCATATAAGTCGCCTGAACTCGATGGTATGATCCCTGCAGATATTCAACAAACTATGGATCTAACAATTTCCTAGTTAGAGGTAATTTTCAAAGGCAGCCTAGAACTATGTCACATTCCTAGTAAATGGACAGAAGTGAAGGTTGTTTTCATAGCTAAGGCGGGAAAACGCTCACAATGCAATCCCAAAAACCTTAGACCGATTTGCTTATCTTTCTTCCTTTTTAAAACACTGGAAAGACAAATATAAGCTCATATTAGAGGCATGATTGTGTCGGAAAAGCTGTCCAAATTTCAACATTAATACCTATTGCAAGGAAAGATCTGTAGAGACTGCTCTTCATTCTCTTGTATTTTTCATTGAAAAATCTTTCGAATATAGAGACTATGCAATGATAACCTTCTAGGAAATTGAGGAGGCCTTTAACAATGTGCTTCCAGGGGCTATAACTCGGACACTTCCAGATCTGGGAGTGGATGAATCACTAAGGACTGGATAGAGATCAGATGCTAAGAGGCAGGATCATAAATGCCAGTTTTGGGGAATCCTCCGTCAGAAGATTTGCAAGCAGAGGTACACCGCAGGGTGGCGTACTGTCCCCCTACTTTTGAACTTGGTCATAAATGACCTGTTACTGTAAATGAAGGACGGTGGCATCAAAGTAGCTGCCAATGCAAATGACGTTGCTATTGGTGTCCGTGGTAAATATCCCGGCACCTTTAGTGAGCTTATGCAGAATGCCCTGGACACTCTTTCATTATGGGCCAATGGCTGTGGGTTGAATGTGAACCCACAAAAAACCGAATTCGTTCTCTTCTCTACGCAATATAAACTTCCTCACATCGATCCTCCCACTTTAAACGGGTTAAGCTTGACTTTTACAGTTAAAGAGAAGTTTCTGGGTCTCGTTTTGGATCGAAAATTATATTGGGAAACCAATATTCTGGAAAGGGTAAAGAAAGCTACGGTAGCGCTATACTCTTGCAGAAATGCCATTGAGAAAGGATAGGGGCTGGAGCTCCGCATCGTACATTGGCTTTATACCGCAGTAGTCAGACCCATACTCTTGAATCGGGTAATAGTCTGGTGGCCTGCTCTGGACAAAACTGTCAACCAAAAGCTGTTGACAAAAGTTCAGAGAACAATCTCTCTGTGGATCAGTGGTGCACTGAGGAACATATCCACTCAGGCACTAGAGACTCTTCTATTTATGACTCCTCTAGATATCTTGGGGAAACAGTGGCAGCTTGTACTGTCATACGGCTGAAATCCATCTTAATGCGGAAGTGCAACAATACAGGGCACTAATCTATTTTGTGCAACACACAAATTCCCAAGACCACCGACTATACTGTCCCGTCACTATCTTTTGACACAAAGTTCCGGACTAGGATCCTATCCAGGGAGGACTGGATTATGGGTGCAGTTTTGGAACCAGAACTTATAAACTTCTTTAATGATGGTTCAAAACGAAACAGGATAGTCGGGGCTTCTCCCCGACTACTGTAGCAATTTCTAAGCTGAAGTAACTGCCATAAAGGAAGTCATAGACTGGTTGAGGTATAATGTAATATCAGTTTGTGATATTCGCATATATACGGACTGTCAGGCTGCCATTAAAGCGCTTCAATCACTCCTCCTCACGTCGAAAGTTGTCCAGAACTGTCTCTCATCTCTTAACGAGATGGCAGATCAGTTCAACATCCACATTTTATGGGTGCCACGATATTTCATAAGTACAGGGAATATAAACGCCGATGAACTGGCTCGACGTGGTACAATGGACCACTTCTCAGAAAGCAAAAAGGATATTGAAATGCCTCTTGCGGTATGCAAACTGCTGCTTCAGGAAGAAGCTAGCAAGCTGACGATGATAGATGGTCAAGTATCACTTCTTGCATAATAACTCGGCAGGTCTAGCCAAAGTGGGACTTGACGAGATCCAAATAGCTGATCTTACTTCAGCGAAGTCAGATCAGTGTACTTGTTGGAGTGATTACGGGGCACTGTCTCATAGGGAGGCATGCGAGTAGAATTTGTGTCTTCTCACATGACTGCTGTCGTAGTTGCGAGGACGAAGAGGAGGACGAGACAGTACTTCATCTTCTTTGCACCTGCCCTCGTCTGGCACGAAACAGACTAAAGTTTCTAGGGACACCCCTCTTCGAAGAGCTGACGGACCTCTGTAGGATGGACGTCAGGAGTATCCAGCGCTTTGTTAACAGCTCAAAATGGTTTCAATTAGTTGGAGGAAATAATTATTGTGGTATGGCTACGGACCATTTTTGTGTCTATGCCTAGTCCTAGTGGACCTCCACCCAAACCTAACCTAACCTATCATTACTAACCTTTATTTGCTTACATCTTTTACACTATCAAAAACGTTAAACATAAAACAAAAAAATCTAAATTGAAATTAAATTATATGTTAGAAATGGCAAAACCTAACAAATGTTTAATTATACATTTAACCTTGCAAATGACATTGTCTCACAGCAGATGAAAAGCTCATTTTGCGTTGTTCCGATTAGCCTTAAATAAACAAAAAAATATTATTAATATGTAATTGAAAGTTTGTGTAGAAAAATTTACGACGACGAGCATAACTCCAAATTCTGCTAAGAGTTACTAACCCTAAAGGTTGGATATTTTAAAGAATCGCTTTTCACACTTCAATTTTTTAAGTTTTTTCTGCTGAGTTATTCTGGGATGAGCCAAATAACACATTCTAAACAGGAAATGTGAATTTTAGCAAATGTAATTGAACTTTATATAGTTAAACTTTATTTTAATATTAAAGCATTAACCCGTAATTAACTAGATTTAATTATTAAACGAAATTAAAGCTAAATTATTTTCTTATATAACTTCTAATACCACTAACTTCATTTCTTAGGATTCCCCGCGTACCATTTTTGAATAAAACAATGAAGTAATGAACACTTCTTATTTAATTTTTTTTTTGAAGAAGAATCGCTTTTCAGTTACTATAAGCAATAATTTGACGGAGACTGTATTAAACTGTTTCCTATTTTTGTCATCTAGAATGATTTTAAAAATGTTTGTTTTTTATGTTTATATTAAAACAAATTCATTCCATTAAAACAAAAATTAGTTCTCTGGCTATTATTGAAATGTATGAAGCTGGAAACTGGGAAAAAAAATAATTCAAAGTCTTCGTCTTCCATGTTCAACAGTCTTCAAGATAAGACTATATACAAGGAGATGAGGTATTCTTTAAAAAATCCAGCAAGATTGGACTATTTGGTATGGGCATACTTGGCATCTAAAGCCTGCGCCACACCACATCAAAAATTGGAGTCATTACGTATTGCACTATCAAGATAACCAATAAAAAAAAGCTCGTCAAATAAAATGTAACCTTTAATTATATTGGCTAATGGTTGAAACCTACAAAAAAAACATATAACCTACATAAATCAATAAATTTCATTTGATAAATGTCGAATGGCTCAGGGAAATTACGTAATCGTTTTCGCTGAATCCGCGTAACCAACTACTTCTTTTATACATTTAAGACATACATTTAAGTATATGAGATTTTAAATTGCTTTTATTTATTAGAAAGCATATTAAAATTTAACAACAGCAAAATATTTGACGTTTGACAAACTTTAAGTAATCGCAACGCCTTAGGGTAGTGTATTAAAACTAACAACAAAAACCCAAATAATTTTTTCTTTCATATGCCAGAATAAACCAGTGGAAATATATAGCATAGGAAAAACTGTTATCTAAAATAATTCCTGTTTAGGAAAAAAAATTCCAAATTCCAAAGAATCCAGAACCCGCAGGTATAAGTTTTAAATTTCAAATTGTAGTCGTGATGAAACCATTTTTAGTGGACTTAATCCAAAATTTTTATTTTTTTTTTACTATTACGTCGTTTTTATGACAAATGACCAATTCGGACATACCCTAAATATTTTAAAACATTTTGTAGAGCTAACTTACAAATTCCTAAATAAAGCAAAATTCTTTTCTGCAAGAACGTTTAAGAACTGTGTTAAAAAGTTATCTTTTATATTTTTAGTTCGATCTTGCATTATGACAATAAACAACTTCAGTTTTACTGCTTTCCATTTTCTCATCACAATTTTATGTTAAATTACCCCACCATTTTTTATCGTATATAAACGTATATGCGGGTTGGTCTATAGAATTTTATTCATATTTCATTGTTTCTGAGTTCTCCGAACGCCCCATCATAACATCGATTTTGATTTAATATGAAAACGTGATTCTATTTTATTTTTTTATTAAATCTCTTGCCATTTTGATTTTAAAGATTTATCCAAGTAATCATCTTGATGTACGAGCATTTTTTTTGGTATACACGAAGATAAAAACATATTTGGAACACCAAATATACAGAATACAAAATACGGAAAAGCATCAGTCTTATCGATTTACTGTACTATAAATAATATCTTGTATATAATGTTATAGTTTTGTATACAGACTGTAAATTAAGAAATGTTATTTAATTGGATTATTGATTACTATACTACTATAAAAGGATAAAAAAACTAAAAATTAAATTGTTCAAATAAAATAGTTTAGAATTTTTTTATGTACGAAACGTAATTTATAACTTTATTTATTTTTTTTTTTCGTTTTTAATTATTATTAAAAAGTTTCTTCTTCAGTCATTAGTTTTAATTTATTAATTTTTAAAAAGAATATAAAACAAATCTAGGAAACTTTGTTTAAAACTATAAATAAATAAATTATTTACAGAATAAAATTGATAATTATTTTTTTTATAGTTTTATAGTAAATTTATTGTTGTAAAATTTTTCTTGTTTTTTTGCTGCGTGTGAAATCAGTTTTACAACCATTTAGATGCTTTGAATTGAATAAATATTTCAAGTTGTTGTTTACCATATAAGGTTATTTCGATGCTGTCACTTCAAAGGTATTTTGATATTTATTGACTTCAAGGTGAGAAAATTTGTATGCGCTTTGTCGTAAACTACCAACAGGATTTTCCAATTTATAATAAGAATAGCAAAAAATGAGATATATTGAGTGGCGACACACCAGTATTCTACATGTTGTGATGGAACGTGATTAAAACAGAATAAAATTTAATTTTCCTTTTTCATTTTCTTCATATACTTTCAAAACAACTTTTCTTTTAAAATGGAGCGGAAAAATTGAAAATTAAATTAAATTTATATTAAAGATAAAAAAACAAGAAAATTCTAATAATAAAAATAACAAAAAAAAAAAAAAAAAGATTAAGAAGAATAAGAAATAAAATAAAATTAAAATTTAATATGTCTTTAAAAGATTAAATAAAGTATAATTGAAATTAAATTAAGTTAAAACAAAATTTCGTAACAAAAATAAAAAAATGTTTTAATGGAGTTAAAAATTGACTTGAGATTTCATAAATTTTTTGTTATTTTCGAAAAAAAAAAAATATTTTGGTTTGAACCCTTGTGCTGTATTTTGCGGTTGTCAGTTAACTCCTCACTTGTAAAAACTGCATATAATAGTAAATAATAGTAAAATGCTTCATGTTCCATCTCATTATATTATGTAGAGTCCCACATAATTCATTATAGTTTCTAGATAGACAAAAACACAAACACAGACACACACACAAAGACCAAATGAAGAAGAAGCTTTGTACATATACTTGTATATAAAGAAAATTTATTTTTATGATGTTAAAAATATGCTAAAGAGTTTTTATATTTCGCTATCATAAAACTTTGTGATGCTATAATAGGAATAGATGTAGTGGTGACCTTTAGCTTTAACAAAAAAAAAAAAAAATTTTGATTTTTTTATGTGGTAATAAAATTTATAAGACGTTACTCTGAACTTAGATTAATATTTATTACGCTACCATCTTCATCAACATTCTAAATAACGTTTTTGGCTTTAAAATTGTGTAAGAAAATTTGTTATTCGCTAGCACAGTATATAATTTTGATTTAAGTGATTTTCTAGGCAATGTCATAACTTCAAATTTAGTATATCTTATAAAAGTTAAAACAATCTTAATAAATAATAGTTTATAAAAGATACTGGTTTAAGACTTAATTAGGAATAATGTAAATTATTTCTTGATATTGGTTAAGAACATATTATGAGCAAGGTATGAGAAAGTTTGTAACATTAATAAAACAAAAAAGGATTACATATAATTTTTATAATCGTAATTATAGTAATTAAACTAAATCAATATTCTAAAATTTATTTTATTTTACTTTATGTAAATAGGTTTTCCGGTTTCTATTTAAATATTTTGTTTAACCATTTTAATTCATAAAATGTTTCTATTTATTTAAATATTTGTATTTATTAATTTAAATAAATCAATATTAGATTATAAACCAATTTACTTTAAGGTTTGACATTGGGTTCATCTACCGACAGATACTCGTATAGAAAGTGTAATTTTTGGAATAACAAACAATCCAAAGATAATGTGTTTTTTGAAACTATAGTTTTGTTATTATGAACGATACATCTGAGCAAAAAATGTGAAAACTTTAGTGGGTTAAGTAAAAAATTTCGTGTAGAAAAGGAACGGAAAAGCTGGTACAAAGAAATGCATTTAAATTAAGAGAAAGTACATACTCTAATTTATATCGCATTTATAAAAACCAACAAAAATGTTTATACGTACTAGTGTCATAAACCAGTGAAATCTTTACATATTTCGATTATAAATTATAGTTTGTAGCGAAAATAGTAGAAAATCTCACTAACACTTATAGAAATAGTAGTATTTGAATTTAGTAGTATGCGTGCGTCATAGATGCAATACGGTTTCTGTTAACACTTCAGCGTCGCCATATTAGTATGGTCGTGGGAATTGTTATGGGACGCTGTCTCGTAGTAGAGCATGCGTGGGGACTAAGAGTCTCCTCGAATGTTTGCTGTAGAAATATGAAAGATATAGAGGAGGAAGAAACAGTACTCCATCTACTCTGCACTTGTCCGCGTCTAACGTTAAGCAGATAGAAGATTTTAGGCGTTCCTCTCCTCAACGACCCGGCGGACCTCAATGGGATGGACATCAGGTGTATTCAACCCTTCGTTGTAAGCTATGGATGGTTCAATGAGAAGGTAGAGAAATTTTTATATGGTATAGCTACGCGCCATTTTTGTGTCTATGCCGGTCCTTAGGACAGCCACCCTAACTTTAACCTAACCTAGGGTAGGCTTTCTAAAATTTTTTAGATCTGCATAGATCCTTTCATCGCCTAAATTTCTTAAAAAAAGTACAAAATGAGCAAAATTTGTATATTGTAAATCTAGAATTTTTTGTTTCATGTTTTTTATAATTATTAAATTTTAAAAACCAATATCATTACCATTTTTAGGATTCCATAAATTTAAGAGTTTTCAAAGTTATTTAGTACAAGCCCACATTTTAGGGATTGTTTAGGACACATTTTAGAATTGTTTAAAATTTAATAACCCAAAAAGGGTTGAACAAATTTGGAATTTGTATATTTTAAAAATTAATTTTAATAAAATTTGTAGAATTTCTGCAAATTTTTAGGCTTTTTAAAAAGTCTTTAGTATTATCTGGATATCTAAAATAAATATTCAGAATGTTTCTAAGTCTAAAATTATCTAAAATTGAATAGTTTTTGAGCATTAGAATGTGTGTAAAAATTAGTAATTTTGCAGTTTAAGAATTTTCAAATTTTGAGAATTTTTATTCAAATAAATCATTTTAGAATTACTAGGTTTCGGGTTTTTCAAAATCAGGTTTTTTAGGTTTTTTTCTAAGTCTAGAATCCTTCGAAATTTGGTGATTTTTTTGATTTAAATTCTTGGGGTCTAGGCATATTGACAAAAATAAAAATCCCTCCCCAAAAAAAAATCCGAAAAAAATACCTTTAAAGTGTCCTGTTATATAAGACTTCATCGAATTTTTATTAAGTGCTACTAAATTATTTTTGTCACCCTTGCGCGCCGATAGTCAGTACTAAGCGGTTTTGAGGAGTTTTTTTTATTTTATTATGTGAGATACAAACTTTAATATTCATATAAATGTAAATATTTTTGAAATTTTTCTGACGTTTTTTAGTCATCCTTCCACAAAGGGTCCAATAACGCTAAGCGGCTTTAGGTTTTTTTATTTTAGTATGTAAGTAACTATCACAAAACAAAAATTTTTGAAAAATGTTCTAATTTCTTTGCCTTTAAGAATTTCAATAAATCGTCAAAGGGGGCGTTTACAACTAATAAGTAGTTAGATAAGTAATAAGTAATTTAGTGAGGCAACATTTTTTAACTTTGCCTATAGGGCGTTAAACGACGCCAGATCTCAACGTCCTTAAAATACCCTTTTTACAACGAACTTATCGTAAACATCAACAGCGTCCAAATGAAGTTTATACGGTAAATAACATGGAAAGACCGATGGGATTACTATACGACGAAGATTTACCTTACCAGGTTGCCCTGAAGCGATTACCATCATATTTTAATGAATGTAAAACCTATCACATGACAACATCGGCAAATAGACGAAAGCTTGTAAAGTGTTTGTTTGCTTGAATTGTTTTATTTAATCAAATCGATGCACCATCTATTCTGAAATCAATTAAAGTAAAGCAACGGAATAATGATTTAAGAGTTCACGAGCTCCCTCATCTGAATAAACACAAAACAAACTATGGTGTTATTGAACCGGCAAACATGATATCGAAAAATTTAATAAAATCGACCATCTGTTCGACTTTTACTTGCAAATATACCTTTAGCCACTTAGCTCGCACGCTTGAGATAACTCAAGCAGCTACTTTTAAATTTATTTTATTAAATTTTGTTTTTGTAAGTAAAATTTTGCGATAAATTGTGCTTTAAGGCTTTAGTTTAGGGCTTTCAGAATTTCAAATTTTTGTTTTTTTCAATATAGATGCCTATAGGAAGTGGGAAGGTAAAGTAACATAACAAGAATTTCATCGTTCCATATTGAGTATTTCGTAATATTTTACATAGTTTATTTTTATTTTGTTACGCAACTCTATGTGCGGCCAATACGTTCTGATTAGATAGTACTCAGTGGATAATGGGAGGTTCGTTGCCGCCATACTTACTGTGAGACGCTACAAAAACTTACGTGTTGAAATACGAAATGAAAAATAATGACCAAAAAACATAGGTTCACTAATGACTCACGAATCGACACACCACCATCATTAAATTAAAAGAAATTATTCCATGTTAATTATGAACATAAAACATTTTTATTCATTAAGTAGATTTGGAAAAAAGAATTTATGCATTTATGACAGAAAATTGCGATAGGAAATAGTGGTTTACTAATTTCTAATTAATCAATAATAATTATAATAAAAAAAAAAAAAAATGAGAATGTGTGTGTGTGTTCCACAAGATTAATACGCTGTCAAAAAATGCGTATATTTATATAATATAAAAACTCACCCGTAAAATTTCCAAGGGCACCCGTGGCTTCTCTTACGATGGTATTTCTGAAAAAAAAATCTGGTGCCAACACACTCACTTACACACACAATTTTGGATTTACTTTTGAATTTAATTTACGTTAGAATTTTTTCTTTTTTTTAAATATAAGAAAATATGCTAAGAAATGCAAATAAAAATGAAAATGAAAAAAAACCACAATAGAAAGTAGTTAATATATAACAATACACTACATCTAATAGATTTTCTTAAATTAAATAGATTTTTCACAGCACAGTCACTGTAAGCACATAGCTATTCCCGCTATTCTTAAAAATGTTTTTTTTTATTTTATTTTGATTTCACCACTCTAGGTTAATAATCCATGTAGCTGTGAATTTTCTGTAGGGTGATAATTTGGGATTTTCAAGTCTATCCATATAACCTGAGGCCCCGCTAACTCCCTTCCAACCCACGGAATATACCGACAAGGATTTCTATTTTACGGAACTTATTCAGCTGATCGCAAATATATTGCGTCCCCGATACACACGATCGATTCGATAGCCAATTTGTACAATTTTATTCACTTGGCCGGTATTTATTATACATATATACATATATATATATATATATATATATATATATATATATATATATATATATATATATATATATATATATATATATATATATATATATATATATATATATATATATATATATATATATATATATATATATATATATATATATATATATATATATATATATATATATATATATATATATATATAT